>OX123209.2:5000-82500 GCA_944739405.2 Euclidia mi | reverse complement strand
TAGGTTAGGTTAGGTTAGGTTAGGTTAGGTTAGGTTAGGTTAGGTTAGGTTAGGTTAGGTTAGGTTAGGTTAGGTTAGGTTAGGTTAGGTTAGGTTAGGTTAGGTTAGGTTAGGTTAGGTTAGGTTAGGTTAGGTTAGGTTAGGTTAGGTTAGGTTTTTTTTTTTTTTTTTTTTTTTTTTTTTTTTTTTTTTAACTCCTACCGCCGCTTTTACTCGGCGCCTATTCTAATCCTAATCCTCTATGTCATACCAGTTCTCGCTCTTATTCCTCTCGCACTTTCATTCTTCATACTTTATCTTTCTCGCATTCATCATCACACTTTCCCTTGAAGGGGGGATACCCTTTCCGTCTAATCTCTAATCTTTTTTATTATTATCTCTTACATCTAGGTACAAGGGAGGGCGCAGGGGTACTTTTATTAATTTCCCATTTCTTTTATTCCCAAAATTTTACAATTTTACTTAAATCTAACACCTTATTTATTAACAATTTTTAAACTTAATCTATACATTTTTGTTCTTATGCTATACATTTTTATTCTTATTCTATTCATTTTTATTTCTTTCTTACAATTATATTTTTATAACGTTTAGGGACTTAATTACTATGTTTCTTACATTTATCTTTCATTTATTTCTTAACCTATTCTTATGGTTATGCCACTTAATGTATAGATACACCTATATACAAGTGCATACTTTCTTATGCTAACTGTTCCTTTTGTTGACCTTTATTACGACATTTTTGCAGAAACTAATAAGTTTGTCCCTGTCCTTTCCTGCCAGAATTTTCCCTACTGTATACCGGGTGATCTCTACCCCCAGTGCCTGCTTCAGGTTCTCGCGATCCACAGCATGAACAGGGCAGCAAAAGAGAACATGTTCTACCGATTCAGCCTGGATGGGGTCACAAACGCACGATGGATTCTCCTTACACTTGAATCGGGTCAAGTATTCGGTTAGGTTAGGTTAGGTTAGGTTAGGTTAGGTTAGGTTAGGTTAGGTTAGGTTAGGTTAGGTTAGGTTAGGTTAGGTTAGGTTAGGTTAGGTAAGGTTAGGTTAGGTTAGGTTAGGTTAGGTTAGGTTAGGTTAGGTTAGGTTAGGTTAGGTTAGGTTAGGTTAGGTTAGGTTTTTTTTTTTTTTTTTTTTTTTAATGGCACCCGTAATCACAGGGTGTTGAGCCCAGTTCCTCCGACGTAGTCGAAGTCCTTTTAAATCGCCTTTCATTCGTCTCTTTCAGATAGCACCTTGGATGGGACAGTTGGGTCACTTTAATATTGAATTCAGTATAAATTTCCATACAATTTTCTTAAGCTATCTTAAATTCTAGTTTGAAAAAATATATAATCTTATTTAAATATAATCATCAATAATAAAATACAGCAATAATAACATTTCAAAATTATACTTAGTATTACTCTTGTGCGCAAGTGCTGCAGAGCAGGCTGCGCACAAAAAGACTTTTCAGGGTGTCGGAAGGTCATATTTTACCAAATAGGATTCTACACCCTGCTCTATCTATTTCTGCGCACAACCCGCTCTACAACACCCGTGCAGTACAAAAGGAACCTGTCCCTGGTTTCTGAATTAGCCATAAGAGAGTGTAGGGTGTCCTCTCTTATGGTTTCACCCATTTCCGTCTCTGCTTCACATCGTGCTACTCCGTGGATGGGACAGCGGCAGAGTATGTGGGGAACCGATTCCACGGCGCCCGGCTCACATGGACACGACGGGTTATCCTTACACTTGAAACGATGCAAGTATTCGGAGAACCCGCCGTGCCCAGTTAACAATTGGCTCGTCACGCTATTTGTTGGTATTTTGCGAACAATCCTGTACGCATTACAAGCGTCAGGTAAGAAGAGCTTGGTTATCGAGGCTGTCTCGCCTTCCCGGTATCTCCTGTTCCATTCCTCAAGCGTGCCCTGACGAATGACGCGCTTGACGAATGATACAGGGCAAAGGTCGTAGTCGGGTTTTTTCTTCAAGTTTCTCGCGGCCTCCTTCGCGAGCTGGTCGGCTCTCTCATTTCCCTCCAACCCCGCGTGTGCTTTAATCCAGAACAAGGAGACATCCTTGTTCTGAAGAGTACATTTCTTCAGAATGTCCCTTGTCTTTACCGCTAGGGGGTGAAGGGAGTCCCGGTTGGTAACGGTAAGGAGAGCCGCCATGCTGTCGCTGTAGATCCCAAAACTGTTTTCTTTACTCTGCGAGACAACCCCGATCGCCCTACTCAAAGCCAGTAGTTCGGCCTGGTAGACGGTACAATATGATGGCAGGGCAAACTTGAGGGCATCGGTCTCGGTCTCACCATTCCACACGGATAGCGCAGCACCGACCTTGCCCTCAATTTTGCTGCCATCGGTGAAGATTTTGACCACGTAGTCGCTATGATTACTATATTGTTCATCGTCTACCAAGGTCCCGAACTCCAGGCTGGCGCGCTCCGCGGGATGTGGTGCGTTTATTGCAGGGATCATCCGCTCGACCTCCCTGTCCCCGAGCCATGGCTTGGGGTCGCCCCTCTTGGCTTCGAACAATGAAGCCACCTCGCGCACTCTGAGGTCCAGAGGGAGCATTCCCGCCAGTATAAGAGCCGAGTTCAGGGAGACCGTGCGGTAGGCCCTGCACAACTTTTGCGCAAATCCGCGCTGGACTATACCAAATTGTTTGCGCACGCCCAGTTTACTTGCAGCTGGGTACCAAGCACTTGCCGCATACAGGATTGTTGGCTCAACCGCCGCTGTGTATATAGTGCGGATTATCTCGGGGTGCAGTCCCCAGCTAACCCGAGCGGTCCTAGCTAATTTCTTATAGATGCCTATCGCTTTTCTGCAGACGTTCGTAACGTGCGTGTTAAATGTAAGTTTACTGTCTATTGTTAGACCCAGTATTTTTATTTCTTGTGCAGTGTTTATATGTGTGCTGCCCATGCTCAAGCGTGGTGTATCGTACTTTAATTTGCGGGTTATAACCATAGCTGATGTTTTATGCGGAGCAAAGTTGAGTTTATTTCGGATACCCCACGCTTGAACATGGTCGAGAGCGGGGTTGGCTTGTCTCTCGATATCCTGGGCCGTCTCACCATCGAACACTAGCACGACGTCGTCTGCAAATGCCTGCACATAGTCTCCGCGCTCGACGAGCTGCTTGAGCAGTGGGTCTAAAATCAGGTTCCATAGTATAGGACCACCGATCGACCCCTGGACGCAACCTTTACTGGTGGCTTTAGTGTGTTCTTCGCCAGCGTACCTGACCCGCACCTCTCGGTCACTAAGGTAACTGCTCATGACCCGCTGTAGGTATACCGGGCACTTTTCTTCTGCCAGTCTGACCTTGATGGCTGGCCACCATGCGTTGTCGAACGCTCCCTCTATATCCAGGGACACTAGAGCAACTATACGCTTCTGCGTGAGTTTATTGCGGATGTGTTCCATCAGGGTATAGAGGGAGTCCTCGGTACTTTTCTGGGGCATAAAGCCGTACTGGCGGGTACTCATGCCCGGCAGTAGGTGATGTTTCAGTCGGGCGACCAGCATTTTCTCATACACCTTGCCCATGATAGGCAAAAGTCCTATGGGCCTATATGACTTTGGCACGGTGTATGAGTCCTTACCGGGTTTCCTAAGCGCGATAACCGTTGCGCTTTTCCAGATCTTCGGAAAAAGTTGGTGCGTCAGGCACTTGTTGAGCAGGTTTAGGAACACGGGTTTATTGCACATCACGGCTTGGGTGCAGATGTCAGCCGTGAAGCCGTCGCCCCCCGGTGCCTTCTTCGGATTGAAGGACAGGAGCGAACTCATCAGCTCCCCCTCCGTGAACGGGAGCACATATCCACTATGGGCATCCTCGTTCAGTTGCCGGGCTTTTGTGCGTGTATTTGTGTGTTCGCTACTGTCATTCTCCATACCGTCCTCGGGGTAGAAGGTCTCGGCTAAGAGCTTGACTGACCCTTTGGTGTCCAATGGCTTACCGTGATGCGTTAGTGGGAGATCTTCTTCTCGGTCAGTAGCTCTATTTAGGACACGATAAATCCCCTCCCACATTCCCTCTCTGTCCTGTTTCCCACAGAACTCCTTCCAACTTTCGGCTTGGGCACGCCTTACCTCCGACTCGTATTTCTCTTTATGTTCCAGGTACAGCGCGACGACCCGCTCTCTGCGGACTGGAGCTGCGTTCTTTATCCGACGTCTCCTGGTGTTGACCTCCTTTTTCAGTTTGGTAAGATTCTCCGACCACCATGGCATGGTAAGTGTATGTTTGTTCTGTTTTTTAGATATAATTTTCTCGCAAGTATCGCTAATAATTTGGGTGTATTTTTCAATGGCCTGTTCTGTTTCTGATCTAGTGTTAATTTTTTCTATTTCTGCCTTGGTCATGCACTTTCCCTGAAGCAATTGTGTCATTTCCTCACGAAATTTACACCAATTCGCCTTCTTCGTGTTGTATTTCCGGGTAGTTCGTTTAATGTGCATGCCTTGGGATTTAGCTAGTTTAATGTTGAATACCATGCCATTGTGATCGGAGCTTACGAGGTCTTCGTCAACTCTCCATCCGTCGACTAAGTCCAGCATGTCAGTCGTGCATACTGTAATGTCCACATGGCTGCAGTACCGTATTCCACCACGGATGGTGTCGAAGGTAGGCACGTCACCCTCGTTGAGGATATGCCAGCCGAGCTCACCAAGCGTCCCCATCAACTCCGCTCCCCTAAGGTCTTCGTTGCTGCTGCCCCACCATACGCTTTTGGCATTAGCGTCTCCTCCGAAGACCAGCCGTCTTGGCCCTAGTTTACCTCCTATGTTCCTCAGTTGTTCGAGGTATGGCGTCAGGGGTTGGTCTGGTTCAAAATAAAAGGATGCCATCGTGATACTCCAGACCTGAGTACGAATCGTTAGTACCAAGAGGTTCTCTGTGCTGAGTTGAGGATGTTGGATTACATCTAGATCCGGATCGAATATCACGATGGCAGCCTTGACGGTGCCTCCTCTTGAGTTTTGGAAAACCCTTACGCCCTGGTAGCTTCTCATACATTTAGTATTCCCGACATAGGGTTCTTGTATAAGGGCTATTGCGGTCTTGCGTTTGACGGCTTCGAGCATCAGCTCTTCGGTCGCCAATTTCTTCCGTTGCAAGTTTGCCTGCAGCACTGCGTATTTTGCACTAGTTATTCTACCTGGGAGGACCTCAGCAATACGCTACAGAAGCTCTAGCCAACCCATCCCACTTCCTGCGCACTGGGCATGTGTCGCTAAAAGCATTATGAGCCGTGTTTTCGGCTTTTGCGCTTGCACAGTTACAGCAGGAAGGGGACGTGCCGGCTAGCCATTCTGCGCACTTTGCCTTCGTATGTGGGCCTCCACAGTGGCTACATTTTTCCACCGTTTCTTTGCAGTGCCGCCTACCATGCCCATAGCCCAGGCACATGCTGCACTGAAGTAGCGGCGACTGGTCCGTGACCCTGACCCGTTGGAGGTCGACATGCAGGGCCCCAAGTTCTATTGCCCTTCGCCATACTAGTGGCGACGTCTCTACAATGACGTCTGCGGTATGCGGGTTTCTATTGTTGCGCCTGAATTTAACTTTCAGGCGACAGTCCTCCCCGCCGAGACCGCGAAAAACATCCACATTCTGGTTCCGGAGCGCTCTGACCACATCCTCGTCAGAGTTTATGGTCAGGACTCCTCTGAGCGCCAGTAACGGGTCTTTATTTTTCGCTTCCTCCGCGAGCAGGTTGCCGCCTGCCTTCTCAATTTTTTCTTTAATAGCCGCTCTCTGTTCTTCAGTCTTACACCCTATGACTATCCTCCTGTCTCTAATTTTTCGGAGTCTCTCCACGTTCACACCTCCCTCTTTGGCGTTTACCGCCTGCCTCACACTGTTGAGGACATCCTCTCCTGTCTCTTGCTCATCTTTAGAGGCAATGATCAGCGAGTGCAGCGCCGAGCCCTCCGGGACCTGAAGTCCGGGACGGCCCGCCGCGACACTCGCATATGACCGGTCACTTTTGGCCTCTACTAGGAGCCCACTAAGATGTTTAAGTTGTGCTCCGTTCTCTTTTAAAAGAGCGGTATGTTCCTCTAACTTTTGTAAAAGCTCGCTACTGTCCACTTTCGCGGGAGTGGGCGGAGGCGGTAGCGCTCCTACAGCTGGTTTTGTAGGCTTATTTTGAGGACCTGATGTTTCGGCCTCTTTTACCAAGTAGTACAGTCTTTCGACAGCGTAAGTTATCTCCTGCTTTATTTCATTCTTTGTGTTCTTTGATAAACTCAGCTGCATCTTGGCTTTTTGCAACATCGCCTTAGCTTCCAGCGTACGGCTGGCGTAGGCCGCTGCAGATGAGCCGCTCGTGGGCGGCATCGTTTCCGCCTGCTGCTTCGATGCTGCACTAGTACCGGCTGGCTTTTGTACCGGTGGAGATGTTGCCGTACTTGCTTCGTACTCCTCTATACTTTTTCGTACCTCGCCTGACTTGCTGACTTTAGAGGGCACGGCCCTCTTGAGTGGCTGTTTCGGCGGCGAAGTCTTTTTGGTAGGAGGGGTGCTAAACATTGTAGTGTGTGTGGTGTTGTTTGTACAGTGTAAAATAAATTAAATAAAAATTGAAATTGGAATAAATAAATTGAGATATGTAAATTGAATTATTAAAATGTAAATAAATGCAAAGATTGGATAAATTTAAAAAAGGGGAGGTAAAAGGTCCCCTTGTCAATGGCTAAACACAAAAGGCGAGTTTAGCCTGTCAGGTACATAAGGTAGTCTTAACTAGTCTGTTTCAATAGGTCTAGATTTTTGCCCAATAGGGGCCGTTAGGTATGTCCCGTAGGACTGGTCTAATTAGCCTCTAGGCTATAATCCACTCTATGTGGTAGTTATACAATTAAAAAGTCAAAACAATAGAAAATAAAAATAAAAGTCAACAAATACAAAATTACGAATAATAAAAACAAAAAAAAAATAAAAATTTGGTAGAGACACCGGCTCTACTTGTCCGTGAGACGATAAAATTTGTCTCTTTTAGTTGTCAGGCCAAATTTAGGCGTTCAGGGGCAAGAAATCTGGCTTCCACACTGAAAATTCCTCCGGACTCTACGTAGAGTCGTTTGGACCACTCTACTGTGTAGAGCTCGTCAAGCCCGTTCAGGCAACACCAAACACGGCCCACCTAACCCAAGGGGTTCCGGAGATAGGGCGCTCCAAAGATTTGATTAATCAATTGATTAATTGATTAATCAATGATTAATGCGCTGTATCTCCCGAACCAAACCTCCGAACAACACCGTGTTTGGGCTTTTCTGAAAGGGCTCGGCGAGATCCACCAGGATTTTCAGGTTTCAGGCCTGAAAATTTATTGCCCCTGAAAACGCCTGAAAACGTTGTAGGCACGTGGATGGTGGCCCGCCAAGACCCCGAGCACAAACCCGGAGCTCCTAGGTCCACCCGTCTCGGAGCTATGGCCTGATGAAGTTTGCCAAGATGGCGGCCGAGCTGTCAAACTCCCTTTTTAGGGTGCTATAACTCCGCGACGGAAAGGCCGCGAACCGTCGAGTTTGGGCTCGGCGTATTCAGCGTAACCTGCCCTATCCACCGAACCCACTTTCAGGCTCCTGAAAATTTCAGGCTCCAATCCGCCTGAAAAGCGGTGCGCGGGGTAGTACACGGCTCCTTGAGCACTGCACCGAAAACCCCGACTTTCCCCGACCTATAGTCTCGGAGATACGGCGCCCCAAAATTCAAGTTGACAGCTGTCAAACTGTCAAACTCTATGTTTGGAACGCTATATCTTCGCAACCGTTAGGCGTAGAAAGCCCGGATTTCCTCTGAAGTGCTCACCTTGAGCTCCGCTGTAATCCTAGTTAGGTTTTGGAGCCTGAAATTTTCAGGCCTGAAAAACGCCTGAAAGTACTGAATACTTATAACTAACTTACAGCTACACACGACAGTCGAAATCCGAGATTTCTGCGACCAACGGTTCGCAAGTTATAAAGGATCTAAATTAATTAACCAATTAATCAAAATGGCGGCTGGATGCCAATTCCGTCAATTTAAGCCGGATTTGCCCAGGGTTTGGGCTTCGGGCGATAGAATAAGGTGTCCTAGGGCCAACACAGCAATAAAATTTTGAATTTAGTGATTATTTATTGAATTATTATGAAAATTCAATAAAAAAATCAATAACTCTGGAACCGTTGGTCGCAAAAATCTGGAAAAAATGTCAAAAAATGGCATAAAACATGCCTCGTCTGCCCGTATATACAAAACAAAAAATTTCAAAAATGCACACAGAAAAATTTTGAAAAATTCAAAAATTTTGGTTTTTCAATTTTTAAAACAAAACTTATTGTCCAAAAATTCTCAAACCCTGGGGACTTGTAGATGTCAGCAGCGCGCATCCGATAGCAGTCTCAGAAGTCTGAAAAAGCTTTTAGTTTCCCGGCTGCAGCACCGCAAAGTTCGGAATTTCGGACGTCAATATAAAATTTTCCTCTGGCTGGAAAATTTTTTCAAAAGTGCCTCCGGGTCTAGTGAAGTATAAACAACAACTTGCCCAAAACTGGTGCGCGCAGCTCCACTCCTTCAAGGTTTTTCCACCCACGTGGCAAACTTGTTTTCCCTTTTCCCGGGAAAACCCGTGGGCGTTTCGAGCTTCTGGTGGTGGCAAAAGTTGCGGGCAAGCTGCCCCCTCCTGGACACCCCAAAAAATTGGGGGGTCGTCGATCTCGTTTCAGAGATATTAGCCGAAAACTGAATATTTTTACACAAACTTTGAGGTTATAAATCCGGAAAATTAGTTTTTCTTTCACAAGTTTTTTCCTTCACTGTAATCCTGTATGGCACTTCACTTCACGTATGCGCGCCGCGATCGCGCAACTTTTGGTGTATAGCACTTCTTTATAACTATAGAATATCCAAAGTTATGAATTTTTTATCGCGGAGGTGATAAAAATCGTGGCTATCTCGGGCGTGGTTGACAGCCGTGTGGTTAGGTTAGGTTAGGTTAGGTTAGGTTAGGTTAGGTTAGGTTAGGTTAGGTTAGGTTAGGTTAGGTTAGGTTAGGTTAGGTTAGGTTAGGTTAGGTTAGGTTAGGTTAGGTTAGGTTAGGTTCAGGCGTCGCCGGAGGGCGTATAATGACCTCCGGCCACCATAAGTTGCCAGCGGGCGGCGGCACCGTGGGGCCGCCCGCCGTCCGCTGGGTCCGAGAGACGGCGTCGTGTTCCGCGCACGCCTCTCGTAGCAGTAGCTTTGTTGTCTTACGTTGCTTGTAAGTATGACAGATGAATGAGGTAATGTCTCACGACATTAAAATGAGAGGAAAACTTGCAAAAGTTTTAACTGGAATGTGAGCGTGATGTATGTTTTCCGTGGATGGATGCATGCGAGAAGGTAGACGGAGCCCGCCGTGTCTGAGGCGGGCCAACTCAGGCGGGGTCACAGATGTTATGCAACGCAGTACCTGTGGCCTCGCTGTTAATGGGATCGGTTAGCGGAACACCATGGGGGTTTTAGTGGGTAGTCCCGAAGCTTCTCATCGGGGAGTCCCACACTCCCCCTAGGCTGACACTTCGGTCTCAGTCTAGGGGGGTTAGCTCGTAAACTGTAGTTTCCTCCATGAGTCACAAAAAAAAAAAAAAAAAAAAAAAAAAAAAAAAAAAAAAAAAAAAAAAAAAAAAAAAAAAAAGGTTAGGTTAGGTTAGGTTAGGTTAGGTTAGGTTAGGTTAGGTTAGGTTAGGTTCCCCCCCGTGGGATCTCCACCTTGTCGTGGTGGGGGGGCTCAGTAACCGTGGATTGGTAACCCGCGGTGAAGCTAAGAGGGATCCAGGAGGGGACGCTCCGCGTGGGCTTGACGGGGCCTGCGCAGGATGCGTCCAACGGTGCGGGTGCGGGGGACAGTTCTGTCTGTCCCTCGCAGTCGGGTGCGGTCGCGGGAGGAGAGGCGTGTCGGTGTTGCGTTGCCGCGCGCCCTATCTCCCGTGACCAAATGGGGGCGCACCATTCGATGCGTCGCGGTGGGGCCGCAGAGGAAGAGGAGATGCGGTGTTGCGTTGCCGTCCTCCCTATCCTCTGCGGCCGCTGAGTGTTTTGGCGGCGGAGCCCAACACCTTAATCCGCCGCCAAGGGGGTTTTGTGCGGGGCCCGCCTGACCATCTGGCGGGCCAATACCCGTCGGGGGGTAGCGATGAATGCTTATGCGAATCCCTACCCTCCGACACACGGGTACATGAGGAACACGGGTTGGTTTTTAGTCAGTAAGAGTCTGACAGTCCCCTTCGTCCTTCCCCCGGGGCGGAGGGACTCCATGAGGATTTTCCAACCCGACACCAAAAAAAAAAAAAAAAAAGGTTAGGTTAGGTTAGGTTAGGTTTCCTGCGCCCACTTTGGGTGCCACCGCCTCTCCCGGTACTTCTCTGCCTTGGCAGAGTGGACATGGGATGGGGTGTCGGACGGGCTCGGTGTGCACTCGCAATGCCGCCGGGCAGACAGCGGGGGCTTTCTTCCTTCCGTCTTCGGACGTTTTTATTTTTTGTTTTTTCCCCTTTACCTTTTATTTTTACACTTTTTATTTTTATCTTCTTTCTCCCCCCCTCCCCCTTTCTACCTTTCCCCCTTTTATTTTTTCTTTTACCCCTCTTCCACCTTCGTTGTCACCGTCCCAGATCAGATCGTAATCCCGTAGTGAGTAGCGTCGTGGTCACGTCTCGCGGCTGCTTACGGGACCGAGGGTCTTGGCTTAACCGCCCGGACCGCGTGCAAGGTAAGCACTATAAAAATCCCCGAATCTCAAGTTGCTGCCGCACGGCGAGGAGATGCGTGGCTGACAGGGAGGTCAGTCTCTAGTGCGGCCCCCTCAGGGCACCAGCCGCCGCCCTGAGGTATTAGGCTTGCCCGGGTATTGCGGGATCTCTGCCCGGGTCGACTGTTTATTTCTCCCGCACTCGTGGGTTCAAACATGGAAAATTCTAATCAAAACCTAAACACAATACCGAAGTCGGTCGACAAGCCGGAAACTCGCACGCCCAGTAATGCGGGTTCCATTGAAGATGAGCGCGTTAAAGCGCTGAGAGAGGAACTGGAGCTGTCCGATTCAGACAGCACAGTCAGCATGGTCAGCGCACGTAGCGCTGAAAGCCCCTCTCGGGCACTACGAAAGCGCCCACGCTCGGGGCCAGACTCGGCCTCGGGGGATGAAGGCACCCCAACGCCGAAACAAATACTAACGGCGAAGCACGCTGTGAGCGCGCGCAAAACACGCGGACGACCGCCCACCCACGGGCACTTTGTGGGTATGGGCAAGGCTCGTGCGGAGCTGGCAGCCGCTAAGCGGCGCGCAAAACTCCGGGAACGCGAAGCGGAGGAGGAGAGGCGCATTGAAGCGGCCACAAAGAAAGTGGCCGCGGACAGAAGCGCGCGCCTTAGTGAAACCTCTGCCACCGAGGGAGAGCCGGAGGAGGCTACCGCCACTGACCTGCGGTCGCGCCTTAAGAATGCCTTGGAGGCCATCACGGTGGTCTCCAAGAAGTCAAAAGGCCTAAAAGGGACTTCACAGAAATCCCTTAAGGACTCAGTGGCCGCTATTGCGGAAATCGCAGACGTTCTTCTAAGCCGTACAGCGTCTGAAGAAGCCAAGAAACTCCAGGCGGAGAACGCCCGCCTGGCAACTGAGATCGCGGCACTCAGGCGGGAGCAGGCTGAGCTACGTGCTGCATTCGCTCAGCAGCGCACCGACGCGCCGGAGAAGGCCACCAGCGAATTGGCCGCCCTCCGACAGGACATCGCCCAGATGAGGCAAAGCCTCTGTTTCCTAGAGGGCAAAATAATCAGGCCCCCATTCGCGACCCGGCAAGCGGCCCCACATCCGCAGCCGCCTGCGCAGACATCATCGCAGCCGCCAACATCTTACGCGGCTGCAGCGGCTGCACCGCGGACAACTCCGGCGAACAAGAAAGCCGCAGAAACACAGGCCCCAAAGGGCAAGAGGAGGGGCCAGAAAAAGGCCCAGCCCACCCCTGAAGTTACTCAAAAGGCTCCCGCAGCCTCCGCACCCAGTACGGGTGGCTGGGAAATAGCTGGGGCCAAAGAAAAAGCGGCAAAGGCGACAAAGAAGGCCAAGAAGGCGGCCCAGAAGGCGGCGAAGAAGCTGCGCACCCCCCGCTCCACAGCGGTAGTACTTACGCTGCAGCCTGCAGCTATTGAGCGGGGCACGACGTATGCGGAAATCCTCAAGACGGCCCGCAACGCCGTGGATCCCGCCCAGTTGGGCATAACGGCAGGGCTACGCCTAAAGACCACCCAGACCGGCGCCCGCCTCATTGAGGTGCCGGGGGCTGCTAGCGGCGAGCAGGCCGACGCATTGGCCAAGAAGCTCACTGAGGTTCTCCCGACGGAAGACGTCAAAGTGTCCAGGCCCCAAAAGAACGCCGAGCTTCGGATTTCGGGTCTGGACGATAGTATAACTTCGGAGGAAGTATCGGCCGCCATTGCCAAGACGACTGGCTGTGCCGCGTCATCGCTGAGATGCGGTGCAATACGCCCTGGCCGTGCAGGCATGGGCACCATCGTTGTCAGCGCGCCAATCAGCACGGCGAAAAAGCTGGCTGAAGGCCGGCGTTTGTTGGTCGGCTGGGTGTCGGCGCAGGTAACCTTGTTAGACACTAAGCCGCTTCGGTGTTTCCGGTGCCTCACGGCCGGCCACGTGGGTGCAAAATGCACCTCGGCAGTGGACTGCAGCGGCCTATGCTTCCGCTGTGGAAAAGCAGGACATAAGGCCGCCACTTGCGAAGCCCCGCCGCACTGTGTTTTGTGTGCAGCGGTGGGCAAGCCGGCCACGCACCGAGTGGGTGCCAAAACCTGCGCCGCACCCAAAAAGAGGCAGCCAGGGAGCAAAGGCTCCGTTAATATCGTCGCCGAAACGGCTGAAGGGGTGGGGGTTGTGATGGAAACACAATAATGCCTCCACCCCTCCGCCTCTTACAAGGCAATTTAAACCACTGCGCCAGAGCCCAGGATCTGCTCCTCCAAAGCCTGGCGCAGTGGTCAATTAATGTCGCCATCGCCGCCGAGCCGTATTTCATCCCCCCCAGAGACGATTGGGTGGGGGATCTTGACGGCTCGGTGGCCATCATCACTAGGGCCGCCGCCGGCACCCCCTCCATGGAGAACATCTCCCGAGGGAGGGGGTGTGCCGCAGCACAAATTGGCAACACGGTTGTGGTGGGTACTTATTTTTCCCCCAACCGTTCTCTCGCCGACTTCGAAGCATTCATGCTTGAACTTAGCGTCGTCGTCGCTCGCAGCCGCCCTCGCGACGTGCTCGTCGCCGGGGACTTCAATGCCAAATCTTCGGCTTGGGGTTCCACGGCCACGGACGCGAGGGGCGAGTTGCTGGAGCAGTGGGCCGTCGAGAACGGCCTGCTCGTCCTCAATCGGGGGACGGTGCACACGTGCGTGCGTCAGCGGGGCGGGTCCATTGTGGACATCACGTTTGCGAGCCCCGCACTAGCACGCCGTGTCCAAGACTGGCGCGTCGTCGAGGAGGCGGAGACGTTGTCGGACCATCGTTACATCAGGTTCGACGTCTCCGCCGAAACAGTCATCTCCGACGCGTCAGCACGAAGAGCCCCGATTGGGGGCGGTCCGCGCTGGGCCATCAAGAGGATGAATCGGGAGGCCCTCCTGGAGGCCTCCATCGTAGAGACCTGGTCTCAATCACTGACCGGGTCTGAAGACATCGAGATGGAGGCCGAGTGGTTCCGGAGGGCAATGACCAACATCTGCGATGCGGCGATGCCGAGGGTGACAAATAACTCACCCAGACGCCGGGTGTACTGGTGGTCCGATAACATCGAGCGCCTGCGCAATCTTTGCGTGCACGCGCGACGCCAGTACACCCGGTTCCGGAGAAGGCGTCGCCGCTCTCCCGATTCCGAAGCCAGGGAGGCGGAGCTTTATGAAGAGTACAGAGCGGCCAAGAAGAGACTCAACGATGAGATTGCGCGGGCCAAAGAAGAGGCCCGCAACGAGCTTTTGGGGACTCTGGACCAAGATCCGTGGGGGCGTCCGTACCTCATGGTGAGGGGTAAACTTCGCCCCTGGGCGCCCCCGCTCACCCAGAGTCTCCGGCCGCAGGTTGTGGAGGATGTGGTGGCCGCTCTGTTCCCTTCAAGGGCGGAGCACCCTCCTCCGCCGATGGCTCCGCCTTCCATGGCGACCAGCGCGGACGCGGACGACGACGCGGTTCCCGAAGTGACCCGGGTCGAGCTTCGAGCGGCGGTGTTACGCATGAAAAACACCGCCCCAGGGCCCGACGGCATTCCAGGCCGAGCGTGGGCCCTGGCGATAGCCGAGCTCGAGCCCCGACTCATTGGGCTCCTCAATAAGTGTTTGGAGGAGGGCCGGTTTCCCCGTCTTTGGAAAACGGGGAAACTGGTCCTGATCAAGAAGGAAGGGCGCCCGGCGGACAGTCCGTCCGCCTACCGGCCCATCGTATTGCTGGACGAGGTCGCAAAGATGTTCGAGCACGTCATTGCTCAGCGCCTCGTCCAGCACATGTCAACAGTGGGACCGGACCTGGCGGACGAACAGTATGGTTTCCGTCGAGGGCGCTCTACAATAGATGCAATTGAGAGAGTGAGGAGCCTGGTGGAGGTCGCAGTTTCCCGGGGCGAGGTGGTTCTGGCGGTGTCGTTAGACATCGCCAACGCGTTCAACACCTTGCCCTGGAGTGTCATCAAAGCGGCACTCATTTTCCATCGAGTGCCGCCGTACCTCCGCCAAATTGTCGGGGCATATCTAAGTCAGAGGTTTGTTGTTTATCCGGGTCACGACGGTTGGAGTCGGCGAGAGATGTCGTGCGGTGTTCCACAGGGTTCGGTTCTCGGCCCCCTCCTGTGGAACACCGGGTACGACTACGTGCTGCGGGGTGCGCTCCTCCGTGGCGTCGGCATCGTTTGTTATGCCGACGACACTTTAGTCACGGCTAGGGGTAAGTCGCACCGGGCGGCGGCCATATTGGCGACCGCTGGGGTCGCACATGTTGTGAGTCGCATCCGGCGATTGGGCCTCGAGGTGGCCCTTTCCAAATCCGAGGCCATTTCTTTCCACGGGCCTCGGAATAGGCCACCTGCGGGGGCCCACATAATGGTGGGAGGGGTCCGCATCGGCGTCGGGACGAGCCTAAAGTACCTAGGGCTCGTTCTCGATAGCCGATGGGACTTTTGTGAGCACTTCCAACGCTTGGCTCCCAAACTCCTAGGGGCAGCGGCAGCGCTTTCTAGGCTGCTGCCCAACTTGGGGGGGCCAAGCGCCTCCTGCCGGAGGCTCTACGAGGGAGTCGTGCGGTCGATGGCCCTGTACGGATGTCCCGTATGGGCCGATCACCTGACGGCCCGTAACGTCAAGGCGCTTCGCGCACCGCAGCGCGCCTTGGCCGTCAGGTTAATTAGAGGATACCGCACGGTCTCCTTCGGAGCGGCGAGCCTCCTCGCCGGATGCCCGCCCTGGGACCTGCAGGCCGGGCTGTTGGCGTCGTTATACGCATGGCGCCAAGAAGCTCGGTCACGGGGCGAGGTGCCCGCGCCTCGTGAGGTAGAGGCGCGGAAGACCGAACTCCGCCAGGTCCTGGTGGCGGAGTGGACTCAAAGTTTGGTGCACCCCAGCGCAGGGCAGGCGATCATCGACGCCGTAAGACCCGACATGAAGGAGTGGCTGGAGAGGCGACATGGCGCCCTCACCTTCCGGCTTACGCAGGTGCTCACCGGCCATGGGTGTTTCGGCCGGTTCCTGCACCGCATAGGCCGGGAGGAGACGCCCGGCTGTCATCATTGTGGAGACCGCCGCAACCCAGTAGAGGACACGGCGCTGCACACACTAGCGGATTGCCCCGCGTGGGCTACGCAGCGTCGCGATCTAGTTGCGGCGGTCCGTAACTCAGACCTCTCGCTTCGGGCTGTGGTTCACGCCATGGTCCGGAGCGAGACTTGTTGGAACGCCGTCGCCTCCTTCTGTGAGACAGTAATGTCGAGCAAGGAGGCGGCGGAGCGGGAGAGGGAGCTCGCGCGACCTCTCCCCATCCGTAGAGCCGGGCGTCGCCGGAGGGCGTATAATGACCTCCGGCCACCATAAGTTGCCAGCGGGCGGCGGCACCGTGGGGCCGCCCGCCGTCCGCTGGGTCCGAGAGACGGCGTCGTGTTCCGCGCACGCCTCTCGTAGCAGTAGCTTTGTTTTCTTACGTTGCTTGTAAGTATGACAGATGAATGAGGTAATGTCTCACGACATTAAAATTAGTGGAAAAATTTGTAAAAGTTTTAACCCGAATGTGTGCGTGATGTATGTTTTCCGTGGATGGATGCATGCGAGAAGTTAGACGGGGCCCGCCGTGCCTGAGGCGGGCCAACTCAGGCGGGGTCACAGATGTTATGCAACGCAGTACCTGTGGCCCCGCTGTTAATGGGATCGGTTAGCGGAACACCATGGGGGTTTTAGTGGGTAGTCCCGAAGCTTCTCATCGGGGAGTCCCACACTCCCCCTAGGCTGACACTTCGGTCTCAGTCTAGGGGGGTTAGCTCGTAAACTGTAGTTTCCTCCATGAGTCACAAAAAAAAAAAAAAAAAAAAAAGGTTAGGTTAGGTTAGGTTAGGTTCCCCCCCTAGGATCTCCACCTTGTCGTGGTGGGGGGGCTCAGTAACCGTGGATTGGGCATCCGCGGTGAAGCTAAGAGGGATCCAGGAGGGGACGCTCCGCGTGGGCTTGGAGAGGCCTGCGCAGGATGCGTCCAACGGTGCGGGTGCGGGGGACAGTTCTGTCTGTCCCTCGCAGTCGGGTGCGGTCGCGGGAGGAGAGGCGTGTCGGTGTTGCGTTGCCGCGCGCCCTATCTCCCGCGACCAAATGGGGGCGCACCATTCGATGCGTCGCGGTGGGGCCGCAGAGGAAGAGGAGATGCGGTGTTGCGTTGCCGTCCTCCCTATCCTCTGCGGCCGCTGAGTGTTTTGGCGGCGGAGCCCAACACCTTAATCCGCCGCCAAGGGGGTTTTGTTCGGGGCCCGCCTGACCATCTGGCGGGCCAATACCCGTCGGGGGGTAGCGATGAATGCTTATGCGAATCCCTACCCTCCGACACATGGGTACATGAGGAAAACGGGTTGGTTTTTAGTCAGTAAGAGTCTGACAGTCCCCTTCGTCCTTCCCCCGGGGCGGAGGGACTCCATGAGGATTTTCCAACCCGACACCAAAAAAAAAAAAAAAAAAAAAAAAAAAAAGGTTAGGTTAGGTTGGGGTGCGTGTCAGAAACCTCCGCGTGGTGCACCCCGGGCAACGTGAGTAGCGAGCTGCTACTCGCGGCTAATTCTGACAGTGGGCGGACGGTGGGTCGAACTCCGACTACCGTCCGGTTACCAACGCGTAATCCCGACTCTTTCGGGACCGCGGGTCTTCGGGCTGCGAGCAAGACAAGCTCTCTAAAAAATTACCCGGAATTGGGGGTCCTTCGGGGTCCCGCTTCCACCCGTTCCCGTACGGCTCCTTTTGGGGTCTTGCGGGGACACTTGGGCGGACGGGCTCGCTTCCTGCGCCTTTTGTGGGTTGCGGGCATGGTCGAACTCCGACCACCGTTCGGTCAAAACGCGTTAGCAAGGGGCTTTTTGGCCTCCTGCCCGCGGGTCTTCGGGCTGCGAGCAAGACAAGCTCACTAAAAAATCACCCGGAATTGGGGGTCCTTCGGGGCCCCGCTTCCACCCCGTTCCCGTACGGCTCTTTTTGGGGTCTTGCGGGGACACTTGGGCGGGCGGGCTCGCTTCCTGCGCCTTTTGTGGGTTGCGGGCATGGTCGAACTCCGACCACCGTCCGGTCAACGCGTTAGCAGGGGGCTTTTGGGCCTCCTGCCCGCGGGTCTTCGGACCAAGAGGGAGGAAACCTCACAAAAAAGTTACCAAAGAGTGGCGCTTGCGCTGCTTGTCTCCGCGGGACTCCACCCGTGGGGACTGTCGGCGGGCGGTGTCGCCTTTTGCGGCGCCGCTCCTTTGCAGTGTCCCTGTTGGGCACTGCCTTCACGTCCCTCCCGGTACTCCTCTGGTCATCAGAGGGGACACGGGACGGGACATTGACGGGCTTGGTGTGTACTCACCCTACCGCCAAGCAGACAGCGGGGTTGTCTTTCTTCTTCCGTCTTCGGACGCCTTTTTACTTTTAAATTTTTGTTTCGTTGTGATTTTGTTTTGTTTACTTTACGTTTTATTTTGTGTCTTTTATTTTTACTTTTATACCATTTATTTTACCTTTAGTTTTTGATTTATTTTACAATTTTAGTTTTTTCTCTCTATTCTCTTCTTTCGTTCTTCCCCCCCCCTGCCCCGATGTCACCGTCACCCCAATCTCGTAATCCCGTAGTTTGCAGTGTCTGTGGTCACGTCTCGCGGCTGTCCACGGGACCGAGGGTCTTGGCTTAACCGCCCGGACCGCGTGCAAGGTAAGCACTATAAAAATCCCCTAATCCTAAGTTGCTGCCGCACGGCGAGAGGATGCATGGCTGACAGGGAGGTCAGTTCCTAGTGCGGCCCCCTCAGGGCACCAGCCGCCGCCCTTGAGGTATTAGGCTTGCCCGGGTATAGCGGGATCTCTGCCCGGGTGGACGTTTTATTTCTCCCGCACTCGTGGGTTCAAACATGGATCATTTAATTAAAAACCAAACCACTACACCGAAGTCGGTCGACGAACCGGAAACTCGCACGCCCAGTGATGCGGGTTCCAACGATGAGCGCTCAAAAGCGCTGAAGGAGCAAGAGTTGGAGCTGTCCGAGTCAGACAGCTCAACCACAAGCCTCATGAGCGTCCGCAGCGCCAGTGAGGAAAGCCCCAGTCGGGCATTGCGGAAGCGCCCTCACTCGGGGCCAGGTTCAGCCTCGAGCGATGACTCGACGAGGCGACGTCAAGTGAAGACGCGTGGACGACCGCCCACCCACGGAAATTACGTGGGTCTGGGCAAGGCTCGCGAGGAGCTCGCAGCCGCTAAGCGGCGTGAAGAGCTCCTCAAGCGTGACGAGGAGGAAGAAAGGCGCATTGAAGCGGCCACAAAAAAGGTGTCCGCTTCAAGAAGCTCGCGCCTCTCAGAGACTTCTGCCTCTGAGGGAGAGCCGGAAGACGCTACCGCTACAGATCTGCGGTCGCGTCTCAAAGACGCCTTGGAGGCCATCACGATGGTCTCCAAGATATCTAAGGGACTGAAAGGGACATCCCAAAAGTCCCTTAAGGAATCGGTGGCAGCAATAGCTGAAATTGCGGACGTTCTCCTCGGTCGCACAGCGTCTGAGGAGACCAAGAAGCTCCAGGCGGAGAACACCCGCCTCGCCACCGAAATCGCGGCACTCAGGCGTGAGCAGGAGGAGCTCCGTGTCGCGTTCCAGAGGCGCGCGGAAGTCAATGCGCCGGACAAGGCCACGGAGGACCTAGCTGCCCTCCGCAAAGAGATGGCCCAGATGAGGCAGAGCCTCTCCGCCCTGGAAGGCAAATTATTAATAAGGCCCCCAACGGCGAGCCGGCAAGCGGCCCAACAGCCGCAGCCGCCCCCACAGTCGTCTCTGCAGCCGTCAACATCATATGCGGCTGCAGCGGCTGCGCCACGGCAGGCCGCGACTCAGGCGCCCAATAAAGCCGCGTCTACTGAGGCCCCAAAGGGCAAGAAGAGGGGCCAGAAGAAGGCCCAGCCCACCCCTGCCGTTCTGCAGAGTGCTCCTGCAACCTCCGCTCCCAAAAAGGATGGCTGGGAGACTGTTGGCGCCAAGCAAAAGGAGGCGAAGGCCAAGCGAAAGGCCAAACAGAAGGCCAAGAAGGCGGCAAAAAAGGCAGCCAAGAAGCTCCGCACCCCCAGCTCCACTGCAGTGGTACTAACGCTGCAACCAGCAGCGTTGGAGCGGGGGACCACTTACGCGGAGCTTCTCAAGAAGGCGCGTGGGGCTATCGACCCTACTAAGCTGGGAATAACGGCGGGCCTCCGGTGTAAGATCACACAGACCGGGGCCCGCCTCATCGAGGTGCCTGGGGCCGGTAGCGCCCAGCAGGCAGACGCTTTGGCCTCGAGCCTCCGCGACCTCCTCCCAGCGGAGGACGTACGTGTCTCCAGGCCCCAAAAGTGCGCCGAGGTGCGAATTGGGGGCCTGGATGACTCAATAGTGGTTGAGGAGGTTGTTGCCGCCGTCGCCAAGGCCGGGGAGTGTCCCCCGGACCAAATCCGGTGCGGCCCAATTCGTCCGGGCCGTGCCGGTATGGGCACAGCCATAGTCACCTGCCCCGTGGCTGTGGCCAAGAAGTTGGCCGATGGCCGTCGCGTGTTAATCGGCTGGGTGTCGGCGCAAGTGCGGCTCCTGGAGCCGAAACCGCAGAGGTGCTTCCGCTGCCTCAGTGGTGGCCACGTTGGTGCAAAGTGCACCTCTGCGGTCGACTGCAGCGGCCGCTGTTTTAGATGCGGCCAGCCCGGCCATTTGGCCGGCAGTTGTGAGGCCCCGCCGCACTGCGTTTTGTGTGCGGCGGCGGGCAAGCCGGCCGATCATAGGGCCGGCACGAAGAGTTGCGCCGCACCCAAGAAGAAGCAGGGCGCAAAGGACGGCCAATCGGCCAACAAGAGCGCCACTCCCGTGGCTACTAAGGCGTTAGGCGACACGCCAATGGATGCCGAATAATGGCTCCATATACGCTACGCCTACTTCAGGCGAATTTAAACCACTGCGCCAGAGCTCAGGATCTTCTTCTCCAGAGCATGGCGCAGTGGTCAATCAACGTCGCCCTCGTCGCCGAGCCGTATTTTGTCCCCCCCCGTGACGATTGGGTGGGGGACCTCAGCGGCTCGGTGGCGCTAATTTCGTTAGCCGCCGCCCGCACCCCGTCCTTCGAGAACATCTACCGAGGGCGGGGCTGCGTCGCAGCACTCATAAAGGATACGGTTGTGGTGGGTGGCTACTTCTCACCCAACCGTTCCCTCGCCGACTTCGAGGAGTATCTCCTCGAATTGAACGTTGTCGTCGCTCGCAGCCGTCCTCGCGTCGTGCTCTTCGCCGGGGACCTCAACGCCAAATCTACCGCTTGGGGTTCTCCGGCCACGGACGCTAGAGGCGAGCTGCTGGAGCAGTGGGCCGTTGAGAACGGCCTGCTCATCCTCAATCGTGGGTCGGTACATACGTGCGTGCGTCAGCGGGGCGGTTCCATTGTGGACGTTTCTTTTGCGAGCCCCGCACTAGCACGCCGTATCCGAGACTGGCGCGTCGTCGAGGAGGTGGAGACGTTGTCGGACCACCGCTATATTCGGTTCGACGTCTCCGCCGAAACAGTCAGCTCCGACGCCCCAGTCCGAAGAGGCCCGATTGAGGGTGGTCCGCGTTGGGCCTTGAAAAGGCTGAATCGGGAGGCCCTCCTGGAAGCCTCCATAGTTCAGGCCTGGGTTTCAACACCTTCCAGGCCTGACGATATCAACATGGAGGCCGACTGGTTCAGGGGGGCAATGACGCAAGTTTGCGACGCGGCGATGCCTAGAGTCCGTAGCACATCTGGGCCACGCCGGGTGTACTGGTGGAACGACACAATCGCGCAGTTGCGGCAAATTTGCGTCGCAGCGCGCCGCCAGTACGCCTGGTTTCGCAGGAGGCGTCGCCGCCCTCCCGATTTCATTGCCCGGGAGGCGGCATTGTACGAGGAGTATAGAGCGGCCAAGAATAATCTGAAAGAGGCCATCTGGCGGGCCAAGCAAGACGCCCGCCAGGAATTGCTGGAGACCCTCAACAGAGATCCGTGGGGGCGCCCATATTTGATGGTCAGGAACAAGTTACGTTCCTGGGCGCCCCCTCTAACGGAAAGTCTCCGGCCACAGCTGGTCGAAGATGTTGTGGCCGCTCTGTTCCCGTCGCGGGCGGAACACATCCCTCCGCCCATGACGGCGCCGCCTTCCGAGGCAACCAACGCGGACATGGACGACGACGTTCCCGAGGTGACTCGGGTAGAACTCCGAGCGGCGGTGTTAAGAATTAAAAACACCGCCCCAGGACCCGACGGCATTCCTGGCCGAGCGTGGGTCCTGGCAATGGAGGAGCTCGGACCCCGACTAGGCAGACTCCTCACAGCGTGCCTTGAGGGGGGCCAGTTTCCACGAGCCTGGAAGACGGGGAAGCTGGTCCTCATCAGAAAGGCAGGGCGCCCGGCGGACAGCCCGTCCGCCTACCGGCCCATAGTGTTGTTGGACGAGGTCGCGAAGATCTTCGAGCATATCATCGCGGAGCGCCTCGTCCACCACCTTTCCACGGTGGGCCCAGATTTGGCGGACGTGCAGTTCGGTTTCCGCCGAGGGCGCTCAACAATAGACGCCATTAGATCAGTGAGGAGTCTGGCGGAGGAAGAGGTTTCCCGGGGCGGGGTGGTCCTGGCGGTGTCTCTTGACATCGCCAACGCCTTCAACACCCTGCCCTGGAGTTGTATTTGTGAGGCACTCAATTATCACCGAGTGCCTCCCTACCTCCGCCGCATAGTCGGGGATTATCTTAATGATAGAGGAATTATCTACCCGAGTCATCTCGGTATTAGTCGGCGAGTAATGTCGTGCGGTGTTCCGCAGGGGTCGGTCCTCGGCCCCCTTCTGTGGAACATCGGCTACGACTGGGTGCTGCGCGGTACGCTCCTCCCTGGCGTGGGTGTCACTTGTTACGCCGACGACACCCTCGTCACTGCAAGTGATAAGACGTACCGGGCGGCGGCTATAAGGGCGACCGCTGGGGTCGCACAAGTCGTTGGTAGGATCCGGCGTTTGGGCCTAGAGGTGGCCCTGTCCAAATCCGAGGCCATTTGTTTCCACGGGCCTCGGAATCGGCCACCCGCAGGGGCCCACATTATGGTAGGAGGGGTCACCATCGGCATCGGGACGAGCCTAAAATATCTCGGGCTCGTACTCGATAGCCGATGGGATTTCCGTCAACACTTCAGACGCTTGGCCCCCAAACTTCTCGGGGCGGCAGCAGGATTGTCACGACTGCTGCCCAATCTCGGGGGGCCAACCGCCTCCTGCCGGAGGCTCTACGAAGGAGTCGTGCAGTCCATGGCCCTTTATGGGGCCCCGATATGGGCGCACGACCTGACGGCCCACAATATCACGGCGCTTCGCGCACCGCAGCGCGCCATGGCCGTCAGGTTGATACGAGGCTACCGCACGGTCTCCTTCGAGACAGCGAGCCTCCTAGCCGGATCACCGCCCTGGGATCTGGAAGCTGAGCTGCTGGCGTCACTCTATACATGGCGCCAGCAAGCCCTGGAGCAGGGCGAGAGACCGGCGCACCGTGACATCGAGGCGCGTCGGTCGGAGCTCCGCCAGGTCCTAGTGGCGGATTGGAAGGCACGACTTGTGCACCCCAGCGCCGGGCACGCCACGATAGTGGCGGTAAGTCCCGTGGTTGATGAGTGGTTGGAGAGACGTCACGGCGTCCTCACCTTCCGGTTGACTCAAATCCTTACCGGCCATGGTTGTTTTGGCCGGTATTTGTGGAGGATAGGCCGGGAGGAAACGCCCGGATGCCACCATTGTGGCAGCAGCCGCGACCCTGTCGAAGACACGGCGTTGCATACGTTGGCGGAATGCCCAGCCTGGGCATCGCAGCGCCGTGATCTGGTCGCGGCTCTCAATACGGTTGTCCTCTCGCTCCCGGCCGTAGTTCTGTCTATGGTCCGGAGTGAGAGGTCTTGGAACGCCGTCGCCTCTTTCTGCGAAGCAGTCATGCTGAGCAAGGAGGCGGCGGAGCGGGAGAGGGAAATACATCGCCCTCTCCCCAACCGTAGGTCCGGGCGTCGGGGACGTCGAACTAGAGACGACCTCCGACCACCGTAAATTTATTGCCTGCGGACGGTGAGCGCTGGGGCTGCTCCCTGTCCGCCAAAAGGCGGGAGGCGGCGCGTGTCCTCGCCGCCTCCCAAGTAGCTTTGTGAGGTGATGGATGCCAGAAGTTTGATGTATGCAAGAAGTTTGATGGATGATTGCGAGATCATAACGAGACGGGGCCCGCCAACTCCAACGGCGGGCCAATCCCGGGCGGGGTCGCGAGAAAGTATGCAAATCGCGAATCACGTGACTCCGCCAACACACGGGACCCGTAGGGACACCGCGGTGGTTTTTAGTGGGTATGCCCCGAACGCCTTTAGGGGAGAGCCTCCACATACCTCCTCCGCCAGTCCCAAGCCTAGCCGTTCTAATGGCTGGGTTGGCGGAGTTGAGATGACTCATAAGGAGAGTTTTACCACCGTAGTGAACAAAAAAAAAAAAAAAAAGGTTAGGTTAGGTTAGGTTAGGTTGGTTTTTTTTTTTTTTTTGTTTTGTTTTGTTTATTTTACGTTTTACTTTCTCTTTTTATTTTACTTTTATACCTTTTTATTTTACCTTTTGTTTTTGTTTTATTTTATATCTTTTAGTTTTTTCTCTCTTTTCCCTTCTTTCAATCTCTCCCCCCCCCCGCCCCGTTGTCACCGTCACCCCAATCTCGTAATCCCGTAGTTTGCAGTGTCTGTGGTCACGTCTCGCGGCTGTCTACGGGACCGAGGGTCTTGGCTTAACCGCCCGGACCGCGTGCAAGGTAAGCACTATAAAAATCCCCTAATCCTAAGTTGCTGCCGCACGGCGAGAGGATGCATGGCTGACAGGGAGGTCAGTTCCTAGTGCGGCCCCCTCAGGGCACCAGCCGCCGCCCTTGAGGTATTAGGCTTACCCGGGTATCGCGGGATCTCTGCCCGGGTGGACATTTTATTTCTCCCGCCCTCGTGGGATTCATTATGGATGTTTCTTTATTACAAAAAACCCCCCCCATACCGAAGTCGGTTGACGAACCGACCCGCACGCCCAGTATTGCGGGTTCAAACGCGGAGCGCGTTACATCGCTCAAGGAGCAGTTGGAGCTGTCCGAGTCGGATAGCTCCACAGTCTCAATGATTAGCGTGCGCAGCGCGGAAAGCCCAAGTCGGGCACTGCGCAAGCGCCCACGCTCGGAGCCAGGCTCGGCTTCGAGCGATGAAGGAACCCCCACTAAACCTAAACTAACAGTGAGGGGTTTCAAAACCCGTGGACGACCGCCCACCCACGGGCACTTTGTGGGCCTGGGCAAGGCTCGCGCGGAGCTCGCAGCCGCCAAGCGGCGCGCAAAGCTCCTCGAGCGCGACGAGGAGGAAGAGAGGTGCATCGAAGCGGCCACGAAGAAAGTGGTCGCAGAACGAAGCTCGCGTCTCTCGGAGACTTCCGCCACCGAGCCGGATGAGGCTACCGCCACCGATCTGCGGTCACGCCTCAAAAGCGCCCTGGAGGCCATAACTATGGTCTCCAAAAAGTCAAAGGGCCTTAAAGGGACGTGTCAGAAGTCCCTAAAGGAGTCGGTGGCCGCGATAAGTGAGATCGCGGATGCTCTCCTCAGCCGCACAGCGTCTGAGGAGACAAAGAAGCTGCAGGCGGAGAACGCACGCCTCGCCACTGAAATCGCGTCCCTTAGGCGCGAACAAGAGGAGCTTCGTATCGCATTCCAGAGGCGCGCGGAGGGCA
The DNA here is from genome assembly GCA_944739405.2 of Euclidia mi. Lineage (NCBI taxonomy): Eukaryota > Metazoa > Arthropoda > Insecta > Lepidoptera > Erebidae > Euclidia > Euclidia mi. The sequence continues at coordinate 56,966 of OX123209.2, read as the reverse complement.
ATGCGCCGGACAAGGCCACGGAGGACTTGGCTGCCCTCCGCAGAGAGATGGCCCAGATGAGGCAGAGCCTCTCCGCCCTGGAGGGCAAATTATTAATAAGGCCCCCTACGGCGAGCCGACAAGCGGCCCAACAACCCCAGCCGCCCCCACAGCCGACCCCGCAGCCGTCAACCTCCTACGCGGATGTAGCGGCTGCAACACGACAGGCCACGACCACGGCGCCGAATATAGCCGCGGCATCTAACGCCCCAAAGGGCAGGAAGAGGGGGCAGAAGAAGGCCCAGCCCGCTCCCGCTGCCCAGCAGACCAGCGTGCCAGTGACCTCAGCCCCTCCAGCTCCACGACCTGACGGCTGGCAGACCGTCGGCGACAAACAGAAAGCGGCGAAGGCCAGAAGAAAGGCAACGAGGAAAGAGAAAAAGGCGGCCAAAAAGGCGGCAAAGAAGCTCCGCGCCCCCAGCTCCACAGCAGTAGTTCTTACGCTGCAACCAGCAGCCTTGGAGCGGGGGACCACCTACGCGGAGCTATTAAAGAAGGCGCGTGGGGCTATCGACCCCACCAAGTTAGGAATAACGACGGGCCTCCGGTGTAAAATCACACAGACCGGGGCCCGCCTCATCGAGGTGCCCGGGGCCGGTAGCGCCCAGCAGGCAGATGCACTAGCCTCGAGCCTCCGCCAACTTCTGCCGGCGGAAGACGTAAAAATCACCAGGCCCCAAAAGAGCGCCGAGGTTCGGATCGGGGGCCTGGATGATTCGATAGTTGCGGATGAAGTGGTTGCCGCCGTCGCGAAGGCCGGGGAATGTCCCCCGGATCAAATCAGGTGCGGTCCTATTCGCCCGGGCCGCGCTGGGATGGGCACAGCTATTCTAACTTGCCCAGTGGCTGTGGCTAAAAAGTTGGCCGATGGCCGTCGGGTATTGATAGGCTGGGTGTCAGCGCAAGTGCGGCTCCTGGAGCCGAAACCGCAGAGGTGCTTCCGCTGTTTGAGCGGTGGCCACGTAGGCGCAAAGTGCACCTCTGCGGTAGACTGCAGCGGCCGCTGCTTTAGATGCGGCCAGGCCGGCCATTTGGCCGCCAGTTGCGAGGCCCCGCCGCACTGCGTTTTGTGTGCGGCGGCGGGCAAGCCGGCCGACCATAGGGCCGGCACAAAAAGTTGCGCTGCACCCACCAAGAAGAAGGCAGCAAGAGACGGCCAATCGGCCAACAAGGGCGCCACTCCCGTGGCGAATAAGGCGCCAGGCGTCACGCCAACAATGGATGTCCAATAATGGCACCATATCTCCGCCTTATCCAGGCGAACATCAACCACTGCGCCAGGGCTCAGGATCTTCTTCTCCAGAGCATGGCGCAGTGGTCAATCAACGTCGCCCTCGTCGCCGAGCCGTATTTTATCCCCCCCCGTGACGATTGGGTGGGGGACCTCAGCGGCTCGGTGGCGCTAATTTCGTTAGCCGCCGCCCGCACCCCGTCCTTCGAGAACATCTACCGAGGGCGGGGCTGCGTCGCAGCACTCGTAAAGGATACGGTTGTGGTGGGTGGCTACTTCTCACCCAACCGTTCCCTCGCCGACTTCGAGGAGTATCTCCTCGAATTGAACGTCGTCGTCGCTCGCAGCCGTCCTCGCGTCGTGCTCTTCGCCGGGGACCTCAACGCCAAGTCTACGGCTTGGGGTTCTCCGGCTACAGACGCTAGAGGCGAGCTGCTGGAGCAGTGGGCCGTCGAGAACGGCCTGCTCGTCCTCAATCAGGGGTCAGTGCATACGTGCGTGCGTCAGCGGGGCGGTTCCATTGTGGACGTTTCATTCGCGAGCCCCGCACTAGCACGCCGTATCCGAGACTGGCGCGTCGTCGAGGAGGTGGAGACGTTGTCGGACCATCGTTATATTCGGTTCGACGTCTCCGCCGAAACAGTCAACTCCGACGCCCCAGTCCGAAGAGGCCCGATTGAGGGCGGTCCGCGTTGGGCCTTGAAAAGGCTGAATCGGGAGGCCCTCCTGGAAGCCTCCATAGTTCAGGCCTGGGTATCAACACCTTCCAGGCCTGACGATATTAATATGGAGGCGGATTGGTTCAGGGGGGCAATGACGCAAGTTTGCGATGCGGCGATGCCTAGAGTCCGTAACACGTCTGGGCCACGCCGGGTGTACTGGTGGAACGACACCATCGCGCAGTTGCGGCGAATCTGTGTCGCAGCGCGCCGCCAGTACGCCCGGTTTCGCAGGAGGCGTCGCCGCCCTCCCGATTCCATTGCCCGGGAGGCGGAATTGTACGAGGCATACAGAGCGGCCAAGAGCAACTTGAAGGAAGCTATCTGGCGGGCCAAGCAAGACGCCCGCCAGGAACTGCTGGAGACGCTAAATGAAGATCCGTGGGGGCGCCCATATTTAATGGTCAGGAACAAGCTACGTTCCTGGGCGCCCCCTCTAACGGAAAGTCTCCGGCCAGAGCTGGTGGAAGAAGTTGTGGCCGCTCTGTTCCCGTCGCGGGCGGAACATATCCCTCCGCCCATGACGGCGCCGCCTTCCGCGGCAGCCAACGCGGACATAGACGACGACGTTCCCGAGGTGACTCGGGTAGAACTCCGAGCGGCGGTGTTGAGGATAAAAAACACCGCCCCAGGACCCGACGGCATTCCTGGCCGAGCGTGGGTCCTGGCAATGGAGGAGCTCGGACCCCGACTAGGGAGACTCCTCACAGCGTGCCTTGAGGGGGGCCAGTTTCCACGAGTCTGGAAAACGGGGAAGCTGGTCCTCATCAAAAAGGCAGGGCGCCCGGCGGACAGCCCGTCCGCCTACCGGCCCATAGTGTTGTTGGACGAGGTCGCGAAGATTTTTGAGTATATCATCGCGGAGCGCCTCGTCCACCACCTTACCACAGTGGGCCCGGATTTGGCGGACGTGCAGTTTGGTTTCCGCCGAGGGCGCTCAACAATAGAGGCCATAAAATCAGTGAGGAGTCTGGCGGAGGAACAGGTTTCCCGGGGCGGGGTGGTCTTGGCGGTGTCTCTTGACATCGCCAACGCTTTCAACACCCTGCCTTGGAGTTGTATTCGTGAGGCACTCACTTATCATGGAGTGCCTCCATACCTCCGCCGTATAGTCGGGGATTATTTAAATGAGAGAAATATCGTCTACCCGAGTCATCTCGGTATTAGTCGGCGAGTTATGTCGTGCGGTGTTCCACAGGGGTCGGTCCTCGGCCCCCTTCTGTGGAACATCGGCTACGACTGGGTGCTGCGCGGTACGCTCCTCCCTGGCGTGGGTGTCACTTGTTACGCCGACGACACCCTCGTCACTGCGAGTGATAAGACGTACCGGGCGGCGGCTATAAGGGCGACCGCTGGGGTCGCACAAGTCGTTGGAAGGATCCGGCGTTTGGGCCTAGAGGTGGCCCTCTCTAAATCCGAGGCCATTTGTTTCCACGGGCCTCGGAAACGGCCACCCGCAGGGGCCCACATTATGGTAGGAGGGGTCCGCATCGGCATTGGGACGAGCCTAAAATACCTGGGGCTCGTACTCGATAGCCGATGGGATTTCCGTGAGCACTTTGGACGCTTGGCCCCCAAACTTCTAGGGGCAGCGGCAGGATTATCGCGACTGCTGCCCAATCTGGGGGGGCCAACCGCCTCCTGCCGGAGGCTCTACGAAGGAGTCGTGCGGTCCATGGCCCTTTACGGGGCCCCGATATGGGCCCACGACCTGACGGCCCACAATATCACGGCGCTTCGCGCACCGCAGCGCGCCATGGCCGTCAGGTTAATACGAGGCTACCGCACGGTCTCATTCGAGACAGCGAGCCTCCTAGCCGGATCACCGCCCTGGGATCTGGAAGCTGAGCTGCTGGCGTCACTCTATACATGGCGCCAGCAAGCTCTGGAGCAGGGCGAGAGACCGGCGCACCGTGACATCGAGGCGCGTCGGTCGGAGCTCCGCCAGATCCTAGTGGCGGAGTGGAAGAGCAGACTTGTGCACCCCAGCGCCGGGCACGCCACGATAGTGGCGGTAAGTCCCGTGGTTGAAGAGTGGTCGGAGAGACGTCACGGCGTCCTCACCTTCCGGCTGACACAAATCCTCACCGGCCATGGTTGTTTTGGCCGGTATTTGTGGAGGATAGGCCGGGAGGAAACGCCCGGATGCCACCATTGTGGCAGCAGCCGCGACCCCGTAGAAGACACGGCGTTGCATACACTGGCGGAGTGCCCAGCCTGGGCATCGCAGCGCCGTGATCTGGTCGCGGTTCTCGATACGGTTACCCTCTCGCTCCCGGCCGTAGTTCTGTCTATGGTCCGGAGTGAGAGGTCCTGGAACGCCGTCGCCTCCTTCTGCGAAGCAGTCATGCTGAGCAAGGAGGCGGCGGAGCGGGAGAGGGAAATACATCGCCCTCTCCCCAACCGTAGGTCCGGACGTCGGGGACGCCGTACAAGAGACGACCTCCGACCACCGTAATTTATCTTAGTGCCTGCGGACGGTGAGCGCTGGGGCTGCTCCCTGTCCGCCAAAAGGCGGGAGGCGGTGCGTGTCCTCGCCGCCTCCCAAGTAGCTTTGTGAGGTGATGGATGCAAGAAGTTTGATGGATGCAAGAAGTTTGATGGATGATTGCGAGATCATATGTAGACGGGGCCCGCCAACAACAATGGCGGGCCAATCCCGGGCGGGGTCGCGAGAAAGAATGCAAATCGCGAATCGCGTGACCCCGCCAACATACGGGGACCGTAGGGACACCGCGGTGGTTTTTAGTGGGTATGCCCCGAACGCCTGTAGGGGAGAGCCTCCACATACCTCCTCCGCCAGTCCCAAGCCCAGCCGTTCTAATGGCTGGGTTGGCGGAGTCGAGATGACTCATAAGGAGAGTTTTACCACCGTAGTGAACAAAAAAAAAAAAAAAAAAAAAAGGTTAGGTTAGGTTAGGTTACCCCCAGCTCCACAGCAGTCGTTCTTACGCTGCAACCAGCAGCCTTGGAGCGGGGGACCACCTACGCGGAGCTATTAAAGAAGGCGCGTGGGGCTATCGACCCCACCAAGTTAGGAATAACGACGGGCCTCCGGTGTAAAATCACACAGACCGGGGCCCGCCTCATCGAGGTGCCCGGGGCCGGTAGCGCCCAGCAGGCAGATGCACTAGCCTCGAGCCTCCGCCAACTTCTGCCGGCGGAAGACGTAAAAATCACCAGGCCCCAAAAGAGCGCCGAGGTTCGGATCGGGGGCCTGGATGATTCGATAGTTGCGGATGAAGTGGTTGCCGCCGTCGCGAAGGCCGGGGAATGTCCCCCGGATCAAATCAGGTGCGGTCCTATTCGCCCGGGCCGCGCTGGGATGGGCACAGCTATTCTAACTTGCCCAGTGGCTGTGGCTAAAAAGTTGGCCGATGGCCGTCGTGTATTGGTAGGCTGGGTGTCAGCGCAAGTGCGGCTCCTGGAGCCGAAACCGCAGAGGTGCTTCCGCTGTTTGAGCGGTGGCCACGTTGGCGCAAAGTGCACCTCTGCGGTAGACTGCAGCGGCCGCTGCTTTAGATGCGGCCAGCCCGGCCATTTGGCCGTTAGTTGTGAGGCCCCGCCGCACTGCGTTTTGTGTGCGGCGGCGGGCAAGTCGGCCGACCATAGGGCCGGCACAAAAAGTTGCGCTGCACCCACAAAGAAGAAGGCAGCAAGAGATGGCCAATCGGCCAACAAGGGCGCCACTCCCGTGGCGAATAAGGCGCCAGGCGACACGCCACAAATGGACCACGAATAATGGCTCCACTTTTGCGCCTCATTCAGGCGAATATAAACCACTGCGCCAGAGCTCAGGACCTTCTTCTCCAGAGCATGGCGCAGTGGTCCATCAACGTCGCCCTCGTCGCCGAGCCGTATTTTATCCCCCCCCGTGACGATTGGGTGGGGGACCTCAGCGGCTCGGTGGCGCTAATTTCGTTAGCCGCCGCCCGCACCCCGTCCTTCGAGAACATCTACCGAGGGCGGGGCTGCGTCGCAGCACTCGTAAAGGATACGGTTGTGGTGGGTGGCTACTTCTCACCCAACCGTTCCCTCGCCGACTTCGAGGAGTATCTCCTCGAATTGAACGTCGTCGTCGCTCGCAGCCGTCCTCGCGTCGTGCTCTTCGCCGGGGACCTCAACGCCAAGTCTACGGCTTGGGGTTCTCCGGCCACAGACGCTAGAGGCGAGCTGCTGGAGCAGTGGGCCGTCGAGAACGGCCTGCTCGTCCTCAATCAGGGGTCAGTGCATACGTGCGTGCGTCAGCGGGGCGGTTCCATTGTGGACGTTTCATTCGCGAGCCCCGCACTAGCACGCCGTATCCGAGACTGGCGCGTCGTCGAGGAGGTGGAGACGTTGTCGGACCATCGTTATATTCGGTTCGACGTCTCCGCCGAAACAGTCAACTCCGACGCCCCAGTCCGAAGAGGCCCGATTGAGGGCGGTCCGCGTTGGGCCTTGAAAAGGCTGAATCGGGAGGCCCTCCTGGAAGCCTCCATAGTTCAGGCCTGGGTATCAACACCTTCCAGGCCTGACGATATTAATATGGAGGCGGATTGGTTCAGGGGGGCAATGACGCAAGTTTGCGATGCGGCGATGCCTAGAGTCCGTAACACGTCTGGGCCACGCCGGGTGTACTGGTGGAACGACACCATCGCGCAGTTGCGGCGAATCTGCGTCGCAGCGCGCCGCCAGTACGCCCGGTTTCGCAGGAGGCGTCGCCGCCCTCCCGATTCCATTGCCCGGGAGGCGGAATTGTACGAGGCATACAGAGCGGCCAAAAACAATTTGAAGGAAGCTATCTGGCGGGCCAAGCAAGACGCCCGCCAGGAACTGCTGGAGACGCTAAATGAAGATCCGTGGGGGCGCCCATACTTGATGGTCAGGAACAAGTTACGTTCCTGGGCGCCCCCTCTAACGGAAAGTCTCCGGCCACAGCTAGTGGAAGAGGTTGTGGCCGCTCTGTTCCCGTCGCGGGCGGAATATATCCCTCCGCCCATGACGGCGCCGCCTTCCGCGGCAGCCAACGCGGACATAGACGACGACGTTCCCGAGGTGACTCGGGTAGAACTCCGAGCGGCGGTGTTGAGGATAAAAAACACCGCCCCAGGACCCGACGGCATTCCTGGCCGAGCGTGGGTCCTGGCAATAGAGGAGCTCGGACCCCGACTAGGGAGACTCCTCACAGCGTGCCTTGAGGGGGGCCAGTTTCCACGAGCCTGGAAAACGGGGAAACTGGTCCTCATCAGAAAGGCAGGGCGCCCGGCGGACAGCCCATCCGCCTACCGGCCCATAGTGTTGTTGGACGAGGTCGCGAAGATCTTCGAGTATATCATCGCGGAGCGCCTCGTCCACCACCTTACCACGGTGGGCCCGGATTTGGCGGACGTGCAGTTTGGTTTCCGCCGAGGGCGCTCAACAATAGACGCTATCAGGTCAGTGAGGAGTCTGGCGGAGGAAGAGGTTTCCCGGGGTGGGGTGGTCTTGGCGGTGTCTCTTGACATCGCCAACGCTTTCAACACCCTGCCCTGGAGTTGTATTCGTGAGGCACTCACCTATCATCGAGTGCCTCCATACCTCCGCCGTATAGTCGGGGATTATTTAAGTGAGAGAGACATCATCTACCCGAGTCATCTCGGTATTAGTCGGCGAGTTATGTCGTGCGGTGTTCCACAGGGGTCGGTCCTCGGCCCCCTTCTGTGGAACATCGGCTACGACTGGGTGCTGCGCGGTACGCTCCTCCCTGGCGTGGGTGTCACTTGTTACGCCGACGACACCCTCGTCACTGCGAGTGATAAGACGTACCGGGCGGCGGCTATAAGGGCGACCGCTGGGGTCGCACAAGTCGTTGGAAGGATCCGGCGTTTGGGCCTAGAGGTGGCCCTCTCTAAATCCGAGGCCATTTGTTTCCACGGGCCTCGGAAACGGCCACCCGCAGAGGCCCACATTATGGTAGGAGGGGTCCGCATCGGCATCGGGACGAGCTTAAAATACCTGGGGCTCGTACTCGATAGCCGATGGGATTTCCGTGAGCACTTCAGACGCTTGGCCCCCAAACTTCTAGGGGCAGCGGCAGGATTATCGCGACTGCTGCCCAATCTGGGGGGGCCAACCGCCTCCTGCCGGAGGCTCTACGAAGGAGTCGTGCGGTCCATGGCCCTTTACGGGGCCCCGATATGGGCGCACGACCTGACGGCCCACAATATCACGGCGCTTCGCGCACCGCAGCGCGCCATGGCCGTCAGGTTAATACGAGGCTACCGCACGGTCTCCTTCGAGACAGCGAGCCTCCTAGCCGGATCACCGCCCTGGGATCTGGAAGCTGAACTGCTGGCGTTACTCTATACATGGCGCCAGCAAGCTCTGGAGCAGGGCGAGAGACTGGCGCACCGCGACATCGAGGCGCGTCGGTCGGAGCTCCGCCAGGTCCTAGTGGCGGAGTGGAAGAGCAGACTTGTGCACCCCAGCGCCGGGCACGCCACGATAGTGGCGGTAAGTCCCGTGGTTGAAGAGTGGTCGGAGAGACGTCACGGCATCCTCACCTTCCGGCTGACACAAATCCTCACCGGCCATGGTTGTTTTGGCCGGTATTTGTGGAGGATAGGCCGGGAGGAAACGCCCGGATGCCACCATTGTGGCAGCAGCCGCGACCCCGTAGAAGACACGGCGTTGCATACATTGGCGGAGTGCCCAGCCTGGGCATCGCAGCGCCGTGATCTGGTCGCGGCTCTTGACACGGTTGTCCTCTCGCTCCCGGCCGTAGTTCTGTCTATGGTCCGGAGTGAGAGGTCCTGGAACGCCGTCGCCTCCTTCTGCGAAGCAGTCATGCTGAGCAAGGAGGCGGCGGAGCGGGAGAGGGAAATACATCGCCCTCTCCCCAACCGTAGGTCCGGGCGTCGGGGACGCCGTACAAGAGACGACCTCCGACCACCGTAATTTATCTTAGTGCCTGCGGACGGTGAGCGCTGGGGCTGCTCCCTGTCCGCCAAAAGGCGGGAGGCGGTGCGTGTCCTCGCCGCCTCCCAAGTAGCTTTGTGAGGTGATGGATGCAAGAAGTTTGATGGATGCAAGAAGTTTGATGGATGATTGCGAGATCATATGTAGACGGGGCCCGCCAACAACAACGGCGGGCCAATCCCGGGCGGGGTCGCGAGAAAGAATGCAAATCGCGAATCGCGTGACCCCGCCAACATACGGGACCCGTAGGGACACCGCGGTGGTTTTTAGTGGGTATGCCCCGAACGCCTGTAGGGGAGAGCCTCCACATACCTCCTCCGCCAGTCCCAAGCCCAGCCGTTCTAATGGCTGGGTTGGCGGAGTCGAGATGACTCATAAGGAGAGTTTTACCACCGTAGTGAACAAAAAAAAAAAAAAAAAGGTTAGGTTAGGTTAGGTTAGGTTAGGTTAGGTTAGGTTAGGTTAGGTTAGGTTAGGTTAGGTTAGGTTAGGTTAGGTTAGGTTAGGTTAGGTTTACGCTGCAACCAGCAGCCTTGGAGCGGGGGACCACCTACGCGGAGCTATTAAAGAAGGCGCGTGGGGCTATCGACCCCACCAAGTTAGGAATAACGACGGGCCTCCGGTGTAAAATCACACAGACCGGGGCCCGCCTCATCGAGGTGCCCGGGGCCGGTAGCGCCCAGCAGGCAGATGCACTAGCCTCGAGCCTCCGCCAACTCCTGCCGGCGGAGGACGTAAAAATCACCAGGCCCCAAAAGAGCGCCGAGGTTCGGATCGGGGGCCTGGATGATTCGATAGTTGCGGATGAAGTGGTTGCCGCCGTCGCGAAGGCCGGGGAATGTCCCCCGGATCAAATCAGGTGCGGTCCTATTCGCCCGGGCCGCGCTGGGATGGGCACAGCTATTCTAACTTGCCCAGTGGCTGTGGCAAAAAAGTTGGCCGATGGCCGTCGTGTATTGGTAGGCTGGGTGTCAGCGCAAGTGCGGCTCCTGGAGCCGAAACCGCAGAGGTGCTTCCGCTGTTTGAGCGGTGGCCACGTTGGCGCAAAGTGCACCTCTGCGGTAGACTGCAGCGGCCGCTGCTTTAGATGCGGCCAGCCCGGCCATTTGGCCGTTAGTTGTGAGGCCCCGCCGCACTGCGTTTTGTGTGCGGCGGCGGGCAAGTCGGCCGACCATAGGGCCGGCACAAAAAGTTGCGCTGCACCCACAAAGAAGAAGGCAGCAAGAGACGGCCAATCGGCCAACAAGGGCGCCACTCCCGTGGCGAATAAGGCGCCAGGCGACACGCCACAAATGGACCACGAATAATGGCTCCACTTTTGCGCCTCATTCAGGCGAATATAAACCACTGCGCCAGAGCTCAGGACCTTCTTCTCCAGAGCATGGCGCAGTGGTCCATCAACGTCGCCCTCGTCGCCGAGCCGTATTTTATCCCCCCCCGTGACGATTGGGTGGGGGACCTCAGCGGCTCGGTGGCGCTAATTTCGTTAGCCGCCGCCCGCACCCCGTCCTTCGAGAACATCTACCGAGGGCGGGGCTGCGTCGCAGCACTCGTAAAGGATACGGTTGTGGTGGGTGGCTACTTCTCACCCAACCGTTCCCTCGCCGACTTCGAGGAGTATCTCCTCGAATTGAACGTCGTCGTCGCTCGCAGCCGTCCTCGCGTCGTGCTCTTCGCCGGGGACCTCAACGCCAAGTCTACGGCTTGGGGTTCTCCGGCCACAGACGCTAGAGGCGAGCTGCTGGAGCAGTGGGCCGTTGAGAACGGCCTGCTCGTCCTCAATCAGGGGTCAGTGCATACGTGCGTGCGTCAGCGGGGCGGTTCCATTGTGGACGTTTCATTCGCGAGCCCCGCACTAGCACGCCGTATCCGAGACTGGCGCGTCGTCGAGGAGGTGGAGACGTTGTCGGACCATCGTTATATTCGGTTCGACGTCTCCGCCGAAACAGTCAACTCCGATGCCCCAGTCCGAAGAGGCCCGATTGAGGGCGGTCCGCGTTGGGCCTTGAAAAGGCTGAATCGGGAGGCCCTCCTGGAAGCCTCCATAGTTCAGGCCTGGGTATCAACACCTTCCAGGCCTGACGATATTAATACGAGGGTCAAACTGAAAGTTCTTAGAACTGACCACTTATAAACAATATAATAAAAAATATATTCTAAAATTTGAAAATAGAACTCTTTGCCAATATTACTGAGTATATATTTCATTCATTTGTCATTTGTTTTACGATTTGGCGGCAAATTGAAAATTGTCTGTGTCACGTCAACATGAATTTAACACGAGAAAATTTTCGTGCAATGATTTTTTATGACTTTCGATGTCATTTAAGTCAACAAGAAAGTTATGATAGACTACGATTGGCCTTTCACGATGAAGCCCCATCTCGTGCGACTGTTTACAACTGGTTTAATGAGTTTAAACGTGGTTGCACTAATCTCACTGATGATGTACGTGAAGGACGGCCTTCTACGGCGACGACTGAAAATAACATCTGTGTTGTGCGGCGTATGATAGAGACTGACAAAAGAGTGACCTATCAGCAGATTCGGACAAGCTTAGGCATCGGTATGAGTCAAGTGCACAAAATCCTCCACGAACATTTAGCGGTCAGGAAGCTTTGCGCCCGGTGGATACCTCATAATTTGACTAAGGCTCAAAAACTCCATCGTGTGGATTGGTGCCGTAAAATGATTGAAAGATTTAACGGAGGTGACTCAAATGCTGTGTTCGACATACTAACAGGTGACGAAAGCTGGATTTACTGTTATGATCCTGAAACCAAAAGACAATCTGCTCAGTGGGTGTTTCCTTTCGAGGAGTTGCCAACTAAAGTGAAGAGAGATCGAAGTGCGGGAAAAAAAATGGTGCCCTCGTTCTTTGGAAGGATAGGTCATTTCGCAACAATTGTGTTAGAGGATCAAAAAACAGTTTCTGCAGAATGCTACACTACCAATTGTTTGCCACTTGTCTTGGAAAAAGTTCGAGAGAAACGACCTCGCAGTAGGATCCTCCTTCACCACGACAACGCCTCGTCGCACACCGCCAAGCGAACGATCGACTATTTGGCGACATCAAACGTTGAATTACTGGGTCACCCGCCGTATAGCCCCGACCTCGCGCCTTGTGATTTTTATTTATTTCCAAAAATTAAAGAAAAACTTAAAGGAAAGCGGTTTATGAATGCTGAAGAAGCGGTGGCTGCGTATCGCGATGCCATTGAAGAGACCCCTAAGGACGAGTGGGCAAAGTGCTTTTCCCAGTGGTTCCATCGCATGCAGCGGTGTATTGACGTCAATGGACAATATTTTGAAAAGATATAATAAAACTAATAACTGGCTAATGTAATCAGTTTTTGATTTTCTAAGAACTTTCAGTTTGACCCTCGTATGGAGGCGGATTGGTTCAGGGGGGCAATGACGCAAGTTTGCGATGCGGCGATGCCTAGAGTCCGTAACACATCTGGGCCACGCCGGGTGTACTGGTGGAACGACACCATCGCGCAGTTGCGGCGAATTTGCGTCGCAGCGCGCCGCCAGTACGCCCGGTTTCGCAGGAGGCGTCGCCGCCCTCCCGATTCCATTGCCCGGGAGGCGGAATTGTACGAGGCATACAGAGCGGCCAAGAGCAACTTGAAGGAAGCTATCTGGCGGGCCAAGCAAGACGCCCGCCAGGAACTGCTGGAGACTCTAAATGAAGATCCGTGGGGGCGCCCATATTTAATGGTCAGGAACAAGCTACGTTCCTGGGCGCCCCCTCTAACGGAAAGTCTCCGGCCAGAGCTGGTAGAAGAAGTTGTGGCCGCTCTGTTCCCGTCGCGGGCGGAACATATCCCTCCGCCCATGACGGCGCCGCCTTCCGCGGCAGCCAACGCGGACATAGACGACGACGTTCCCGAGGTGACTCGGGTAGAACTCCGAGCGGCGGTGTTGAGGATAAAAAACACCGCCCCAGGACCCGGCGGCATTCCTGGCCGAGCGTGGGTCCTGGCAATGGAGGAGCTCGGACCCCGACTAGGGAGACTCCTCACAGCGTGCCTTGAGGGGGGCCAGTTTCCACGAGTCTGGAAAACGGGGAAGCTGGTCCTCATCAAAAAGGCAGGGCGCCCGGCGGACAGCCCGTCCGCCTACCGGCCCATAGTGTTGTTGGACGAGGTCGCGAAGATTTTTGAGTATATCATCGCGGAGCGCCTCGTCCACCACCTTACCACAGTGGGCCCGGATTTGGCGGACGTGCAGTTTGGTTTCCGCCGAGGGCGCTCAACAATAGACGCTATCAGGTCAGTGAGGAGTCTGGCGGAGGAACAGGTTTCCCGGGGCGGGGTGGTCTTGGCGGTGTCTCTTGACATCGCCAACGCTTTCAACACCCTGCCCTGGAGTTGTATTCGTGAGGCACTCACCTATCATGGAGTGCCTCCATACCTCCGCCGTATAGTCGGGGATTATTTAAATGAGAGAAATATCGTCTACCCGAGTCATCTCGGTATTAGTCGGCGAGTTATGTCGTGCGGTGTTCCACAGGGGTCGGTCCTCGGCCCCCTTCTGTGGAACATCGGCTACGACTGGGTGCTGCGCGGTACGCTCCTCCCTGGCGTGGGTGTCACTTGTTACGCCGACGACACCCTCGTCACTGCGAGTGATAAGACGTACCGGGCGGCGGCTATAAGGGCGACCGCTGGGGTCGCACAAGTCGTTGGAAGGATCCGGCGTTTGGGCCTAGAGGTGGCCCTCTCTAAATCCGAGGCCATTTGTTTCCACGGGCCTCGGAAACGGCCACCCGCAGGGGCCCACATTATGGTAGGAGGGGTCCGCATCGGCATTGGGACGAGCCTAAAATACCTGGGGCTCGTACTCGATAGCCGATGGGATTTCCGTGAGCACTTTGGACGCTTGGCCCCCAAACTTCTAGGGGCAGCGGCAGGATTATCGCGACTGCTGCCCAATCTGGGGGGGCCAACCGCCTCCTGCCGGAGGCTCTACGAAGGAGTCGTGCGGTCCATGGCCCTTTACGGGGCCCCGATATGGGCGCACGACCTGACGGCCCACAATATCACGGCGCTTCGCGCACCGCAGCGCGCCATGGCCGTCAGGTTAATACGAGGCTACCGCACGGTCTCATTCGAGACAGCGAGCCTCCTAGCCGGATCACCGCCCTGGGATCTGGAAGCTAAGCTGCTGGCGTCACTCTATACATGGCGCCAGCAAGCTCTGGAGCAGGGCGAGAGACCGGCGCACCGTGACATCGAGGCGCGTCGGTCAGAGCTCCGCCAGATCCTAGTGGCGGAGTGGAAGAGCAGACTTGTGCACCCCAGCGCCGGGCACGCCACGATAGTGGCGGTAAGTCCCGTGGTTGAAGAGTGGTCGGAGAGACGTCACGGCGTCCTCACCTTCCGGCTGACACAAATCCTCACCGGCCATGGTTGTTTTGGCCGGTATTTGTGGAGGATAGGCCGGGAGGAAACGCCCGGATGCCACCATTGTGGCAGCAGCCGCGACCCCGTAGAAGACACGGCGTTGCATACACTGGCGGAGTGCCCAGCCTGGGCATCGCAGCGCCGTGATCTGGTCGCGGCTCTTGATACGGTTGTCCTCTCGCTCCCGGCCGTAGTTCTGTCTATGGTCCGGAGTGAGAGGTCTTGGAACGCCGTCGCCTCCTTCTGCGAAGCAGTCATGCTGAGCAAGGAGGCGGCGGAGCGGGAGAGGGAAATACATCGCCCTCTCCCAAACCGTAGGTCCGGGCGTCGAGGACGTCGAATACGAGACGACCTCCGACCACCCTAATTTAATTTAGTGCCTGCGGACGGTGAGCGCTGGGGCTGCTCCCTGTCCGCCAAAAGGCGAGAGGCGGTGCGTGTCCTCGCCGCCTCCCAAGTAGCTTTGTGAGGTGATGGATGCAAGAAGTTTGATGGATGCAAGAAGTTTGATGGATGATTGCGAGATCATATGTAGACGGGGCCCGCCAACACAAACGGCGGGCCAATCCCGGGCGGGGTCGCGAGAAAGTATGCTAATCGCGGATCGCGTGACCCCGCCAACATACGGGACCCGTAGGGACACCGCGGTGGTTTTTAGTGGGTATGCCCCGAACGACTTTAGGGGAGAGCCTCCACATACCTCCTCCGCCAGTCCCAAGCCCAGCCGTTCTAATGGCTGGGTTGGCGGAGTTGAGATGACTCATAAGGAGAGTTTTACCACCGTAGTGAACAAAAAAAAAAAAAAAAAAGGTTAGGTTAGGTTAGGTTGGGGTGCGTGTCAGAAACCTCCGCGTGGTGCACCCCGGGCAACGTGAGTAGCAAGTTGCTGCTCGCGGCTAATTCTGACAGTGGGCGGACGGTGGGTCGAACTCCGACTACCGTCCGGTTACCAACGCGTAATCCCGACTCTTTCGGGACCGCGGGTCTTCGGGCTGCGAGCAAGACAAGCTCTCTAAAAAATTACCCGGAATTGGGGGTCCTTCGGGGCCCCGCTTCCACCCGTTCCCGTACGGCTCCTTTTGGGGTCTTGCGGGGACACTTGGGCGGGCGGGCTCGCTTCCTGCGCCTTTTGTGGGTTGCGGGCATGGTCGAACTCCGACCACCGTTCGGTCAAAACGCGTTAGCAGGGGGCTTTTTGGCCTCCTGCCCGCGGGTCTTCGGGCTGCGAGCAAGACAAGCTCACTAAAAAATCACCCGGAATTGGGGGTCCTTCGGGGCCCCGCTTCCACCTGTTCCCGTACGGCTCCTTTTGGGGTCTTGCGGGGACACTTGGGCGGGCGGGCTCGCTTCCTGCGCTTTTTGTGGGTTGCGGGCATGGTCGAACTCCGGCCACCGTCCGGTCAACGCGTTAGCAGGGGGCTTTTTGGCCTCCTGCCCGCGGGTCTTCGGACTAAGAGGGAGGAAACCTCACTAAAAAGTTACCAAAGAGTGGCGCTTGCGCTGCTTGTCTCCGCGGGACTCCACCCGTGGGGACGGTCGGCGGGCGGTGTCGCCTTTTGCGGCGCCGCTCCTTTGCAGTGTCCCTGTTGGGCACTGCCTTCACGTCCCTCCCGGTACTCCTCTGGTCATCAGAGGGGACACGGGACGGGACACTGACGGGCTTGGTGTGTACTCACCCTACCGCCAAGCAGACAGCGGGGTTGTCTTTCTTTTTCCGTCTTCGGACGCCTTTTTGTTTTTGAATTTTTGGTTTGTTTTGTTTTTGTTTCTGTTTTGTTTATTTTACGTTTTACTTTCTCTTTTATTTTACTTTTATACCTTTTTATTTTACCTTTTGTTTTTGTTTTATTTTATATCTTTTAGTTTTTTCTCTCTTTTCCCTTCTTTCAATCTCCCCCCCCGCCCCGTTGTCACCGTCACCCCAATCTCGTAATCCCGTAGTTTGCAGTGTCTGTGGTCACGTCTCGCGGCTGTCTACGGGACCGAGGGTCTTGGCTTAACCGCCCGGACCGCGTGCAAGGTAAGCACTATAAAAATCCCCTAATCTCAAGTTGCTGCCGCACGGCGAGGAGATGCGTGGCTGACAGGGAGGTCAGTCTCTAGTGCGGCCCCCTCAGGGCACCAGCCGCCGCCCTGAGGTATTAGGCTTGCCCGGGTATTGCGGGATCTCTGCCCGGGTCGACAATTTATTTCTCCCGCACTCGTGGGTTTACACATGGAAAAATCTATAAAAAACCAAAAACCTATACCGAAGTCGGTCGACAAACCAGAAACTCGCACGCCCAGTTCTGCGAGTTCAAGTGCAGAGCGCATAAATGCGCTCAAGGAGCAGTTGGAGCTATCCGAGTCGGACAGCTCCACAGTGTCCATGATCAGCGTGCGCAGCGCGGAAAGCCCAAGTCGGGCACTGCGAAAGCGCCCACGCTCGGAGCCAGGCTCGGCTTCGAGCGATGAAGGAACCCCCACTAAACCTAAACTAACGGTGAGGGGTTTCAAAACCCGTGGACGACCGCCCACCCACGGGCACTTTGTGGGCCTGGGCAAGGCTCGCGCGGAGCTCGCAGCCGCCAAGCGGCGCGCAAAGCTCCTCGAGCGCGACGAGGAGGAAGAGAGGTGCATCGAAGCGGCCACGAAGAAAGTGGCCGCAGATCGAAGCTCGCGTCTCTCGGAGACTTCCGCCACCGAGCCGGATGAGGCCACCGCTACCAACCTGCGGTCACGCCTCAAAAGCGCCCTGGAGGCCATAACTATGGTCTCCAAAAAGTCGAAGGGCCTTAAAGGGACGTGTCAGAAGTCCCTTAAGGAGTCGGTGGCCGCGATTAATGAAATCGCAGACGTTCTCCTCAGTCGCACAGCGTCTGAGGAGACCAGGAAGCTGCAGGCGGAGAACGCCCGCCTCGCCAACGAAATCGCGGCTCTAAGGCGCGAACATGAAGAGCTCCGCGGTGCTATCCAAAAGCGGGCCAGTACCGACGCACCGGCGAAGGCCTCGGAGGACTTGGTTGCCCTCCGAAGAGAGATGGCTCAAATGAGGCAGTGTCTCTCTGCCCTGGAGGGCAGAATAATAAGTCCTCCACTAGCGAGCCGGCAAGCGGCCCAGCAACCGCAGCCGCCCCCGCAGCCACAGCCGCAGCCGTCAACATCATACGCGGCTGCAGCGGCTGCACCACGACAGGCCACGACCACGGCGCCCAAGAAAGCCGCGGCAACTAACGCCCCAAAGGGCAGGAAGAGGGGCCAAAAGAAGGCCCAGCCCGCTCCTGCTGCCCAGCAAACCAACGTACCGGCGACCTCCGCCCCCCCAGCTCCCCGACCTGACGGCTGGCAGACCGTCGGGGAGAAGCAAAAAGCGGCGAAGGAAAGAAGAAAGGCCAAAAAGAAGGAAAAGAGGGCGGCGAAGAAGGCGGCAAAGAAGCTCCGCACCCCCAGCTCCACTGCAGTGGTATTAACACTGCAACCTGCAGCGTTGGAGCGGGGGACCACCTACGCGGAGCTTTTAAAGAAGGCGCGTGGGGCTATCGACCCCACCACGCTAGGAATAACGACGGGCCTCCGGTGTAAAATCACACAGACCGGGGCCCGCCTCATCGAGGTGCCTGGGGCCGGTAGCGCCCAGCAGGCCGACGCACTAGCCTCGAGCCTCCGCCAACTCCTACCGGCGGAGGACGTGAAAATCACCAGGCCCCAAAAGAGCGCCGAGGTTCGAATCGGGGGCCTGGATGATTCAATAGTTTTGGATGAAGTGGTTGCCGCCGTCGCCAAGGCCGGGGAATGTCCCTCGGACCAAATCAGGTGTGGTCCCATTCGCCCGGGCCGCGCTGGGATGGGCACAGCTATTGTAACTTGCCCAGTGGCTGTGGCTAAAAAGTTGGCCGATGGCCGTCGGGTATTGATAGGCTGGGTGTCAGCGCAAGTGCGGCTCCTGGAGCCGAAACCGCAGAGGTGCTTCCGCTGTTTGAGCGGTGGCCACGTAGGCGCAAAGTGCACCTCTGCGGTAGACTGCAGCGGCCGCTGCTTTAGATGCGGCCAGGCCGGCCATTTGGCCGCCAGTTGCGAGGCCCCGCCGCACTGCGTTTTGTGTGCGGCGGCGGGCAAGCCGGCCGACCATAGGGCCGGCACAAAAAGTTGCGCTGCACCCACCAAGAAGAAGGCAGCAAGAGACGGCCAATCGGCCAACAAGGGCGCCACTCCCGTGGCGAATAAGGCGCCAGGCGTCACGCCAACAATGGATGTCCAATAATGGCACCATATCTCCGCCTTATCCAGGCGAACATCAACCACTGCGCCAGGGCTCAGGATCTTCTTCTCCAGAGCATGGCGCAGTGGTCAATCAACGTCGCCCTCGTCGCCGAGCCGTATTTTATCCCCCCCCGTGACGATTGGGTGGGGGACCTCAGCGGCTCGGTGGCGCTAATTTCGTTAGCCGCCGCCCGCACCCCGTCCTTCGAGAACATCTACCGAGGGCGGGGCTGCGTCGCAGCACTCGTAAAGGATACGGTTGTGGTGGGTGGCTACTTCTCACCCAACCGTTCCCTCGCCGACTTCGAGGAGTATCTCCTCGAATTGAACGTCGTCGTCGCTCGCAGCCGTCCTCGCGTCGTGCTCTTCGCCGGGGACCTCAACGCCAAGTCTACGGCTTGGGGTTCTCCGGCCACAGACGCTAGAGGCGAGCTGCTGGAGCAGTGGGCCGTCGAGAACGGCCTGCTCGTCCTCAATCAGGGGTCAGTGCATACGTGCGTGCGTCAGCGGGGCGGTTCCATTGTGGACGTTTCATTCGCGAGCCCCGCACTAGCACGCCGTATCCGAGACTGGCGCGTCGTCGAGGAGGTGGAGACGTTGTCGGACCATCGTTATATTCGGTTCGACGTCTCCGCCGAAACAATCAACTCCGACGCCCCAGTCCGAAGAGGCCCGATTGAGGGCGGTCCGCGTTGGGCCTTGAAAAGGCTGAATCGGGAGGCCCTCCTGGAAGCCTCCATAGTTCAGGCCTGGGTATCAACACCTTCCAGGCCTGACGATATTAATATGGAGGCCGATTGGTTCAGGGGGGCAATGACGCAAGTTTGCGATGCGGCGATGCCTAGAGTCCGTAACACGTCTGGGCCACGCCGGGTGTACTGGTGGAACGACACCATCGCGCAGTTGCGGCGAATCTGTGTCGCAGCGCGCCGCCAGTACGCCCGGTTTCGCAGGAGGCGTCGCCGCCCTCCCGATTCCATTGCCCGGGAGGCGGAATTGTACGAGGCATACAGAGCGGCCAAGAGCAACTTGAAGGAAGCTATCTGGCGGGCCAAGCAAGACGCCCGCCAGGAACTGCTGGAGACGCTAAATGAAGATCCGTGGGGGCGCCCATATTTAATGGTCAGGAACAAGTTACGTTCCTGGGCGCCCCCTCTAACGGAAAGTCTCCGGCCACAGCTAGTTGAAGAAGTTGTGGCCGCTCTGTTCCCGTCACGGGCGGAACACATCCCTCCGCCCATGACGGCGCCGCCTTCCGCGGCAGCCAACGCGGACATAGACGACGACGTTCCCGAGGTGACTCGGGTAGAACTCCGAGCGGCGGTGTTACGGATAAAAAACACCGCCCCAGGACCCGACGGCATTCCTGGCCGAGCGTGGGTCCTGGCAATAGAGGAGCTCGGACCCCGACTAGGGAGACTCCTCACAGCGTGCCTTGAGGGGGGCCAGTTTCCACGAGCCTGGAAAACGGGGAAACTGGTCCTCATCAGAAAGGCAGGGCGCCCGGCGGACAGCCCGTCCGCCTACCGGCCCATAGTGTTGTTGGACGAGGTCGCGAAGATCTTCGAGTATATCATCGCGGAGCGCCTCGTCCACCACCTTACCACGGTGGGCCCGGATTTGGCGGACGTGCAATTTGGTTTCCGCCGAGGGCGCTCAACAATAGAGGCTATTAGGTCAGTGAGGAGTCTGGCGGAGGAACAGGTTACCCGGGGCGGGGTGGTCTTGGCGGTGTCTCTTGACATCGCCAACGCTTTCAACACCCTGCCCTGGAGTTGTATTCGTGAGGCACTCAATTATCACCGAGTGCCTCCATACCTCCGCCGCATAGTCGGGGATTATCTCAATGAAAGAGCAATTGTCTACCCGAGTCATCTCGGTCAAAGTCGGCGAGTTATGTCGTGCGGTGTTCCACAGGGGTCGGTCCTCGGCCCCCTTCTGTGGAACATCGGCTACGACTGGGTGCTGCGCGGTACGCTCCTCCCTGGCGTGGGTGTCACTTGTTACGCCGACGACACCCTCGTCACTGCGAGTGATAAGACGTACCGGGCGGCGGCTATAAGGGCGACCGCTGGGGTCGCACAAGTCGTTGGAAGGATCCGGCGTTTGGGCCTAGAGGTGGCCCTCTCTAAATCCGAGGCCATTTGTTTCCACGGGCCTCGGAAACGGCCACCCGCAGGGGCCCACATTATGGTAGGAGGGGTCCGCATCGGCATTGGGACGAGCCTAAAATACCTGGGGCTCGTACTCGATAGCCGATGGGATTTCCGTGAGCACTTTGGACGCTTGGCCCCCAAACTTCTAGGGGCAGCGGCAGGATTATCGCGACTGCTGCCCAATCTGGGGGGGCCAACCGCCTCCTGCCGGAGGCTCTACGAAGGAGTCGTGCGGTCCATGGCCCTTTACGGGGCCCCGATATGGGCGCACGACCTGACGGCCCACAATATCACGGCGCTTCGCGCACCGCAGCGCGCCATGGCCGTCAGGTTAATACGAGGCTACCGCACGGTCTCCTTCGAGACAGCGAGCCTCCTAGCCGGATCACCGCCCTGGGATCTGGAAGCTGAGCTGCTGGCGTCACTCTATACATGGCGCCAGCAAGCTCTGGAGCAGGGCGAGAGACCGGCGCACCGCGACATCGAGGCGCGTCGGTCGGAGCTCCGCCAGGTCCTAGTGGCGGAGTGGAAGAGCAGACTTGTGCACCCCAGCGCCGGGCACGCCACGATAGTGGCGGTAAGTCCCGTGGTTGAAGAGTGGTCGGAGAGACGTCACGGCGTCCTCACCTTCCGGCTGACACAAATCCTCACCGGCCATGGTTGTTTTGGCCGGTATTTGTGGAGGATAGGCCGGGAGGAAACGCCCGGATGCCACCATTGTGGCAGCAGCCGCGACCCCGTAGAAGACACGGCGTTGCATACATTGGCGGAGTGCCCAGCCTGGGCATCGCAGCGCCGTGATCTGGTCGCGGCTCTTGATACGGTTGTCCTCTCGCTCCCGGCCGTAGTTCTGTCTATGGTCCGGAGTGAGAGGTCCTGGAACGCCGTCGCCTCCTTCTGCGAAGCAGTCATGCTGAGCAAGGAGGCGGCGGAGCGGGAGAGGGAAATACATCGCCCTCTCCCCAACCGTAGGTCCGGGCGTCGAGGACGTCGAATAAGAGACGACCTCCGACCACCCTAATTTAATTTAGTGCCTGCGGACGGTGAGCGCTGGGGCTGCTCCCTGTCCGCCAAAAGGCGGGAGGCGGTGCGTGTCCTCGCCGCCTCCCAAGTAGCTTTGTGAGGTGATGGATGCAAGAAGTTTGATGGATGCAAGAAGTTTGATGGATGATTGCGAGATCATATGTAGACGGGGCCCGCCAACACCAACGGCGGGCCAATCCCGGGCGGGGTCGCGAGAAAGTATGCAAATCGCGAATCGCGTGACCCCGCCAACATACGGGACCCGTAGGGACACCGCGGTGGTTTTTAGTGGGTATGCCCCGAACGCCTGTAGGGGAGAGCCTCCACATACCTCCTCCGCCAGTCCCAAGCCCAGCCGTTTTAATGGCTGGGTTGGCGGAGTTGAGATGACTCATAAGGAGAGTTTCCCACCGTAGTGAACAAAAAAAAAAAAAAAAAGGTTAGGTTAGGTTAGGTTAGGTTAGGTTAGGTTAGGTTAGGTTAGGTTAGGTTAGGTTAGGTTAGGTTAGGTTAGGTTAGGTTAGGTTAGGTTAGGTTAGGTTAGGTTAGGTTAGGTTAGGTTAGGTTAGGTTAGGTTAGGTTAGGTTAGGTTAGGTTAGGTTAGGTTAGGTTAGGTTAGGTTAGGTTAGGTTAGGTTAGGTTAGGTTAGGTTAGGTTAGGTTAGGTTAGGTTAGGTTAGGTTAGGTTAGGTTAGGTTAGGTTAGGTTAGGTTAGGTTAGGTTAGGTTAGGTTAGGTTAGGTTAGGTTAGGTTAGGTTAGGTTAGGTTAGGTTAGGTTAGGTTAGGTTAGGTTAGGTTAGGTTAGGTTAGGTTAGGTTAGGTTAGGTTAGGTTAGGTTAGGTTAGGTTAGGTTAGGTTAGGTTAGGTTAGGTTAGGTTAGGTTAGGTTAGGTTAGGTTAGGTTAGGTTAGGTTAGGTTAGGTTAGGTTAGGTTAGGTTAGGTTAGGTTAGGTTAGGTTAGGTTAGGTTAGGTTAGGTTAGGTTAGGTTAGGTTAGGTTAGGTTAGGTTAGGTTAGGTTAGGTTAGGTTAGGTTAGGTTAGGTTAGGTTAGGTTAGGTTAGGTTAGGTTAGGTTAGGTTAGGTTAGGTTAGGTTAGGTTAGGTTAGGTTAGGTTAGGTTAGGTTAGGTTAGGTTAGGTTAGGTTAGGTTAGGTTAGGTTAGGTTAGGTTAGGTTAGGTTAGGTTAGGTTAGGTTAGGTTAGGTTAGGTTAGGTTAGGTTAGGTTAGGTTAGGTTAGGTTAGGTTAGGTTAGGTTAGGTTAGGTTAGGTTAGGTTAGGTTAGGTTAGGTTAGGTTAGGTTAGGTTAGGTTAGGTTAGGTTAGGTTAGGTTAGGTTAGGTTAGGTTAGGTTAGGTTAGGTTAGGTTAGGTTAGGTTAGGTTAGGTTAGGTTAGGTTAGGTTAGGTTAGGTTAGGTTAGGTTAGGTTAGGTTAGGTTAGGTTAGGTTAGGTTAGGTTAGGTTAGGTTAGGTTAGGTTAGGTTAGGTTAGGTTAGGTTAGGTTAGGTTAGGTTAGGTTAGGTTAGGTTAGGTTAGGTTAGGTTAGGTTAGGTTAGGTTAGGTTAGGTTAGGTTAGGTTAGGTTAGGTTAGGTTAGGTTAGGTTAGGTTAGGTTAGGTTAGGTTAGGTTAGGTTAGGTTAGGTTAGGTTAGGTTAGGTTAGGTTAGGTTAGGTTAGGTTAGGTTAGGTTAGGTTAGGTTAGGTTAGGTTAGGTTAGGTTAGGTTAGGTTAGGTTAGGTTAGGTTAGGTTAGGTTAGGTTAGGTTAGGTTAGGTTAGGTTAGGTTAGGTTAGGTTAGGTTAGGTTAGGTTAGGTTAGGTTAGGTTAGGTTAGGTTAGGTTAGGTTAGGTTAGGTTAGGTTAGGTTAGGTTAGGTTAGGTTAGGTTAGGTTAGGTTAGGTTAGGTTAGGTTAGGTTAGGTTAGGTTAGGTTAGGTTAGGTTAGGTTAGGTTAGGTTAGGTTAGGTTAGGTTAGGTTAGGTTAGGTTAGGTTAGGTTAGGTTAGGTTAGGTTAGGTTAGGTTAGGTTAGGTTAGGTTAGGTTAGGTTAGGTTAGGTTAGGTTAGGTTAGGTTAGGTTAGGTTAGGTTAGGTTAGGTTAGGTTAGGTTAGGTTAGGTTAGGTTAGGTTAGGTTAGGTTAGGTTAGGTGGGGTGCGTGTCAGAAACCTCCGCGTGGTGCACCCCGGGCAACGTGAGTAGCAAGTTGCTACTCGCGGCTAATTCTGACAGTGGGCGGACGGTGGGTCGAACTCCGACTACCGTCCGGTTACCAACGCGTAATCCCGACTCTTTCGGGACCGCGGGTCCTCGGGCTGCGAGCAAGACAAGCTCTCTAAAAAATTACCCGGAATTGGGGGTCCTTCGGGGTCCCGCTTCCACCCGTTCCCGTACGGCTCCTTTTGGGGTCTTGCGGGGACACTTGGGCGGGCGGGCTCGCTTCCTGCGCCTTTTGTGGGTTGCGGGCATGGTCGAACTCCGGCCACCGTTCGGTCAACGCGTTAGCAGGGGGCTTTTTGGCCTCCTACCCGCGGGTCTTCGGGCTGCGAGCAAGACAAGCTCACTAAAAAATCACCCGGAATTGGGGGTCCTTAGGGGCCCCGCTTCCACCCCGTTCCCGTACGGCTCCTTTTGGGGTCTTGCGGGGACACTTGGGCGGGCGGGCTCGCTTCCTGCGCCTTTTGTGGGTTGCGGGCATGGTCGAACTCCGGCCACCGTTCGGTCAACGCGTTAGCAGGGGGCTTTTTGGCCTCCTGCCCGCGGGTCTTCGGGCTGCGAGCAAGACAAGCTCACTAAAAAATCACCCGGAATTGGGGGTCCTTAGGGGCCCCGCTTCCACCCCGTTCCCGTACGGCTCCTTTTGGGGTCTTGCGGGGACACTTGGGCGGGCGGGCTCGCTTCCTGCGCCTTTTGTGGGTTGCGGGCATGGTCGAACTCCGGCCACCGTCCGGTCAACGCGTTAGCAGTGGGCTTTTTGGCCCGCTGCCCGCGGGTCTTCGGACTAAGAGGGAGGAAACCTCACTAAAAAGTTACCAAAGAGTGGCGCTTGCGCTGCTTGTCTCCGCGGGACTCCACCCGTGGGGACTGTCGGCGGGCGGTGTCGCCTTTTGCGGCGCCGCTCCTTTGCAGTGTCCCTGTTGGGCACTGCCTTTACGTCCCTCCCGGTACTCCTCTGGTCATCAGAGGGGACACGGGACGGGACATTGACGGGCTTGGTGTGTACTCACCCTACCGCCAAGCAGACAGCGGGGTTGTCTTTCTTCTTCCGTCTTCGGACGCCTTTTTATTTTTAAATTGTTGTTTTTGTTTCGTTTTGTTTTTGTTTTGTTTACTTTACGTTTAATTTTTTTGTCTTTTATTTTTACTTTTATACCTTTTATTTTACCTTTTGTTTTTGTTTTTATTTTACAATTTTAAGTTTTTCTTTCTTTTCCCTTCTTTCGTTCTTCCCCCCCTGCCCCGATGTCACCGTCACCCCAATCTCGTAATCCCGTAGTTTTCAGTGTCTGTGGTCACGTCTCGCGGCTGTCCACGGGACCGAGGGTCTTGGCTTAACCGCCCGGACCGCGTGCAAGGTAAGCACTATAAAAATCCCCTAATCTCAAGTTGCTGCCGCACGGCGAGGAGATGCGTGGCTGACAGGGAGGTCAGTCTCTAGTGCGGCCCCCTCAGGGCACCAGCCGCCGCCCTTGAGGTATTAGGCTTACCCGGGTATAGCGGGATCTCTGCCCGGGTGGACGTTTTATTTCTCCCGCACTCGTGGGTTTTAATATGGCTACTAAACTCAAAAAACAAACCATACCGAAGTCGGTTGACGAATCAACCCGCACGCCCAGTCCTGCGGGTTCGGATGCAGAGCGCATTACAGCGCTGAAGGAGCAAGAGTTGGAGCTGTCCGAGTCGGACAGCTCCATTGTGAGCATGATCAGCGTGCGCAGCGCTGAAAGCCCCAGCCGGGCGAGCAAGCGCACGCGCTCGGAGCCAGGCTCGGCCTCGAGCGAAGAAGAGACCCCCACGCCGAAACTTTCGAGAGTGAGGGGTTTCAAGACTCGCGGCCAGCCGCCAAGCTGCGAGAAAAGCTCCTCGAGCGCGACGCAGAGGAGGAGCGGCGCATCGAAGCGGCCACAAAAAAGGTGGCCGCTTCAAGAAGCTCGCGCCTCTCAGAGACTTCGGTCTCTGAAGGAGAGCCGGAGGAGGCTACCGCCACCAACTTGCGGTCGCGTCTCAAAGACGCCTTGGAGGCCATCACGATGGTCTCCAGGAAGTCCAAGGGACTCAAAGGGACTTGCCAAAAGTCCCTTAAGGAGTCGGTGGCGGCAATAGCCGAAATTGCGGATGTTCTCCTCAGCCGCACAGCGTCTGAGGAGACGAAGAAGCTCCAGGCGGAGAACGCCCGCCTGGCATCTGAAATCGCGGCCCTTAGACGGGAACAGGAGGAGCTCCGCACCGCTGTTGAGAAGCGTGCCATTACCAACGCGTCGGAGCCCATGAATGAACTGGCCGCCCTACGCAAAGAAATGGCACAGATGAGACAGAGCTTCGTCGTCCTAGAGGGCAGATTATTAAGGCCTCCATTGGCGAGCAAGCAAGCGGCCCAACAACCGCAGCCACCCCCGCAGCCGTCCCCGCAGCCGTCAACATCATACGCGGCTGTAGCGGCTGCGACACGGCAAGCCACAAATTCGGCGCCCAGGAAAGCCGAAGAAACTAAGGCCCAAAGGGGCAGGAAAAGGGGCCAGAAAAAGGCCCAGCCCACCCCTGCTGTCCCACAAAGTGCTCCTGCAGCCACCGCTTCCAAAAAGAATGGCTGGGAAATTGCCGGCGAAAAAGAAAAGGCGGCGAAAGCGAAGAGGAAGGCCAACCAAAAGGCCAAGAAGGCGGCCAAAAAGGCGGCAAAGAAGCTCCGCACCCCCAGCTCCACAGCAGTTGTTTTAACGCTGCAACCAGCAGCCTTGGAGCGGGGGACTACATACGCGGAGCTCTTAAAGAAGGCGCGTGGGGCTATCGACCCCACCACGCTAGGAATAACGACGGGCCTCAGGTGTAAGATCACACAGACCGGGGCTCGCCTAATCGAGGTGCCTGGGGCTGGTAGCGCCCAGCAGGCAGACGCCTTGGCCTCGAGCCTCCGCGACCTCCTCCCAGCGGAGGATGTCCGTGTCTCTAGGCCCCAAAAGTGCGCCGAGGTGCGAATCGGGGGCCTAGATGACTCGATTGTGGCTGAGGAGGTTGTTGCCGCCGTTGCCAAGGCCGGGGAGTGTCCCCCGGACCAGATCCGGTGCGGCCCTATTCGTCCGGGTCGTGCCGGTATGGGCACGGCAATCATTACCTGCCCAGTGGCGATTGCCAAAAAGTTGGCCGATGGCCGTCGAATTTTGATTGGTTGGGTGTCAGCGCAAGTGCGGCTACTGGAGCCGAAACCGCAGAGGTGCTTCCGCTGTCTGAGCGGTGGCCACGTTGGTGTCAAGTGCACCTCTGCGGTGGACTGCAGCGGCCGCTGCTTCAGATGCGGCCAGCCCGGCCACTTGGCCGGCAGTTGTGAGGCCCCGCCGCACTGCGTTTTGTGTGCGGCGGCGGGCAAGCCGGCCGATCACAGGGCCGGCACAAAGAGTTGCGCTGCACCCAAAATACAAAAGGGTGCAAAGGACGGCCAATCGGCCAACAAGGGCGCCACTCCCGTGGCCAGTAAAGCGCCGGGCAATATGGAGCAGGACTAATGGCTCCACTACGCCTTCTACAAGCGAATTTAAACCACTGCGCCAGGGCTCAGGATCTTCTTCTCCAGAGCATGGCGCAGTGGTCAATCAACGTCGCCCTCGTCGCCGAGCCGTATTTTATCCCCCCCCGTGATGATTGGGTGGGGGACCTCAGCGGCTTGGTGGCGCTAATTTCGTCAGCCGCCGCCCGCACCCCGTCCTTCGAGAACATCTACCGAGGGCGGGGCTGCGTCGCAGCACTCGTAAAGGATACGGTTGTGGTGGGTGGCTACTTCTCACCCAACCGTTCCCTCGCCGACTTCGAGGAGTATCTCCTCGAATTGAACGTCGTCGTCGCTCGCAGCCGTCCTCGCGCCGTGCTCTTCGCCGGGGACCTCAACGCCAAGTCTACGGCTTGGGGTTCTCCGGCCACGGACGCTAGAGGCGAGCTGCTAGAGCAGTGGGCCGTTGAGAACGGCCTGCTCGTCCTCAATCGTGGGTCGGTACATACGTGCGTGCGTCAGCGGGGCGGTTCCATTGTGGACGTTTCATTTGCGAGCCCCGCACTAGCACGCCGTATCCGAGACTGGCGCGTCGTCGAGGAGGTGGAGACGTTGTCGGACCACCGCTATATTCGGTTCGACGTCTCCGCCGAAACAGTCAGCTCCGACGCCCCGGTCCGAAGAGGCCCGATTGAGGGCGGTCCGCGTTGGGCCTTGAAAAGGCTGGATCGGGAGGCCCTCCTGGAAGCCTCCATAGTTCAGGCCTGGGTTTCAACACCTACCAGGCCTGACGATATCAATATGGAGGCCGATTGGTTCAGGGGGGCAATGACACAAGTATGTGACGCGGCGATGCCTAGAGTCCGTAGAACATCTGGGCCACGCCGGGTGTACTGGTGGAACGACACCATCGCGCGCCTGCGCAAGATTTGCGTCGCAGCGCGCCGCCAGTACGCCCGGTTTCGCAGGAGGCGTCGCCGCCCTCCCGATTTTACTGTCCGGGAGGCGGAATTGTATGAGGCATACAGAGCGGCCAAAAACAATTTGAAAGAAGCTATCTGGCGGGCCAAGCAAGACGCCCGCCAGGAACTGCTGGAGACGCTAAACCAGGATCCGTGGGGGCGCCCATACTTGATGGTCAGGAACAAGTTACGTTCCTGGGCGCCCCCTCTAACGGAAAGTCTCCGGCCACAGCTAGTGGAAGAGGTTGTGGCCGCTCTGTTCCCGTCACGGGCGGAACATATCCCTCCGCCCATGACGGCACCGCCTTCCGAGGCAGCCGACGCGGACATAGACGACGACGTTCCCGAGGTGACTCGGGTAGAACTCCGAGCGGCGGTGTTAAGAATTAAAAACACCGCCCCAGGACCCGACGGCATTCCTGGCCGAGCGTGGGTCCTGGCAATGGAGGAGCTCGGACCCCGACTAGGGAG
Organism: Euclidia mi; assembly: GCA_944739405.2. NCBI lineage: Eukaryota > Metazoa > Arthropoda > Insecta > Lepidoptera > Erebidae > Euclidia > Euclidia mi. Next base: position 28,093 of record OX123209.2, on the reverse strand, counting down.
ACTCCTCACAGCGTGCCTTGAGGGGGGCCAGTTTCCACGAGCCTGGAAGACGGGGAAACTGGTCCTCATCAGAAAGGCAGGGCGCCCGGCGGACAGCCCGTCCGCCTACCGGCCCATAGTGTTGTTGGACGAGGTCGCGAAGATCTTCGAGTATATCATCGCGGAGCGCCTCGTCCACCACCTTTCCACGGTGGGCCCAGATTTGGCGGAAGTGCAATTCGGTTTCCGCCGAGGGCGCTCAACAATTGAGGCAATAAAATCTGTGAGGAGTCTGGCGGAGGAAGAGGTTTCCCGGGGCGGGGTGGTCTTGGCGGTGTCTCTTGACATCGCCAACGCTTTCAACACCCTGCCCTGGAGTTGTATTCGAGAGGCACTCACTTACCATCGAGTGCCTCCATACCTCCGCCGCATAGTCGGGGATTATCTCAATGAAAGAGCAATTGTCTACCCGAGTCATCTCGGTCAAAGTCGGCGAGTTATGTCGTGCGGTGTTCCACAGGGGTCGGTCCTCGGCCCCCTTCTGTGGAACATCGGCTACGACTGGGTGCTGCGCGGTACGCTCCTCCCTGGCGTGGGTGTCACTTGTTACGCCGACGACACCCTCGTCACTGCGAGTGATAAGACGTACCGGGCGGCGGCTATAAGGGCGACCGCTGGGGTCGCACAAGTTGTTGGAAGGATCCGGCGTTTGGGCCTAGAGGTGGCCCTCTCTAAATCCGAGGCCATTTGTTTCCACGGGCCTCGGAAACGGCCACCCGCAGGGGCCCACATTATGGTAGGAGGGGTCCGCATCGGCATCGGGACGAGCCTAAAATACCTGGGGCTCGTACTCGATAGCCGATGGGATTTCCGTGAGCACTTTAGACGCTTGGCCCCCAAACTTTTAGGGGCAGCAGCAGGATTATCAAGACTGCTGCCCAATCTGGGTGGGCCAACCGCTTCCTGCCGGAGGCTCTACGAAGGAGTCGTGCGGTCCATGGCCCTTTATGGGGCCCCGATATGGGCGCACGACCTGACGGCCCACAACATCAAGGCGCTTCGCGCACCGCAGCGCGCCATGGCCGTCAGGTTGATACGAGGCTACCGCACGGTCTCCTTCGAGACAGCGAGCCTCCTAGCCGGATCACCGCCCTGGGATCTGGAAGCTGAGCTGCTGGCGTCACTCTATACATGGCGCCAGCAAGCCCTGGAGCAGGGCGAGAGACCGGCGCACCGTGACATCGAGGCGCGTCGGTCGGAGCTCCACCAAGTCCTAGTGGCGGAGTGGAAGGCACGACTTGTGCACCCCAGCGCCGGGCACGCCACGATAGTGGCGGTAAGTCCCGTGGTTGATGAGTGGTTGGAGAGACGTCACGGCGTCCTCACCTTCCGGTTGACTCAAATCCTTACCGGCCATGGTTGTTTTGGCCGGTATTTGTGGAGGATAGGCCGGGAGGAAACGCCCGGGTGCCACCATTGTGGCAGCAGCCGCGACCCTGTCGAAGACACGGCGTTGCATACTTTGGCGGAATGCCCAGCCTGGGCATCGCAGCGCCGTGATCTGGTCGCGGCTCTCAATACGGTTGTCCTCTCGCTCCCGGCCGTAGTTCTGTCTATGGTCCGGAGTGAGAGGTCTTGGAACGCCGTCGCCTCTTTCTGCGAAGCAGTCATGCTGAGCAAGGAGGCGGCGGAGCGGGAGAGGGAAATACATCGCCCTCTCCCCAACCGTAGGTCCGGGCGTCGGGGACGCCGTACAAGAGACGACCTCCGACCACCGTAATTTATCTTAGTGCCTGCGGACGGTGAGCGCTGGGGCTGCTCCCTGTCCGCCAAAAGGCGGGAGGCGGTGCGTGTCCTCGCCGCCTCCCAAGTAGCTTTGTGAGGTGATGGATGCAAGAAGTTTGATGGATGCAAGAAGTTTGATGGATGATTGCGAGATCATATGTAGACGGGGCCCGCCAACAACAACGGCGGGCCAATCCCGGGCGGGGTCGCGAGAAAGAATGCAAATCGCGAATCGCGTGACCCCGCCAACATACGGGACCCGTAGGGACACCGCGGTGGTTTTTAGTGGGTATGCCCCGAACGCCTGTAGGGGAGAGCCTCCACATACCTCCTCCGCCAGCCCCAAGCCCAGCCGTTCTAATGGCTGGGTTGGCGGAGTTGAGATGACTCATAAGGAGAGTTTCCCACCGTAGTGAACAAAAAAAAAAAAAAAAAAAAAAGGTTAGGTTGGGGTGCGTGTCAGAAACCTCCGCGTGGTGCACCCCGGGCAACGTGAGTAGCAAGCTGCTGCTCGCGGCTAATTCTGACAGTGGGCGGACGGTGGGTCGAACTCCGACTACCGTCCGGTTACCAACGCGTAATCCCGACTCTTTCGGGACCGCGGGTCTTCGGGCTGCGAGCAAGACAAGCTCTCTAAAAAATTACCCGGAATTGGGGGTCCTTCGGGGTCCCGCTTCCACCCGTTCCCGTACGGCTCCTTTTGGGGTCTTGCGGGGATACTTGGGCGGGCGGGCTCGCTTCCTGCGCCTTTTGTGGGTTGCGGGCATGGTCGAACTCCGACCACCGTTCGGTCAAAACGCGTTAGCAGGGGGCTTTTTGGCCTCCTGCCCGCGGGTCTTCGGGCTGCGAGCAAGACAAGCTCACTAAAAAATCACCCGGAATTGGGGGTCCTTCGGGACCCCGCTTCCACCCCGTTCCCGTACGGCTCCTTTTGGGGTCTGGCGGGAACACTTGGGCGGGCGGGCTCGCTTCCTGCATCTTTTGTGGGTTGCGGGCATGGTCGAACTCCGGCCACCGTCCGGTCAACGCGTTAGCAGGGGGCTTTTTGGCCTCCTGCCCGCGGGTCTTCGGGCTGCGAGCAAGACAAGCTCACTAAAAAATCACCCGGAATTGGGGGTCCTTCGGGACCCCGCTTCCACCCCGTTCCCGTACGGCTCCTTTTGGGGTCTTGCGGGGACACTTGGGCGGGCGGGCTCGCTTCCTGCGCCTTTTGTGGGTTGCGGGCATGGTCGAACTCCGGCCACCGTCCGGTCAACGCGTTAGCAGGGGGCTTTTTGGCCTCCTGCCCGCGGGTCTTCGGACTAAGAGGGAGAAAACCTCACTAAAAAGTTACCATAGAGTGGCGCTTCTCGGAGCGCCGCTGGGAGTGCGGGCCTGTTTTCCTGGCCCTGCTTCCTGCGCCCACTTTGGGTGCCACCGCCTCTCCCGGTACTTCTCTGCCTGGGCAGAGTGGACATGGGATGGGGTGTTGGACGGGCTCGGTGTGCACTCGCACTGCCGCCGGGCAGACAGCGGAGGCTTCTTCCTTCCGTCTTCGGACGTTTTTATTTTTTGTTTTCTCCCCCCCTTTACCTTTTATTTTTACACTTTTACTTTTATTTTTGTCTTCTTTCCCCCCTCCCCCCTTTTTCCCTTTCCCCCTTTTATTCTTTCCTTTTCCCCTCTTCCACCTTCGTTGTCACCGTCCCAGACTAGATCGTAATCCCGTAGTTTGCAGTGTCTGTGGTCACGTCTCGCGGCTGTCTACGGGACCGAGGGTCTTGGCTTAACCGCCCGGACCGCGTGCAAGGTAAGCACTATAAAAATCCCCTAATCTCAAGTTGCTGCCGCACGGCGAGGAGATGCGTGGCTGACAGGGAGGTCAGTCTCTAGTGCGGCCCCCTCAGGGCACCAGCCGCCGCTCTGAGGTATTAGGCTTGCCCGGGTATTGCGGGATCTCTGCCCGGGTCGACTGTTTATTTCTCCCGCACTCGTGGGTTTAATTATGGATTCCAGTATTAAAAACCAAAAAACTATACCGAAGTCGGTCGACAAACCGGTAACTCGCACGCCCAGTAATGCGGGTTCCAAGGATGATGAGCGCTTGAAAGCGCTGAAGGAGCAGTTGGAGCTGTCCGAGTCGGATAGCTCCATAGTATCGATGATTAGCGTGCGCAGCGCGGAAAGCCCAAGTCGGGCACTGCGCAAGCGCCCACGCTCGGAGCCAGGCTCGGCTTCGAGCGATGAAGGAACCCCCACTAAACCAAAATTAACGGTAAGGGGTTTCAAAACTCGTGGACGACCGCCCACCCACGGGCACTTTGTGGGCCTGGGCAAGGCTCGCGCGGAGCTCGCAGCCGCCAAGCGGCGCGCAAAGCTTCTCGAGCGCGACGAGGAGGAAGAGAGGCGCATTGAAGCGGCCACGAAGAAAGTGGTCGCCGATCGAAGCTCGCGTCTCTCGGAGACTTCCGCCGGCGAGCCGGACGAGGCCACCGCCACTGATCTGCGGTCACGCCTCAAAAGCGCCCTGGAGGCCATAACTATGGTCTCCAAAAAGTCAAAGGGCCTGAAAGGGACGAGTCAGAAGTCCTTAAAGGAGTCGGTAGTCGCGATAAGTGAAATCGCTGACGTTCTCCTCAGTCGCACAGCGTCTGAGGAGACAAAGAAGCTGCAGGCGGAGAACGCACGCCTCGCCACTGAAATCGCGTCCCTTAGGCGCGAACAAGAGGAGCTCCGTGTCGCATTCCAGAGGCGCGCGGAGGGCAATGCGCCGGACAAGGCCACGGAGGACTTGGCTGCCCTCCGCAGAGAGATGGCCCAGATGAGGCAGAGCCTCTCCGCCCTGGAGGGCAAATTATTAATAAGGCCCCCTACGGCGGGCCGGCAAGCGGCCCAACAACCGCAGCCGCCCCCGCAGCCACAACCTCAGCCGTCAACATCCTACGCGGCTGCAGCGGCTGCACCACGACAGGCCACGACCACGGCGCCCAAGAAAGCCGCGGCAACTAACGCCCCAAAGGGCAGGAAGAGGGGCCAGAAAAAGGCCCAGCCCGCTCCCGCTGCCCAGCAGACCAGTGTGCCAGCGACCTCCGCCCCCTCAGCTCCCCAACCTGACGGCTGGCAGACCGTCGGCGAAAAACAGCAAGCGGCGAAGGCCAGACGAAAAGCCACAAAAAAGGCAAAAAAGGCGGCAAAGAAGGCGGCCAAGAAGCTCCGCACCCCCAGCTCCACTGCAGTGGTATTAACACTGCAACCTGCAGCGTTGGAGCGGGGGACCACCTACGCGGAGCTCTTAAAGAAGGCGCGTGGGGCTATCGACCCCACCACGCTAGGAATAACGACGGGCCTCCGGTGTAAAATCACACAGACCGGGGCCCGCCTCATCGAGGTGCCTGGGGCCGGTAGCGCCCAGCAGGCCGACGCACTGGCTTTGAGCCTTCGCCAACTCCTTCCGGCGGAGGATGTCAAAATCACCAGGCCCCAAAAGTGTGCAGAAGTTCGAATCGGGGGCCTGGATGATTCGATTATTGTGGACGAAGTCGTTGCCGCGGTCTCTAAGGCTGGGGAATGTCCCCCGGAACAAATCCGGTGCGGCCCGATTCGTCCGGGCCGTGCCGGTATGGGCACAGCCGTAATCACCTGCCCCGTGGCTGTGGCTAAAAAGTTGGCCGATGGCCGTCGGGTATTGATAGGCTGGGTGTCAGCGCAAGTGCGGCTCCTGGAGCCGAAACCGCAGAGGTGCTTCCGCTGTTTGAGTGGTGGCCACGTTGGCGCAAAGTGCACCTCTGCGGTCGACTGCAGCGGCCGCTGTTTCAGATGCGGCCAGCCCGGCCATTTGGCCGGCAGTTGTGAGGCCCCGCCGCACTGCGTTTTGTGTGCGGCGGCGGGCAAGCCGGCCGATCATAGGGCCGGCACAAGAAGTTGCGCTGCACCCACCAAGAAGAAGGCAGCAAGAGACGGCCAATCGGCCAACAAGGGCGCCACTCCCGTGGCGAATAAGGCGCCAGGCGACACGCCACAAATGGACCACGAATAATGGCTCCACTTTTGCGCCTCATTCAGGCGAATATAAACCACTGCGCCAGAGCTCAGGACCTTCTTCTCCAGAGCATGGCGCAGTGGTCCATCAACGTCGCCCTCGTCGCCGAGCCGTATTTTATCCCCCCCCGTGACGATTGGGTGGGGGACCTCAGCGGCTCGGTGGCGCTAATTTCGTTAGCCGCCGCCCGCACCCCGTCCTTCGAGAACATCTACCGAGGGCGGGGCTGCGTCGCAGCACTCGTAAAGGATACGGTTGTGGTGGGTGGCTACTTCTCACCCAACCGTTCCCTCGCCGACTTCGAGGAGTATCTCCTCGAACTGAACGTCGTCGTCGCTCGCAGCCGTCCTCGCGTCGTGCTCTTCGCCGGGGACCTCAACGCCAAGTCTACGGCTTGGGGTTCTCCGGCCACAGACGCTAGAGGCGAGCTGCTGGAGCAGTGGGCCGTTGAGAACGGCCTGCTCGTCCTCAATCAGGGGTCAGTGCATACGTGCGTGCGTCAGCGGGGCGGTTCCATTGTGGACGTTTCATTCGCGAGCCCCGCACTAGCACGCCGTATCCGAGACTGGCGCGTCGTCGAGGAGGTGGAGACGTTGTCGGACCATCGTTATATTCGGTTCGACGTCTCCGCCGAAACAGTCAACTCCGACGCCCCAGTCCGAAGAGGCCCGATTGAGGGCGGTCCGCGTTGGGCCTTGAAAAGGCTGAATCGGGAGGCCCTCCTGGAAGCCTCCATAGTTCAGGCCTGGGTATCAACACCTTCCAGGCCTGACGATATTAATATGGAGGCGGATTGGTTCAGGGGGGCAATGACGCAAGTTTGCGATGCGGCGATGCCTAGAGTCCGTAACACGTCTGGGCCACGCCGGGTGTACTGGTGGAACGACACCATCGCGCAGTTGCGGCGAATCTGCGTCGCAGCGCGCCGCCAGTACGCCCGGTTTCGCAGGAGGCGTCGCCGCCCTCCCGATTCCATTGCCCGGGAGGCGGAATTGTATGAGGCATACAGAGCGGCCAAGAGCAACTTGAAGGAAGCTATCTGGCGGGCCAAGCAAGACGCCCGCCAGGAACTGCTGGAGACGCTCAACGAAGATCCGTGGGGGCGCCCATATTTAATGGTCAGGAACAAGTTACGTTCCTGGGCGCCCCCTCTAACGGAAAGTCTCCGGCCACAGCTAGTTGAAGAAGTTGTGGCCGCTCTGTTCCCGTCACGGGCGGAACACATCCCTCCGCCCATGACGGCGCCGCCTTCCGCGGCAGCCAACGCGGACATAGACGACGACGTTCCCGAAGTGACTCGGGTAGAACTCCGAGCGGCGGTGTTACGTATCAAAAACACCGCCCCAGGACCCGACGGCATTCCTGGCCGAGCGTGGGTCCTGGCAATAGAGGAGCTCGGACCCCGACTAGGGAGACTCCTCACAGCGTGCCTTGAGGGGGGCCAGTTTCCACGAGCCTGGAAAACGGGGAAACTGGTCCTCATCAGAAAGGCAGGGCGCCCGGCGGACAGCCCGTCCGCCTACCGGCCCATAGTGTTGTTGGACGAGGTCGCGAAGATCTTCGAGTATATCATCGCGGAGCGCCTCGTCCACCACCTTACTACGGTGGGCCCGGATTTGGCGGACGTGCAGTTTGGTTTCCGCCGAGGGCGCTCAACAATAGAGGCCATAAAATCAGTGAGGAGTCTGGCGGAGGAACAGGTTTCCCGGGGCGGGGTGGTCTTGGCGGTGTCTCTTGACATCGCCAACGCTTTCAACACCCTGCCTTGGAGTTGTATTCGTGAGGCACTCACTTATCATGGAGTGCCTCCATACCTCCGCCGTATAGTCGGGGATTATTTAAATGAGAGAAATATCGTCTACCCGAGTCATCTCGGTATTAGTCGGCGAGTTATGTCGTGCGGTGTTCCACAGGGGTCGGTCCTCGGCCCCCTTCTGTGGAACATCGGCTACGACTGGGTGCTGCGCGGTACGCTCCTCCCTGGCGTGGGTGTCACTTGTTACGCCGACGACACCCTCGTCACTGCGAGTGATAAGACGTACCGGGCGGCGGCTATAAGGGCGACCGCTGGGGTCGCACAAGTCGTTGGAAGGATCCGGCGTTTGGGCCTAGAGGTGGCCCTCTCTAAATCCGAGGCCATTTGTTTCCACGGGCCTCGGAAACGGCCACCCGCAGGGGCCCACATTATGGTAGGAGGGGTCCGCATCGGCATTGGGACGAGCCTAAAATACCTGGGGCTCGTACTCGATAGCCGATGGGATTTCCGTGAGCACTTTGGACGCTTGGCCCCCAAACTTCTAGGGGCAGCGGCAGGATTATCGCGACTGCTGCCCAATCTGGGGGGGCCAACCGCCTCCTGCCGGAGGCTCTACGAAGGAGTCGTGCGGTCCATGGCCCTTTACGGGGCCCCGATATGGGCGCACGACCTGACGGCCCACAATATCACGGCGCTTCGCGCACCGCAGCGCGCCATGGCCGTCAGGTTAATACGAGGCTACCGCACGGTCTCATTCGAGACAGCGAGCCTCCTAGCCGGATCACCGCCCTGGGATCTGGAAGCTGAGCTGCTGGCGTCACTCTATACATGGCGCCAGCAAGCTCTGGAGCAGGGCGAGAGACCGGCGCACCGTGACATCGAGGCGCGTCGGTCGGAGCTCCGCCAGATCCTAGTGGCGGAGTGGAAGAGCAGACTTGTGCACCCCAGCGCCGGGCACGCCACGATAGTGGCGGTAAGTCCCGTGGTTGAAGAGTGGTCGGAGAGACGTCACGGCGTCCTCACCTTCCGGCTGACACAAATCCTCACCGGCCATGGTTGTTTTGGCCGGTATTTGTGGAGGATAGGCCGGGAGGAAACGCCCGGATGCCACCATTGTGGCAGCAGCCGCGACCCCGTAGAAGACACGGCGCTGCATACATTGTCGGAGTGCCCAGCCTGGGCATCGCAGCGCCGTGATCTGGTCGCGGTTCTCGATACGGTTACTCTCTCGCTCCCGGCCGTAGTTCTGTCTATGGTCCGGAGTGAGAGGTCCTGGAACGCCGTCGCCTCCTTCTGCGAAGCAGTCATGCTGAGCAAGGAGGCGGCGGAGCGGGAGAGGGAAATACATCGCCCTCTCCCCAACCGTAGGTCCGGGCGTCGGGGACGCCGTACAAGAGACGACCTCCGACCACCGTAATTTATCTTAGTGCCTGCGGACGGTGAGCGCTGGGGCTGCTCCCTGTCCGCCAAAAGGCGGGAGGCGGTGCGTGTCCTCGCCGCCTCCCAAGTAGCTTTGTGAGGTGATGGATGCAAGAAGTTTGATGGATGCAAGAAGTTTGATGGATGATTGCGAGATCATATGTAGACGGGGCCCGCCAACAACAACGGCGGGCCAATCCCGGGCGGGGTCGCGAGAAAGTATGCAAATCGCGAATCGCGTGACCCCGCCAACATACGGGACCCGTAGGGACACCGCGGTGGTTTTTAGTGGGTATGCCCCGAACGCCTGTAGGGGAGAGCCTCCACATACCTCCTCCGCCAGTCCCAAGCCCAGCCGTTCTAATGGCTGGGTTGGCGGAGTTGAGATGACTCATAAGGAGAGTTTTACCACCGTAGTGAACAAAAAAAAAAAAAAAAAAAGGTTAGGTTAGGTTAGGTTGGGGTGCGTGTCAGAAACCTCCGCGTGGTGCACCCCGGGCAACGTGAGTAGCAAGCTGCTGCTCGCGGCTAATTCTGACAGTGGGCGGACGGTGGGTCGAACTCCGACTACCGTCCGGTTACCAACGCGTAATCCCGACTCTTTCGGGACCGCGGGTCTTCGGGCTGCGAGCAAGACAAGCTCTCTAAAAAATTACCCGGAATTGGGGGTCCTTCGGGGTCCCGCTTCCACCCGTTCCCGTACGGCTCCTTTTGGGGTCTTGCGGGGACACTTGGGCGGACGGGCTCGCTTCCTGCGCCTTTTGTGGGTTGCGGGCATGGTCGAACTCCGACCACCGTTCGGTCAAAACGCGTTAGCAGGGGGCTTTTTGGCCTCCTGCCCGCGGGTCTTCGGGCTGCGAGCAAGACAAGCTCACTAAAAAATCACCCGGAATTGGGGGTCCTTCGGGGCCCCGCTTCCACCCCGTTCCCGTACGGCTCCTTTTGGGGTCTTGTGGGGACAATTGGGCGGGCGGGCTCGCTTCCCGCGCCTTTTGTGGGTTGCGGGCATGGTCGAACTCCGGCCACCGTCCGGTCAACGCGTTAGCAGGGGGCTTTTTGGCCTCCTGCCCGCGGGTCTTCGGACTAAGAGGGAGAAAACCTCACTAAAAAGTTACCATAGAGTGGCGCTTCTCGGAGCGCCGCTGGGAGTGCGGGCCTGTTTTCCTGGCCCTGCTTCCTGCGCCCACTTTGGGTGCCACCGCCTCTCCCGGTACTTCTCTGCCTGGGCAGAGTGGACATGGGATGGGGTGCTGGACGGGCTCGGTGTGCACTCGCACTGCCGCCGGGCAGACAGCGGAGGCTTCTTCCGTCCGTCTTCGGACGTTTTTATTTTTTGTTTTCTCCCCCCCCTTTACCTTTTATTTTTACACTTTTACTTTTATTTTTGTCTTCTTTCCCCCCTCCCCCCTTTTTACCTTTCCCCCTTTTATTCTTTCCTTTTCCCCTCTTCCACCTTCGTTGTCACCGTCCCAGACTAGATCGTAATCCCGTAGTTTGCAGTGTCTGTGGTCACGTCTCGCGGCTGTCTACGGGACCGAGGGTCTTGGCTTAACCGCCCGGACCGCGTGCAAGGTAAGCACTATAAAAATCCCCTAATCTCAAGTTGCTGCCGCACGGCGAGGAGATGCGTGGCTGACAGGGAGGTCAGTCTCTAGTGCGGCCCCCTCAGGGCACCAGCCGCCGCCCTGAGGTATTAGGCTTGCCCGGGTATTGCGGGATCTCTGCCCGGGTCGACTGTTTATTTCTCCCGCACTCGTGGGTTTAATTATGGATTCCAATATTAAAAACCAAAAAACCATACCGAAGTCGGTCGACAAACCGGTAACTCGCACGCCCAGTAATGCGGGTTCCAAGGATGATGAGCGCTTGAAAGCGCTGAAGGAGCAGTTGGAGCTGTCCGAGTCGGATAGCTCCATAGTATCGATGATTAGCGTGCGCAGCGCGGAAAGCCCAAGTCGGGCACTGCGCAAGCGCCCACGCTCGGAGCCAGGCTCGGCTTCGAGCGATGAAGGAACCCCCACTAAACCGAAATTAACGGTAAGGGGTTTCAAAACTCGTGGACGACCGCCCACCCACGGGCACTTTGTGGGCCTGGGCAAGGCTCGCGCGGAGCTCGCAGCCGCCAAGCGGCGCGCAAAGCTCCTCGAGCGCGACGAGGAGGAAGAGAGGCGCATCGAAGCGGCCACGAAGAAAGTGGTCGCCGATCGAAGCTCGCGTCTCTCGGAGACTTCCGCCGGCGAGCCGGACGAGGCCACTGCCACTGACCTGCGGTCACGCCTTAAAAGCGCCCTGGAGGCCATAACTATGGTCTCCAAAAAGTCAAAGGGCCTGAAAGGGACGAGTCAGAAGTCCCTAAAGGAGTCGGTGGCCGCGATAAGTGAAATCGCGGACGTTCTCCTCAGTCGCACAGCGTCTGAGGAGACCAGGAAACTGCAGGCGGAGAACGCCCGCCTCGCCACTGAAATCGCGGCCCTAAGGCGCGAACAAGAGGAGCTCCGCGCTGCAATCGAGAAGCGGGACAGTACCGACGCACCGGCAAAGTCCTCGGAGGACTTGGTTGCCCTCCGAAGAGAGATGGCTCAAATGAGGCAGTGTCTCTCTGCCCTGGAGGGCAGAATAATAAGTCCTCCACTAGCGAGCCGGCAAGCGGCCCAGCAACCGCAGCCGCCCCCGCAGCCACAGCCGCAGCCGTCAACATCCTACGCGGCTGCAGCGGCTGCACCACGACAGGCCACGACCACGGCGCCCAAGAAAGCCGCGGCAACTAACGCCCCAAAGGGCAGGAAGAGGGGCCAAAAGAAGGCCCAGCCCGCTCCTGCTGCCCAGCAAACCAACGTGCCGGCGACCTCCGCCCCCCTAGCTCCCCGACCTGACGGCTGGCAGACCGTCGGGGAGAAGCAACAAGCGGCGAAGGAAAGAAGAAAGGCCAAAAAGAAGGAAAAGAAGGCGGCGAAGAAGGCGGCAAAGAAGCTCCGCACCCCCAGCTCCACTGCAGTGGTATTAACACTGCAACCTGCAGCATTGGAGCGGGGGACCACCTACGCGGAGCTCTTAAAGAAGGCGCGTGGGGCTATCGACCCCACCACGCTAGGAATAACGACGGGCCTCCGGTGTAAAATCACACAGACCGGGGCCCGCCTCATCGAGGTGCCTGGGGCCGGTAGCGCCCAGCAGGCCGACGCACTGGCTTTGAGCCTTCGCCAACTCCTTCCGGCGGAAGAGGTCAAAATCACCAGGCCCCAAAAGTGTGCGGAAGTTCGAATCGGGGGCCTGGATGATTCGATTATTGTGGACGAAGTCGTTGCCGCGGTCGCTAAGGCTGGGGAATGTCCCCCGGAACAAATCCGGTGCGGCCCGATTCGTCCGGGCCGTGCCGGTATGGGCACAGCCGTAATCACCTGCCCCGTGGCTGTGGCTAAAAAGTTGGCCGATGGCCGTCGGGTATTGATAGGCTGGGTGTCAGCGCAAGTGCGGCTCCTGGAGCCGAAACCGCAGAGGTGCTTCCGCTGTTTGAGCGGTGGCCACGTTGGCGCAAAGTGCACCTCTGCGGTAGACTGCAGCGGCCGCTGCTTTAGATGCGGCCAGGCCGGCCATTTGGCCGCCAGTTGCGAGGCCCCGCCGCACTGCGTTTTGTGTGCGGCGGCGGGCAAGCCGGCCGACCATAGGGCCGGCACAAAAAGTTGCGCTGCACCCACCAAGAAGAAGGCAGCTAGAGACGGCCAATCGGCCAACAAGGGCGCCACTTCCGTGGCCACTGAGGCGTCAGGCGGCACGCCAAATATGGATGCCGATTAATGGCTACATTTTTGCGCCTCATTCAGGCGAATTTAAACCACTGCGCCAGAGCTCAGGACCTTCTTCTCCAGAGCATGGCGCAGTGGTCAATCAACGTCGCCCTCGTCGCCGAGCCGTACTTTATCCCCCCCCGTGACGATTGGGTGGGGGACCTCAGCGGCTCGGTGGCGTTAATTTCGTTAGCCGCCGCCCGCACCCCGTCCTTCGAGAATATCTACCGAGGGCGGGGCTGCGTCGCAGCACTCGTAAAGGATACGGTTGTGGTGGGTGGCTACTTCTCACCCAACCGTTCCCTCGCCGACTTCGAGGAGTATCTCCTCGAATTGAACGTCGTCGTCGCTCGCAGCCGTCCTCGCGTCGTGCTCTTCGCCGGGGACCTCAACGCCAAGTCTACGGCTTGGGGTTCTCCGGCCACAGACGCTAGAGGCGAGCTGCTGGAGCAGTGGGCCGTCGAGAACGGCCTGCTCGTCCTCAATCAGGGGTCAGTGCATACGTGCGTGCGTCAGCGGGGCGGTTCCATTGTGGACGTTTCTTTTGCGAGCCCCGCACTAGCACGCCGTATCCGAGACTGGCGCGTCGTCGAGGAGGTGGAGACGTTGTCGGACCATCGTTATATTCGGTTCGACGTCTCCGCCGAAACAGTCAACTCCGACGCCCCAGTCCGAAGAGGCCCGATTGAGGGCGGTCCGCGTTGGGCCTTGAAAAGGCTGAATCGGGAGGCCCTCCTGGAAGCCTCCATAGTCCAGGCCTGGGTATCAACACCTTCCAGGCCTGATGATATTAATATGGAGGTGGATTGGTTCAGGGGGGCAATGACGCAAGTTTGCGATGCGGCGATGCCTAGAGTCCGTAACACGTCTGGGCCACGCCGGGTGTACTGGTGGAACGACACCATCGCGCAGTTGCGGCGAATCTGCGTCGCAGCGCGCCGCCAGTACGCCCGGTTTCGCAGGAGGCGTCGCCGCCCTCCCGATTACATTGCCCGGGAGGCGGAATTGTACGAGGCATACAGAGCGGCCAAGAGCAACTTGAAGGAAGCTATCTGGCGGGCCAAGCAAGACGCCCGCCAGGAACTGCTGGAGACGCTAAATGAAGATCCGTGGGGGCGCCCATATTTAATGGTCAGGAACAAGCTACGTTCCTGGGCGCCCCCTCTAACGGAAAGTCTCCGGCCAGAGCTGGTGGAAGAAGTTGTGGCCGCTCTGTTCCCGTCGCGGGCGGAACACATCCCTCCGCCCATGACGGCGCCGCCTTCCGCGGCAGCCAACGCGGACATAGACGACGACGTTCCCGAGGTGACTCGGGTAGAACTCCGAGCGGCGGTGTTGAGGATAAAAAACACCGCCCCAGGACCCGACGGCATTCCCGGCCGAGCGTGGGTCCTGGCAATGGAGGAGCTCGGACCCCGACTAGGGAGACTCCTCACAGCGTGCCTTGAGGGGGGCCAGTTTCCACGAGTCTGGAAAACGGGGAAGCTGGTCCTCATCAAAAAGGCAGGGCGCCCGGCGGACAGCCCGTCCGCCTACCGGCCCATAGTGTTGTTGGACGAGGTCGCGAAGATTTTTGAGTATATCATCGCGGAGCGCCTCGTCCACCACCTTACCACAGTGGGCCCGGATTTGGCGGACGTGCAGTTTGGTTTCCGCCGAGGGCGCTCAACAATAGACGCTATCAGGTCAGTGAGGAGTCTGGCGGAGGAACAGGTTTCCCGGGGCGGGGTGGTCTTGGCGGTGTCTCTTGACATCGCCAACGCTTTCAACACCCTGCCTTGGAGTTGTATTCGTGAGGCACTCACCTATCATGGAGTGCCTCCATACCTCCGCCGTATAGTCGGGGATTATTTAAATGAGAGAAATATCGTATACCCGAGTCATCTCGGTATTAGTCGGCGAGTTATGTCGTGCGGTGTTCCACAGGGGTCGGTCCTCGGCCCCCTTCTGTGGAACATCGGCTACGACTGGGTGCTGCGCGGTACGCTCCTCCCTGGCGTGGGTGTCACTTGTTACGCCGACGACACCCTCGTCACTGCGAGTGATAAGACGTACCGGGCGGTGGCTATAAGGGCGACCGCTGGGGTCGCACAAGTCGTTGGAAGGATCCGGCGTTTGGGCCTAGAGGTGGCCCTCTCTAAATCCGAGGCCATTTGTTTCCACGGGCCTCGGAAACGGCCACCCGCAGGGGCCCACATTATGGTAGGAGGGGTCCGCATCGGCATTGGGACGAGCCTAAAATACCTGGGGCTCGTACTCGATAGCCGATGGGATTTCCGTGAGCACTTTGGACGCTTGGCCCCCAAACTTCTAGGGGCAGCGGCAGGATTATCGCGACTGCTGCCCAATCTGGGGGGGCCAACCGCCTCCTGCCGGAGGCTCTACGAAGGAGTCGTGCGGTCCATGGCCCTTTACGGGGCCCCGATATGGGCGCACGACCTGACGGCCCACAATATCACGGCGCTTCGCGCACCGCAGCGCGCCATGGCCGTCAGGTTAATACGAGGCTACCGCACGGTCTCATTCGAGACAGCGAGCCTCCTAGCCGGATCACCGCCCTGGGATCTGGAAGCTAAGCTGCTGGCGTCACTCTATACATGGCGCCAGCAAGCTCTGGAGCAGGGCGAGACACCGGCGCACCGTGACATCGAGGCGCGTCGGTCAGAGCTCCGCCAGATCCTAGTGGCGGAGTGGAAGAGCAGACTTGTGCACCCCAGCGCCGGGCACGCCACGATAGTGGCGGTAAGTCCCGTGGTTGAAGAGTGGTCGGAGAGACGTCATGGCGTCCTCACCTTCCGGCTGACACAAATCCTCACCGGCCATGGTTGTTTTGGCCGGTATTTGTGGAGGATAGGCCGGGAGGAAACGCCCGGATGCCACCATTGTGGCAGCAGCCGCGACCCCGTAGAAGACACGGCGTTGCATACATTGGCGGAGTGCCCAGCCTGGGCATTGCAGCGCCGTGATCTGGTCGCGGCTCTTGATACGGTTGTCCTCTCGCTCCCGGCCGTAGTTCTGTCTATGGTCCGGAGTGAGAGGTCCTGGAACGCCGTCGCCTCCTTCTGCGAAGCAGTCATGCTGAGCAAGGAGGCGGCGGAGCGGGAGAGGGAAATACATCGCCCTCTCCCCAACCGTAGGTCCGGGCGTCGAGGACGTCGAATAAGAGATGACCTCCGACCACCCTAATTTAATTTAGTGCCTGCGGACGGTGAGCGCTGGGGCTGCTCCCTGTCCGCCTAAAGGCGGGAGGCGGTGCGTGTCCTCGCCGCCTCCCAAGTAGCTTTGTGAGGTGATGGATGCAAGAAGTTTGATGGATGCAAGAAGTTTGATGGATGATTGCGAGATCATATGTAGACGGGGCCCGCCAACACCAACGGCGGGCCAATCCCGGGCGGGGTCGCGAGAAAGTATGCAAATCGCGAATCGCGTGACCCCGCCAACATACGGGACCCGTAGGGACACCGCGGTGGTTTTTAGTGGGTATGCCCCGAACGCCTTTAGGGGAGAGCCTCCACATACCTCCTCCGCCAGTCCCAAGCCTAGCCGTTCTAATGGCTGGGTTGGCGGAGTTGAGATGACTCATAAGGAGAGTTTTACCACCGTAGTGAACAAAAAAAAAAAAAAAAAAAAAAAAAGGTTAGGTTAGGTTAGGTTAGGTTAGGTTAGGTTAGGTTAGGTTAGGTTAGGTTCAAAAACACCGCCCCAGGACCCGACGGCATTCCTGGCCGAGCGTGGGTCCTGGCAATAGAGGAGCTCGGACCCCGACTAGGGAGACTCCTCACAGCGTGCCTTGAGGGGGGCCAGTTTCCACGAGCCTGGAAAACGGGGAAACTGGTCCTCATCAGAAAGGCAGGGCGCCCGGCGGACAGCCCGTCCGCCTACCGGCCCATAGTGTTGTTGGACGAGGTCGCGAAGATCTTCGAGTATATCATCGCGGAGCGCCTCGTCCACCACCTTACTACGGTGGGCCCGGATTTGGCGGACGTGCAGTTTGGTTTCCGCCGAGGGCGCTCAACAATAGAGGCCATAAAATCAGTGAGGAGTCTGGCGGAGGAACAGGTTTCCCGGGGCGGGGTGGTCTTGGCGGTGTCTCTTGACATCGCCAACGCTTTCAACACCCTGCCTTGGAGTTGTATTCGTGAGGCACTCACTTATCATGGAGTGCCTCCATACCTCCGCCGTATAGTCGGGGATTATTTAAATGAGAGAAATATCGTCTACCCGAGTCATCTCGGTATTAGTCGGCGAGTTATGTCGTGCGGTGTTCCACAGGGGTCGGTCCTCGGCCCCCTTCTGTGGAACATCGGCTACGACTGGGTGCTGCGCGGTACGCTCCTCCCTGGCGTGGGTGTCACTTGTTACGCCGACGACACCCTCGTCACTGCGAGTGATAAGACGTACCGGGCGGCGGCTATAAGGGCGACCGCTGGGGTCGCACAAGTCGTTGGAAGGATCCGGCGTTTGGGCCTAGAGGTGGCCCTCTCTAAATCCGAGGCCATTTGTTTCCACGGGCCTCGGAAACGGCCACCCGCAGGGGCCCACATTATGGTAGGAGGGGTCCGCATCGGCATCGGGACGAGCTTAAAATACCTGGGGCTCGTACTCGATAGCCGATGGGATTTCCGTGAGCACTTCAGACGCTTGGCCCCCAAACTTCTAGGGGCAGCGGCAGGATTATCGCGACTGCTGCCCAATCTGGGGGGGCCAACCGCCTCCTGCCGGAGGCTCTACGAAGGAGTCGTGCGGTCCATGGCCCTTTACGGGGCCCCGATATGGGCGCACGACCTGACGGCCCACAATATCACGGCGCTTCGCGCACCGCAGCGCGCCATGGCCGTCAGGTTAATACGAGGCTACCGCACGGTCTCCTTCGAGACAGCGAGCCTCCTAGCCGGATCACCGCCCTGGGATCTGGAAGCTGAACTGCTGGCGTCACTCTATACATGGCGCCAGCAAGCTCTGGAGCAGGGCGAGAGACCGGCGCACCGCGACATCGAGGCGCGTCGGTCGGAGCTCCGCCAGGTCCTAGTGGCGGAGTGGAAGAGCAGACTTGTGCACCCCAGCGCCGGGCACGCCACGATAGTGGCGGTAAGTCCCGTGGTTGAAGAGTGGTCGGAGAGACGTCACGGCGTCCTCACCTTCCGGCTGACACAAATCCTCACCGGCCATGGTTGTTTTGGCCGGTATTTGTGGAGGATAGGCCGGGAGGAAACGCCCGGATGCCACCATTGTGGCAGCAGCCGCGACCCCGTAGAAGACACGGCGTTGCATACATTGGCGGAGTGCCCAGCCTGGGCATCGCAGCGCCGTGATCTGGTCGCGGCTCTTGACACGGTTGTCCTCTCGCTCCCGGCCGTAGTTCTGTCTATGGTCCGGAGTGAGAGGTCCTGGAACGCCGTCGCCTCCTTCTGCGAAGCAGTCATGCTGAGCAAGGAGGCGGCGGAGCGGGAGAGGGAAATACATCGCCCTCTCCCCAACCGTAGGTCCGGGCGTCGGGGACGCCGTACAAGAGACGACCTCCGACCACCGTAATTTATCTTAGTGCCTGCGGACGGTGAGCGCTGGGGCTGCTCCCTGTCCGCCAAAAGGCGGGAGGCGGTGCGTGTCCTCGCCGCCTCCCAAGTAGCTTTGTGAGGTGATGGATGCAAGAAGTTTGATGGATGCAAGAAGTTTGATGGATGATTGCGAGATCATATGTAGACGGGGCCCGCCAACAACAACGGCGGGCCAATCCCGGGCGGGGTCGCGAGAAAGAATGCAAATCGCGAATCGCGTGACCCCGCCAACATACGGGACCCGTAGGGACACCGCGGTGGTTTTTAGTGGGTATGCCCCGAACGCCTGTAGGGGAGAGCCTCCACATACCTCCTCCGCCAGTCCCAAGCCCAGCCGTTCTAATGGCTGGGTTGGCGGAGTCGAGATGACTCATAAGGAGAGTTTTACCACCGTAGTGAACAAAAAAAAAAAAAAAAAAAAAAAAAAAGGTTAGGTTAGGTTAGGTTAGGTTAGGTTAGGTTAGGTTAGGTTAGGTTAGGTTAGGTTAGGTTAGGTTAGGTTAGGTTAGGTTAGGTTAGGTTAGGTTAGGTTAGGTTAGGTTAGGTTAGGTTAGGTTAGGTTAGGTTAGGTTAGGTTAGGTTAGGTTAGGTTAGGTTAGGTTAGGTTAGGTTAGGTTAGGTTAGGTTAGGTTAGGTTAGGTTAGGTTAGGTTAGGTTAGGTTAGGTTAGGTTAGGTTAGGTTAGGTTAGGTTAGGTTAGGTTAGGTTAGGTTAGGTTAGGTTAGGTTAGGTTAGGTTAGGTTAGGTTAGGTTAGGTTAGGTTAGGTTAGGTTAGGTTAGGTTAGGTTAGGTTAGGTTAGGTTAGGTTAGGTTAGGTTAGGTTAGGTTAGGTTAGGTTAGGTTAGGTTAGGTTAGGTTAGGTTAGGTTAGGTTAGGTTAGGTTAGGTTAGGTTAGGTTAGGTTAGGTTAGGTTAGGTTAGGTTAGGTTAGGTTAGGTTAGGTTAGGTTAGGTTAGGTTAGGTTAGGTTAGGTTAGGTTAGGTTAGGTTAGGTTAGGTTAGGTTAGGTTAGGTTAGGTTAGGTTAGGTTAGGTTAGGTTAGGTTAGGTTAGGTTAGGTTAGGTTAGGTTAGGTTAGGTTAGGTTAGGTTAGGTTAGGTTAGGTTAGGTTAGGTTAGGTTAGGTTAGGTTAGGTTAGGTTAGGTTAGGTTAGGTTAGGTTAGGTTAGGTTAGGTTAGGTTAGGTTAGGTTAGGTTAGGTTAGGTTAGGTTAGGTTAGGTTAGGTTAGGTTAGGTTAGGTTAGGTTAGGTTAGGTTAGGTTAGGTTAGGTTAGGTTAGGTTAGGTTAGGTTAGGTTAGGTTAGGTTAGGTTAGGTTAGGTTAGGTTAGGTTAGGTTAGGTTAGGTTAGGTTAGGTTAGGTTAGGTTAGGTTAGGTTAGGTTAGGTTAGGTTAGGTTAGGTTAGGTTAGGTTAGGTTAGGTTAGGTTAGGTTAGGTTAGGTTAGGTTAGGTTAGGTTAGGTTAGGTTAGGTTAGGTTAGGTTAGGTTAGGTTAGGTTAGGTTAGGTTAGGTTAGGTTAGGTTAGGTTAGGTTAGGTTAGGTTAGGTTAGGTTAGGTTAGGTTAGGTTAGGTTAGGTTAGGTTAGGTTAGGTTAGGTTAGGTTAGGTTAGGTTAGGTTAGGTTAGGTTAGGTTAGGTTAGGTTAGGTTAGGTTAGGTTAGGTTAGGTTAGGTTAGGTTAGGTTAGGTTAGGTTAGGTTAGGTTAGGTTAGGTTAGGTTAGGTTAGGTTAGGTTAGGTTAGGTTAGGTTAGGTTAGGTTAGGTTAGGTTAGGTTAGGTTAGGTTAGGTTAGGTTAGGTTAGGTTAGGTTAGGTTAGGTTAGGTTAGGTTAGGTTAGGTTAGGTTAGGTTAGGTTAGGTTAGGTTAGGTTAGGTTAGGTTAGGTTAGGTTAGGTTAGGTTAGGTTAGGTTAGGTTAGGTTAGGTTAGGTTAGGTTAGGTTAGGTTAGGTTAGGTTAGGTTAGGTTAGGTTAGGTTAGGTTAGGTTAGGTTAGGTTAGGTTAGGTTAGGTTAGGTTAGGTTAGGTTAGGTTAGGTTAGGTTAGGTTAGGTTAGGTTAGGTTAGGTTAGGTTAGGTTAGGTTAGGTTAGGTTAGGTTAGGTTAGGTTAGGTTAGGTTAGGTTAGGTTAGGTTAGGTTAGGTTAGGTTAGGTTAGGTTAGGTTAGGTTAGGTTAGGTTAGGTTAGGTTAGGTTAGGTTAGGTTAGGTTAGGTTAGGTTAGGTTAGGTTAGGTTAGGTTAGGTTAGGTTAGGTTAGGTTAGGTTAGGTTAGGTTAGGTTAGGTTAGGTTAGGTTAGGTTAGGTTAGGTTAGGTTAGGTTAGGTTAGGTTAGGTTAGGTTAGGTTAGGTTAGGTTAGGTTAGGTTAGGTTAGGTTAGGTTAGGTTAGGTTAGGTTAGGTTAGGTTAGGTTAGGTTAGGTTAGGTTAGGTTAGGTTAGGTTAGGTTAGGTTAGGTTAGGTTAGGTTAGGTTAGGTTAGGTTAGGTTAGGTTAGGTTAGGTTAGGTTAGGTTAGGTTAGGTTAGGTTAGGTTAGGTTAGGTTAGGTTAGGTTAGGTTAGGTTAGGTTAGGTTAGGTTAGGTTAGGTTAGGTTAGGTTAGGTTAGGTTAGGTTAGGTTAGGTTAGGTTAGGTTAGGTTAGGTTAGGTTAGGTTAGGTTAGGTTAGGTTAGGTTAGGTTAGGTTAGGTTAGGTTAGGTTAGGTTAGGTTAGGTTAGGTTAGGTTAGGTTAGGTTAGGTTAGGTTAGGTTAGGTTAGGTTAGGTTAGGTTAGGTTAGGTTAGGTTAGGTTAGGTTAGGTTAGGTTAGGTTAGGTTAGGTTAGGTTAGGTTAGGTTAGGTTAGGTTAGGTTAGGTTAGGTTAGGTTAGGTTAGGTTAGGTTAGGTTAGGTTAGGTTAGGTTAGGTTAGGTTAGGTTAGGTTAGGTTAGGTTAGGTTAGGTTAGGTTAGGTTAGGTTAGGTTAGGTTAGGTTAGGTTAGGTTAGGTTAGGTTAGGTTAGGTTAGGTTAGGTTAGGTTAGGTTAGGTTAGGTTAGGTTAGGTTAGGTTAGGTTAGGTTAGGTTAGGTTAGGTTAGGTTAGGTTAGGTTAGGTTAGGTTAGGTTAGGTTAGGTTAGGTTAGGTTAGGTTAGGTTAGGTTAGGTTAGGTTAGGTTAGGTTAGGTTAGGTTAGGTTAGGTTAGGTTAGGTTAGGTTAGGTTAGGTTAGGTTAGGTTAGGTTAGGTTAGGTTAGGTTAGGTTAGGTTAGGTTAGGTTAGGTTAGGTTAGGTTAGGTTAGGTTAGGTTAGGTTAGGTTAGGTTAGGTTAGGTTAGGTTAGGTTAGGTTAGGTTAGGTTAGGTTAGGTTAGGTTAGGTTAGGTTAGGTTAGGTTAGGTTAGGTTAGGTTAGGTTAGGTTAGGTTAGGTTAGGTTAGGTTAGGTTAGGTTAGGTTAGGTTAGGTTAGGTTAGGTTAGGTTAGGTTAGGTTAGGTTAGGTTAGGTTAGGTTAGGTTAGGTTAGGTTAGGTTAGGTTAGGTTAGGTTAGGTTAGGTTAGGTTAGGTTAGGTTAGGTTAGGTTAGGTTAGGTTAGGTTAGGTTAGGTTAGGTTAGGTTAGGTTAGGTTAGGTTAGGTTAGGTTAGGTTAGGTTAGGTTAGGTTAGGTTAGGTTAGGTTAGGTTAGGTTAGGTTAGGTTAGGTTAGGTTAGGTTAGGTTAGGTTAGGTTAGGTTAGGTTAGGTTAGGTTAGGTTAGGTTAGGTTAGGTTAGGTTAGGTTAGGTTAGGTTAGGTTAGGTTAGGTTAGGTTAGGTTAGGTTAGGTTAGGTTAGGTTAGGTTAGGTTAGGTTAGGTTAGGTTAGGTTAGGTTAGGTTAGGTTAGGTTAGGTTAGGTTAGGTTAGGTTAGGTTAGGTTAGGTTAGGTTAGGTTAGGTTAGGTTAGGTTAGGTTAGGTTAGGTTAGGTTAGGTTAGGTTAGGTTAGGTTAGGTTAGGTTAGGTTAGGTTAGGTTAGGTTAGGTTAGGTTAGGTTAGGTTAGGTTAGGTTAGGTTAGGTTAGGTTAGGTTAGGTTAGGTTAGGTTAGGTTAGGTTAGGTTAGGTTAGGTTAGGTTAGGTTAGGTTAGGTTAGGTTAGGTTAGGTTAGGTTAGGTTAGGTTAGGTTAGGTTAGGTTAGGTTAGGTTAGGTTAGGTTAGGTTAGGTTAGGTTAGGTTAGGTTAGGTTAGGTTAGGTTAGGTTAGGTTAGGTTAGGTTAGGTTAGGTTAGGTTAGGTTAGGTTAGGTTAGGTTAGGTTAGGTTAGGTTAGGTTAGGTTAGGTTAGGTTAGGTTAGGTTAGGTTAGGTTAGGTTAGGTTAGGTTAGGTTAGGTTAGGTTAGGTTAGGTTAGGTTAGGTTAGGTTAGGTTAGGTTAGGTTAGGTTAGGTTAGGTTAGGTTAGGTTAGGTTAGGTTAGGTTAGGTTAGGTTAGGTTAGGTTAGGTTAGGTTAGGTTAGGTTAGGTTAGGTTAGGTTAGGTTAGGTTAGGTTAGGTTAGGTTAGGTTAGGTTAGGTTAGGTTAGGTTAGGTTAGGTTAGGTTAGGTTAGGTTAGGTTAGGTTAGGTTAGGTTAGGTTAGGTTAGGTTAGGTTAGGTTAGGTTAGGTTAGGTTAGGTTAGGTTAGGTTAGGTTAGGTTAGGTTAGGTTAGGTTAGGTTAGGTTAGGTTAGGTTAGGTTAGGTTAGGTTAGGTTAGGTTAGGTTAGGTTAGGTTAGGTTAGGTTAGGTTAGGTTAGGTTAGGTTAGGTTAGGTTAGGTTAGGTTAGGTTAGGTTAGGTTAGGTTAGGTTAGGTTAGGTTAGGTTAGGTTAGGTTAGGTTAGGT
>OX123209.2:0-2500 GCA_944739405.2 Euclidia mi | reverse complement strand
TACTTTTATTAATTTCCCATTTCTTTTATTCCCAAAATTTTACAATTTTACTTAAATCTAACACCTTATTTATTAACAATTTTTAAAACTTAATCTATACATTTTTGTTCTTATGCTATACATTTTTATTCTTATTCTATTCATTTTTATTTCTTTCTTACAATTATATTTTTATAACGTTTAGGGACTTAATTACTAAGTTTCTTACATTTATCTTTCATTTATTTCTTAACCTATTCTTATGGTTATGCCACTTAATGTATAGATACACCTATATACAAGTGCATACTTTCTTATGCTAACTGTTCCTTTTGTTGACCTTTATTACGACATTTTTGCAGAAACTAATAAGTTTGTCCCTGTCCTTTCCTGCCAGAATTTTCCCTACTGTATACCGGGTGATCTCTACCCCCAGTGCCTGCTTCAGGTTCTCGCGATCCACAGCATGAACAGGGCAGCAAAAGAGAACATGTTCTACCGATTCAGCCTGGATGGGGTCACAAACGCACGATGGATTCTCCTTACACTTGAATCGGGTCAAGTATTCTGAGAATCCACCGTGCCCTGTCAACGCCTGTGTTATGATCCCATCCAGGCTGAGTTTCCTAATCGTCGTGTACGCAGCCACCGCATCCGGGAAAAAGATCTTAGTGGTAGCAGCTGTGGCACCGGTGGTGTATCTCCGATTCCATTCATCAAGCGTTCCCGAACGAATGTAACGCTTGATGAATGAAATCGGGCACAAGTCGTAATCCGGGGCCCCCCTGCTATCGAGTGCGGCCTCTTTGGCGAGCTGATCCACTCTTTCGTTGCCCTCAAACCCTGCGTGCGCTTTGATCCAGAACAAGTTGACTACCTTGTTCTGGCGAGAAACGGATGTTAAATTCTCTCTGGTTTCGACAGCTAGGGGATGAAGGCAATCGTGGTTTTTCACTGCCTGCAAGGCCGCCATCGAATCGCTGAAGACCCCGAATGACGACGCCGTGCTCTTTCGAATCTCCCCAGTCGCTCTGCATATCGCGAGGAGTTCCGCTTGGTAGACTGTGCAGTATTCTGGTAGCGCCAACTTGCGAGCGCGTATCTCGGCACCGTTTGTCCAAATGGACAACGCGGCTCCGACGCGCCCGCCGATCTTACTGCCGTCAGTGTAAATACTGACGGCCGGGACTGGGTTGGCGCTAACCTGCTCCTGATCTGCCAGGATACCGAACTCCAGGTCGATACGCTCGGCGGGATGGGGAGACTCCAGCGCAGAGGTCATCCGCTCCACCTCCCTGCCCCTCAGTACCGGCTGTGGTGCCCCCCTCTTGGCATCGTACAACGATGCCACCTCGCGTATGCGGAGGTCGAGTGGGAGCACCCCAGCCAGCAAGAGGGAGGCATTCAGGGAGACAGTGCGGTATGCCTTGCACATTTGTTGTGCGACACCTCGTTGCACGGTGCCCAGCTGCTTTATCACCCCGATTTTGTGGGCTGCCGGCGCCCATACGCTGGCTGCGTACAAGACGATTGGTTCTATCGCCGCTACGTAAATAGTTTTGACTATTTCGGGGTTTAGGCCCCAACTGACTTTTGCTGCCCTGGTCAATTGCTTGTGAACCGCGATCGCCTTTCGGCAGACGTTGCTCACATGCCGACTAAACGCTAGCTTGTCGTCGATGGTGACACCTAGCAGCTTCAATTCCTTCGACATCTGAATGTCGACCCCGCCCATGCTCAAGCGTGGGGTGTCGTATTTCAGTTTTCTCGTAACTGTTATTGCGCAAGTTTTTTGCGGCGCAAATTTTAACTTATTATCGACACCCCACGCCCGAACGTGTTCAAGGACGCCATTCGCCTGGAGCTCTATCTCCAGCGCCGTGGCACCATCGACGACAAGAACGATGTCGTCGGCAAACGCTTGGGAGTAGATCCCCCTACGCTCAATGCTCTTAAGGAGCGGGTCCAGAAGGAGATTCCAGAGAGTGGGGCCTCCTATGGAGCCTTGTACGCAGCCCTTCGCCGTTGCTTTTGAGAACTCCTCTCCAGCGTACCTAACATTGACCCTCCGGTCGTTCAAGTAGCTGCCGATGACCCCCCTCAGGTTCTCAGGACACTTTTCCTCAGCCAGACGAACTCTTATAGCTGGCCACCAGGCATTATCGAAGGCTCCCTCTATATCCAGAGATATTAAAACAATAATTTTCTTCTGCTGTAGCTTCGTTTCCACGTGTTGCATCAGGGTATAGAGGGAGTCTTCGGTACTCCTTTGTGGCATGAATCCGTACTGGCGAGTACTCATCCTGGGAAGTAAAAAGAACCTGAGGCGGGCCATCAGCATCTTCTCGAAGACTTTGCCCAGCACGGGCAGAAGGCCAATGGGTCGGTACGCCTTCGGGGTGGTATAATCGGGCTTTCCTGGCTTTCGCAAAACAACCACTACTGCCTCTTTCCAACTCCTGGGGAAATACCGGAGTTGGAGGCACTTGTTTGCGAGAGCCAGGAAAGTCCGTGGCGAGTT
>OX123208.2:29665161-30012474 GCA_944739405.2 Euclidia mi | reverse complement strand
CGCGAACCAGGCGGGGGTGGCGTAGGTGAGCCGGGAGCGTAAATACGTTTTGTACACCCCCAGCTTGACGCGTAGCGGGAGTCTGGAGCGGAGCACTGGACGCTAGCGCCCTCGTAGTGCGGACCTGCGCGACGACTTGGCGGACGTGCGACTCAAGGGTGAGTAGGCGGTCGAGAGTGACCCTCAGGTACTTCACCGTCCTCGTCCACGGGATGAACCCGTTCTGTAGTTGGAGTGGCAGTGGATGGTCTCTTTTGGAGCTAAATAAGATCGCCTGTGACTTACCCACGTTCACCGACAGTCGCCATTGCGATAGCCAGCGGGGGAGTAGGTCGAGGGTGCGCTGCATCTTAGACGCGGCGTGGTAGGCGTTGATGCTGGTAGTGATGTACGCCGCGTCATCAGCGTACAGGGCCAGTTCGGTGCCCTCGGCGACGGGGATGTCGTCGGTGAAGCGTGTGTAGAGCACAGGCGAGAGACAGGAGCCCTGCGGGACTCCGGCGGAGATGGTGTGGAGCTCGGATATCTCCTGTTCCACTGCCACTCTGAATGTCCTGTTGTGCAGGAACGATTGGACCGTCTTGACGGCGCGACGGGGCGCTGTAGAGGTGGAGAGCTTGTAGAGCAGACCGGAATGCCATACTCGGTCAAATGCCTTCTCCATGTCGAGGAATACAAAATTGTGATATTAAAACTTGTTCCAAATGTAATAGTTCTTACCATTATCATTGTTTGGGTATTTCTTCAGAAAATTTTGCTAAAGAATCGAAAGCAAACAAAGCTATCTGGAAGTGCACTGAGTGTAGAAAAGGCAGCAATCGCAAAGAAACCTTTCTAACCCCACCACAAACTAAGGGTCAAACTACAAAAATATTATCACCCTCTTCTGATTATACAGAGGACCTAAAGCAGTACATCGACAAAAAGTTTGAAGAATCAGTTACACAATTATTGAGAGAAGTTAGAAGCTAATTTAATGCCAAGAACTCCGAAACTAGGGATTCGCTCACAGAGCTCAAAAAAAGCGTCGATTGCATGTCAGAAAACTACGACGAACTCCTAGAAAGTATAAAAACTAAGACTAAGATTATAAATGATTTACAAGCAGAAAATATGGTCTTACGTAGTCAAGTACTAGATCTGAGCACAAGACTCGATCACATCGAACAACAAACGCGAGAGAATAATATCGAGATCCAATGTGTACCAGAATACAAGTCAGAAAATCTAAAAACCGTTGTACAACAGCTAACTAAAACTGTCGGTTGTGAATTATCTGATAATGAAGTTTTAAATTATCACCAAGTAGCCAAATTTACCAAGGATTCCGTTAGGCCCAGATCAATTGTGGTGAAATTGTCAAGCGTATTGGTCCGAGACAGAGTTATGGCAGCAGTCAAAAACTTCAACCTTACCCATCAGAGTGACAAGTTGAACTCTTCCCACCTTGGTCTGGCTGGTGAGAGAAAACCAATTTTTGTTTGTGAACACCTATCACCTGCAAATAAGAAACTACATGCAGCTGCCCGCACCGTAGCAAAGGAGAAGAATTATCAATTTGTATGGGTGAGGAACGGGCGAATCAATATGCGAAAGGACATCAAATCCAAAGCATTTCACGTTAAAAACTCAGATCACTTAAGTAGCCTTTAATCTTATTTTTTTTTTGGTGTTACTTTTCTGTTGCTTTAAATGTTTAAAATTCAATTTAAAAATATTTTACCAAAATGTCCGAGGTCTTCGAACCAAAACTGAAACTATAATGACCAATGCGTTGAAACAAGACCTAGACCTTATCATTTTAACCGAGACATGGCTGAATGAATCAATTTACGATCACGAAATTTTAGACAGGAGGTACTCAATCTTTAGACGTGACCGCGCATCTTCCAACAACACCAAACTCGATGGTGGTGGTGTCCTGGTAGCGGTTCACAAAAAATTTGCGCCAGTGCGTAAATTAACCTGGGAATCACCATATGAGGACCTCTGGGTTGTAATTAAACTAGCACGTGGCACTTCTGTTGTCAACTTTTGTATTTATGTGACTTACATTGCGCCGCCTGTTGGCTATGAGACATTACACAGATGTGAGAAGTATCAGATATAGCGCATTCGTCCAACTAAGTGTGGCACGTTGACAGCTATGTGTGCGTGACCTTTGGCGACTGGCACTGTACGGACACGCGCGTCTATGTGTGTGTAAAGTTGCCAGATTATGAATAATCTCCCAGTATTTTGCATATAGCTTTTGCAAACGAATATAAAAATATTACATAGGTAATATTTTATATTCGTTTGTGGTTTTGAAGAATTTACCATGGATTTAATTAATGCTTTTATAAATACATTTCTTAAATGTAGGTACCGAGTTAAGTTTTAATTATTTCGTAAATCTGTATATATAAAATCCTTGCGTTACTGACTGACTGACAGACAAGCTACAGCCGAAACTACTCGGCGCATGAAACTGAAATTTAGCATGTATGTTTCTTGGGAACCGTAGGGGTGCACTAAGACGGGATTTCTCGAAATTCCCAAGGGATCAGACAAAACGAGAAATACGAAAATATGTGCGTGCGAAGCCGCTGGCGTCGATTAGTTGAGAAATAAATAGTATGTATGTACACACGGCACCAAGTCAAGCTAAACAGTTGCTGTACGATTTTGATACTTATTCCCTACGCCATAAGTATGTATGTACACACGGCGCCAAGTCAAGCTAAACAGTTGCTGTACGATTTTGATACTTATTCCCTACGCCATAAGTATGTATGTACACACGGCGCCAAGTCAAGCTAAACAGTTGCTGTACGATTTTGATACTTATTCCCTACGCCATAAGTATGTATCTACACACGGCGTCAAGTCAAGCTAAACAGTTGCTGTACGATTTTGATACTTATTCACTACGCCACAAGTATGTATGTACACCCGGCGCCAAGTCAAGCTTAACAGTTGCTGACTGTTGTACGATTTTGATACTTATTCCCTACGCCATTAGTATGTATGTACACAGGGCGCCAATTCAAGCTAAACAGTTGCTGTACGATTTTGATACTTATTCCCTACGCCATAAGTATGTATGTACACACGGCGCCAAGTCAAGCTAAACATTTGCTGTACGATTTTGATACTTATTCTTTACGCCATAAGAACGGTGCAAAGGTCAAAGTCTATAAGCTTAACGAGTAGCAGGGTGTACACGAATATTTGGATCGTTTGGAGATCGAACTCAAAACAATATTATGTAAGGTATATACTAATGGAAATTGAAATTCTATTACTATATTTATGAGAAAGAAGATATATCTACAGTATACTTTTATAATACGGTAATGTATTTTTCATTAACATGACAATCATTATCACATAATCAATTGACAAGTGCATTTTCCCTAATTCAGGCAGAACGGCGTCGACAAAAACTGGCAACACTTACATATTTCTTGCACAAATACGAATTTTATCGAAATTAAATTAGGAAACAGTCAAATTATCAACCAACCTGTGAAAAGATATTCTATTTTCCTGTTTTTGTTTTTAGGAACAACTTTTACAGTGTTTAAAGAATACAAGACGGCATTTTGAGAATTTAAAAGCTGACGTGATCGTGACGCGTGAACTGTACGATGCTTCGTAGCGCACTGAGACGAGTTTGTATTCGCTTTTCAATTTTGTATTTGCTTTAGTGGCCGCACGCAACTGTGCCGCGCGTTACATCTGATACTTCTCACATCTGTGAGACATTAGATAAAATGTTATCTAATTTAACAACTGTATGTCAACACAAACTTCCAGAAAATTCTGTACTCCTCATTGCAGGTGACTTCAATCTTCCAAATATAGACTGGAGATATGACTCTAATTCTAAAATATTGCTGCCTGGTTCGTGTAGTACTCAGATCGATACTTTGTTTGTGGACTCTCTTTCTTTTAACAGTCTTCATCAAATAAATCCAGTTACTAACTGTACTGGTCGCATCCTTGATCTTTTGGTAACTAATGCTTAGGCATGAGACCGACATATCAAAACGAAACTGAAATCCGATTGCAGTCAGAAATCGTATCGTATCGATATTCCAATATGAGAAATCCGATTTTAGAAAACGTAAAACAATACCACGATAACGCAAACAATCTAATCCAAACCAAACGGCAACTGTGCAAGCGCAACCAAACTACAAAGTAAATCTAAAGCTTACGTTTTCGATAGTTTTCACATTCATTCGTTCTCTTTCACTCTACCCAACGACTACTTAGTTAGAATGAGAGAGAGCGAATTTCATATCCTTTTCTTTCTTACTTAGTGATCCGTTTAAAGAGCAAAAGAGATGAAGCGAATATCGATCGTTGCCAAGCAAGCCAGTCGTAGTATCTAGTGCGTTATGGATTTTGGCGGTTTTATGAATTGCAGATTGAATAGAAAAAATAAAACTAAACATCGAGGCGATAAGATCTAATTCAGATTGCAACTATTTAATGTTTGTTTTGAAAATTGCAAATAGTTTTAATAGTTATTAGGGATTTATGTTTGGAGAGTTTTGACTTGATCGATGTTTATTTGTTCACTTGACCTAGGTGACACGTGCAGTGCGGTGCGCACGTAATAATAATAAAATTAAGTACCTATATTTGGTTTTCGTGAAAGTTATACTATTAGGATTTAAAAAGTGTAAATAAATAGAAACAATTGGTGTTGCGTAATTTTAGTTTGTTTGGCGACTGAGTTTTTTAACAATTAGTTTTAGGTAGTTAGTAGGTTAGGATTGTAAAGTGTAAATAAATAGAAACAATTCGTGTTGTGTAATTTTAGTTTGTTTGGCGACTGAGTTTTTTAACAATTAGTTTTAGGTAGGTAGTTAGTAGGTTTTCTTTTTCAATATGTCACGCAAACCAAGCGAAATATGGACGCATGACATGACAATACAATAAGAATTCGATTGTTTGCGTTTGTCTACGCAACTAGTAACTACGCTCGTCGCTCCGACATCCGCTACAGAAATCGATTTCTAAAATCGGTTTTTGAAATCGATTTCAGTATCTGAAATCGAATTTGTATCGGTTTGCGGAAAAATCCGAAAACGCCCATGCCTGTAATGCTGAAAAATATTTCGAGGTTAGCAACAGTTTAAGTCCCTTAGTCAATCTAGATGGCTATCATCCAGCATTGGACATTAAAATGAGATTTAACCATCTTAAGATACCAAAATTCAATTACACTAGGTACCTCAACTTCTCAAAAGCCGATTACACTGCTATACGGGGAGAATTAGACAGCATTAGATGGACTGACTTTTTAACTCAAACTGATACCGTAGATACGAATGTCGAAAAGTTCTACGAAATCTTAATGGCTATTGTCAGGAGGCACACACCATCGACAATACGACGTAACTATACATATCCAATCTGGTTTAGTAAAGGACTAATAAGTAATCTCAAAGAAAAATCACGGTACCACAAAAGGTTCAAAAAGTATTCCAATCCTAGAGATTATCTAACTTTCAAAATGTTACGTGAGCGATGCAATAAAATGTTACTTGATTGTTTACACGCATCCAGGGCGGAAGCAAAAACCCACATTAAAAAAAACCCTAAATACTTTTGGACATTTGTCAACAATTTTAGAAGTAACAGCTGTGTCATACCTGACGAAATGTATTTACAAGACAAAACTGCCTTTGGTGGTCAGAACATAAGCAACCTTTTCTCCGACTACTTTCATTCAATTTACTCTTACTACTCAAATACACCAACACTGCAGCTGCTGAAGTTTTCTACATTTCACAGGTCATTGGGTCTATTTGAAATAACTGAAGCTGAAATTCTAAAGTCACTTAGTACGCTTAACACAAATAAGGGTCCCGGTCCAGATTCCCTACCACCTGTGTTTCTTAGAATGTGTGCTAAACAACTATGTACTCCATTATTTATAATATTTAATAAATCATTGTCAAACGGGTGCTTCCCTGAGAAATGGAAAATCGCACATATCACGCCTATCCATAAAAAAGGTGATCATAGCAACATTGCTAATTATAGACCTATTTCAATCCTGTCAGCTATGGGTAAATTGTTTGAATCTTTGGTACAAAAGAGGTTGTTACACCATTTTAAACCATTTATAGCTGCCCAGCAACATGGTTATTTTCGGGGTAGGTCAACGACTTCCAACCTTGTTGGTTATGTTACTGACATACATGAAGCATTTGCCAACAAACAGGAAGTACACGCGATTTATACAGACTTTTCAAAAGCCTTCGATGTGGTAGACCATGACATCCTGCTAAAAAAGCTGGGACATGCGGGGATATGTGGTTCTTTATTGAGATGGAGCAAATCTTACCTGCGCAACCGATCACAACTTGTAGTGGTACGCGGATTTAAATCCGATATTAAAGCTGTGCCATCTGGTGTTCCCCAGGGATCTCACCTAGGTCCCCTTTTCTTTCTAGTGTTTGTTAATGATATTTGTACTTCAATAACTTCAAAGTGTAAAATGTTCGCAGATGACTTAAAGGTTTATAGAAACATTTGTTCAAATGAAGATGTAGCTCAACTACAGACAGATATCGACACCGTTGTTAACTGGTGTTCAATTAACAAAATGTCCTTAAATACAAGTAAATGCTATCACATAAAGTTTTATCATACGAAATACCCCACTGCAGCTACCTATTTTATCGACCGGATTCCTATAAGCGAAGTTTCTAGTATCCTAGATCTTGGAGTGCCAGTTGATAACAAATTAGATTTTCGTGAACACATTGATAACATCACTAAGAAGGGAGCTCGTATTGCAGGTTTTGTGCTGCGACAATGTAAAATTTTCAAAGAGCCAGAAATTCCTATTCTATTGTTTAACTGTTACGTACGCAGCATATTTGAATACTGTAGTTGCGTATGGAGCCCTTCATACGCTGTTCATATTAACAGAATTGAGAGGCTTCAAAAACAGTTTCTTTACCATCTAACCTATTCAAACAATCTATGCAAAAAACTTACTTCTTACGAATCTCGGCTTGTACATTTTAATCTAAATTCGCTTGACTGTAGCTGATATGATATTTCTTTTTAAAATACCGCACTGCAGCTGATATGATATTTCTTTTTAAAATATCAAAGGGCTTTATTGAATGTCCTGAAATCCTAAACAAACTTCAACTGCTAGTGCCACGTGCTGGAAGTCGTATCGAAAATAGGATAACCTTTCATTTACCTGTATTCCGTACCGATTACGGTCAACATTCACCTATGTATCGCATCTGTGCCAAATATAATAATAATATTGGGAAAGATCTGGACATTTTTAACGCATCGGTCATTACTATTAAGAGAGTGTTGCTAAGAGGCACGAAATCTGTAAAATATGTTTGATAATACTATTATGGTGTTGCTAATAATGTACCTATTTTTCACTTTAAATCAGATTTATTATGTATCTAGTTCAATCTTGTAATATTCTTAAATTACTTTAAAAGTCTTTGAGTGTTATAAATCTTTGCATGTCGTGCCCGCTACTAGAAGGATAAGCACTTGTATTCCTTTTTCTAAGATATAAGCAAACGTATGAACAATGTATTGTGTTATATCCAGTTTAGTGGACCAAGAATAAAAAAAATAAAAAAAATACTGCTACGGCGTGCTCGCGTTTGTTACGCGCCGCCGCTATCCGGTGCAGTACCCTCGACAGTTGCAGTGTGGTTGAGTGTTCGGCGCGGAACCCGAACTGTTCAGGTCTGGGCGTGATGTGCGGTGTGAGGTGCCGCAGCAGGAGCTTTTCGAACACCTTCGAGATGGTGGGCAGCAAGGTGATAGGCCGATAGCTCTCAGGCTTTATAGTGTTCTTGCCTGGCTTGGGCAACATGATTATCCGGCCCTCTTTCCAACAGGTGGGGAAGACGCCTGTGCGGACGATCCCCGTAAACAGGCGCGCCAGCGCTGCTACGGTACAGTGCGGCAGGCGGCGCAGCGCTGCGTTCGGTATCCCATCCGCCCCAGGGGCCTTCCGGGGCTGGGTCTGCCGAATGACACGTTGCACCATGCCAGGGGAGAAGTAGATAGGGTCTTCTTCGGGAGCTATCGGCGTGGCGAAGTAGTCTCGAAGGTGTTTCTCGACTGCTGCGGTGTTTTCCGTGTCAGCAGTCGGGTTCGGCGCGAACACGCTCCCCAAGTGTCCAGCGAGTATGGCCGCGCGGTCTGCTGCTTTGTATCTCGGCGTACCGTCGGCGTGTAGCAGCGGACGCACCGGAGCTGGGGTGTTAGTGAGGCGACGACATAGCCGGTGTAGTGACGGCCAGTCGTCGCTGGTGTCGTCGATAAAGCGCTCCCAGCTCTCGGTGGTGTAGGTCCTCAACTCGTCCTTCACTCTCTCCGCGAGC
Organism: Euclidia mi; assembly: GCA_944739405.2. Classification (NCBI taxonomy): domain Eukaryota; kingdom Metazoa; phylum Arthropoda; class Insecta; order Lepidoptera; family Erebidae; genus Euclidia; species Euclidia mi. Next base: position 30,004,090 of record OX123208.2, on the reverse strand, counting down.
CGGTTTAGTTTGGCTTTCAGTGTGGGGCAACGGGAGCTCTGCCACTGCCTTCGAAGGCGCCTCTTGTCTGCGATCATACGAAGAATGCGTGCCGGCAGAGGAGTGAGTCTCCTCTGGGTGGTGGGGGTCGTGGCAGTCACAAGAGCGCCTTTAATAGCGTCGGCGATCTCCGCTGCAAGCGTCTCGACGTCGGCTGCGGAGTTGGTAGGGCGAGTTGGTGTGGTGGTCTCAATCGTTTCTGCGAATTTGGTCCAATCCGGTTTGTAACGTGGCGCTGGAGGGACGATCCGCGTAGGCTGCTGCTGTACGACGACGAGTACAGGTTGGTGATCCGACAACAGCTCGTCGTCGAGTACTTCTTGCTGTATCTGGCAGTGCATCTCGTTGTGTATTACAATGTCGAGTACGTCGGGCATCAGTGTAGGGTCGTCCGGGTAGTGTGTGGGTACCTCCGGTCCCGCGACCACGTACTCGTATGACTCGGCGTCTTTAAATAGTCGTACACCAGCGTGGTTGGTGTTCGACGAATTACACGCTGGGTGCTTACAGTTTAAGTCGCCCGCTATGATGACAGGGTGCGGAACGCTCAAGAGCGACCGCAGCTCAGCGACGTCTGGCGATGTAGCGGGCGGCTTGTAAGCGGCGTGGAGGTGTAGGTTTTTGTTGACGCAGACTTTGTGGCGGCGGCGGCTGTGGCGGCGACGGCTGTGGCAGCGGCAGTTTGGAGGCCTGAAGGCGAGCGCGGTGCCTGGATGGACACCGGTGGTAGGTAGTTGTCATCTTCATCTTCTTCTTCTGCTTCGGTTTGGTCGTCGCCAGAGCCCTGAAAAGGGCTTGGTCGACGAGGCATGTCGCAACGACGCGGCAGCTGCGACCGTTCGGCGTTCAAATTTAAAATTTGTTCGCCGGGCTTCTCGAACGTTGACGGTCCGTGCGGCTAAAGAGGGTACTTGAGATTAGTACGTACGTGCTCGGGACGTGTTAACTAATCGTAGCTCGCGTAGCTAATCCCATGACTGACCCCTAAAAGTTGTGGTGTAATTTTATATAGCCTATAGCCTTTCGGAATAATTGGGCTAGGTTAAGGTTTCGAAATATGTCGCCGTTTTTAGGGGTTGTGTGTGATTGGAGGGGGAGGGGGGTAGGTCTCGGAATGCGGTTGCGTTTCGTTTCACGTTTTTCAAATAAAACCTAAATAAATTTTTTATTGATTCCAAAAGTTTAATAAACTGACGGAGCCCTGCTTAGCAGGGCTCCTATTTTCGGGTTAAGGGTCAAAAGAGAACCTAACACAACCTATTTAGTTACTTTCACATAAAACCTAAAATTACGTTCCGTTTTGCATATTTGAATGAAGAATTTTTGGAAATTGTTTAAAAATATTTAAACGCAACTCCGGCAGCCAAAATTACTTTTAGGGGATTAGAACTAACTCCCTTAAGCTCCCTACACCACCAATACCCTCAAATTCGGGCGACGTATTTCGAAAGCCGACCCTTGGGCTATCTTAAACAATTTTTAAAATCCGACTGCTAGTTCCTGATATTAGCCGACATTATCTTTTAGCCTTTTGCCCGGCCCCAAAGGGTCGAAGCGTTATGTTATATAGCCTATAGCCTTCCACAATAACTGGGCTAACGTATACAAAAAGAATTTTCCAGATCCGACAGGAAGTTCCTGAGATTAGCGCGTTCAAACAAACAAACCAACTCTTCCGCTTTTTTATATTATTATTATAGATAGTATATAGATGACGACCGGTTGGCGCAGCGGGAGTGTAAGCGACTGCTACGCCGATGGTCGCGGGTTCGAGTCCCGCTCAAGTCAAACATTTGTGTGCATGAACATGGATGTTTGTCTTGGTCTGGGTGTTTCTATATATAATATGTATGTATTTACAAAAAAATAGTATATAAATATGTATGTTTATCCATTGTCTAGTATCCATAGTACAAGCTCTGCTTAGTTTGGGATTAGATGGTGATGTGTGTATGTGGTAGAATATTATAATTATTATTAAATTTTAAAATTAGGGTATAATAAGTCCAAATATATACAATTTTCGACTTTCTATACTAAAATCATTATTTCAGTCGAATTTAATTGTGAATAGTGCCATCTAGTGTTCAATAATTTGTTTAATGGAAAGTTAGATGGCTAATAATTGTGGTTGTGTTTGGCGCTGCTGAGCATGTAAAATCTGGTCCAATTCAAAATATCTATTAATGCATAGAAACAGTGTCTAATGTTATTAACGAGCCAAAAATTAGTAATGTTTAATTTTGTTTGCTCAAATTTTACTCAAATCTTATGTTTATTGACTATCGATTTTAATTCATTACCCGTAACGCCATCTGTGATCACTTTTCAAAACTAAAAATAAATTATTGTTCGTTTTGGACCCCATGCTTAAGTGATGCACGGCTCAGTACAATTGTAGCTCCGCGACATTTTAATTCGTTACCCGAAGCCATTAGGGCAGCAATTGATGAGCATACGTTGTCTCCAAACGAAGACCACGTCATGAATTTTAGGCCTCAACACATATTTTGACAATCGCGGTATGTCGCAGTCAAATAGAGGAACTAAAAGTTTTCAGTTAAATCGAAATAACTATCAGTCAAATAATAATAACTTTAAGCAGAATATTCCCACATCTAATTATAGTAACATGTTGGCCAAAGTTTCATGTTACCGCGCGCACCTGCAATACTTTCCGCGAAGTAACAATAATCCAAGCTCACATGTTAGACATTTTTCTCATCAATCTGTAGAATCAAATGACGTACGTACACCAAGTAATAATAATGAGTTTTTTCGTTCCCTTAATTAGCAATAATGTTTTTAGTTATAGTAAATGTAGCATAGTTTCTTTTGATGTAATATCAGGTAGCTGCGCTAATTTCTTGATAGATATCGGTGCTACTATATGCACATTAAAGTATGAATGGTTAAATGAGTACTTATTAGATAAGCTTTGTTATGATAATCTTAATATATAAAATCCTTGCGTTACTGACTGACTGACAGACACGCTACAGCCGAAACTATTGGGCGCACGAAGCTGAAATTTGGCATGTATATTCCTTGGGGACCGTAGGGGTGCACTAAGAAGGGATTTCCCGAAATTCCCACGGGAAAACGGGTAAATTAAAAAAAATGCAGGCGTAGCTGCTGGCGTCCTCTAGTATAACTATAAATGGCATAGGTGGACAATTAATGTCGGAAGGCTATATTTACTTAGATTTAGTTTACAGTGGGTTTATTTTTAATCAATAGTTTTACGTTTTTAAGAATTTATGCTGTGTAGGCGATGGAATATTAGGTCATAAGCTTTTAAAGCGGTATGAAGCTGTCATTGGCAATGATAAAAATGTTTGTATTAGCTTAGAACGTGATAACAAGTTCCACCACGTTATCCCACCCCGTTGTGAGGTAATTAGACATATTCCTTGTAGTTTTCGCGAAGATATTGTTGTATAAGCGAATGAAGTTTGTTCAGGAGTTTTTGTAGCCGGCTTAATAGCGAAACCAGTTAGTGGTTACATTCCGTTAAGAATTTTAAATACGCGAGATGAGGAAGTAAAAGTCGATTTATCTAACTTATATATTAATCGCCTTAACGCGTACGATGTATGTACATTTAACGAAGAATACAATTCAGTAGACCGAATTAAGACTATTTTTGACTTACTTGACTTAAATTATTTGAATAAAGACGAAAAAATTAGTTAAGAAAATATTTGTGCAAAGTACGCTGATGTTTTTCATTTGCTAGGGGATAGGTTATCGGTGACGAATTTAATGGAACACACTATTAAATTAAAAGATAACGTAAGCCCAGTTTATGTAAAACCTTATCGAATTCCACATGCTCTTAAAAATGAACTCGAAATGCAGATTCAAGATATGTTGGATGACGATATTATTGAGGAAACCATCTCTGAGTGGTCGAGTCCCGTGTTGTTAGTGCCTAAAAAAGGGAGATATATCAAATGAAAAGAAATGGAGGCTTGTTATCGATTACCGCCATTTAAATACGAAAATTCAAGATGACAAATTCCCGTTGCCCAACATAACGGAGATTTTAGATTCATTATCAGGCAGTATATATTTTTCGAAACTCGATCTTTCCCAAAGTTATTATCAACTTTCACTTAGCGAAAATAGTCGAAAATACACATCTTTCAGTTTAGACAAAATGTATCAATTATCTTCAGAATCAGAATCATTTATTCGGTTGAAATGGTTTAAGTACATAAAGTTCTTATAGTATTTAGAAGTACACATTTCACCATTAGTAGGTATGCAATACGATAAAATTGACTATTAAAATCAAATTATATAAATCTAAAAAAAAAAAATGTCAAAAATTAAATGTCAAGTCATACAGTCATACCATCATTAAAATAATAAAATATAATGTTGCAAGATATAAATGTCATAAATTATTAATGATTTGTTAAAATTAAAAAAATCCGATATTGTGTAGAAGCAATTTTCAACCAACCAATGTTTGAGTCTGAGTTTAAATTGTGATGTAGGCAAATCTCTTATTGATCGTGGAATATGATTATAAACTTTGATACACATCATGAAACTACTTTTTTGTGAACGGTGCTTCTACATGCCACTGTTTTTAATTTACTACGATCCCTTGGTTTAAATTTAGACTCTTGTTCTACTCTAGTAAACATATGTGTGTCGTTTCTAACAAACATTCCTATTTCCAATATATACATTGATACTAAAGTCAAAATACCTAGGTCTTTAAATAATGGTCTACATGTTTCAAATGGCCCAACTCCACATATCGCCCTTACACATTTTTTTTTCCATAACGAACGCCCTGTTTATTTTTGTTGAGTTACCCCATAACAACAGTCCGTATTTCAATACGGAGCTAACGTGTCCATGATATGCTGTAAGACAAGCTGTTTTACTAGACGTTTTTCGAAGTTCTCTCAAAGCATAAACAAATCTACCAATTTTATGACATATTGAACACTACATTACATGTAGACAACATATAATGTAGTGTTCATCTAATTTTAAACCTAAGAATGTTATATTATCCACTCTCTTTATGCTTTCTCTATCAAAATTAATATTAATATGTTTTGGACATTGTTTGTAATTGACAAATTGTATTTAATTGGTTTTAGTTAGGTTTATCTTTAAATTATTGTATGAGAGCCAATTCATGATATTACTTAATGTAGCGTGAACGTCTGCTTCATGATTGTTCGTTCCATTTTGAGGTATGATTACCGAAACGTCGTCAGCAAATAAGATACATTTGTGAGTCGTGACACTTGGTAAATCATTTATATATAACAGAAGAAGTAGTGGTCCTAAAATACTACCTGTGAGATGCCAGATCTATTATTTTTAAAATTGACCTATATGATGTCGACAAAAAGTTGTTGTCAAGGCGGGACACTTCCACGCATTGAATTCGACCATACAGATAGCTGCGTACCCAATCTAAAGCAGGGCCACGAATGCCATAACGCTCACATTTTTCGAGCAAGTTTTCAAAATTAACCAAATCAAAAGCCTTGCTCATATCTAGAAAAACAACGGTGACTGTTTGCTTTTTGTCTATATTTTCTGTTACTGACTTAATTAGAGAGTACGCCGAGAGAGTTGTTGATTTACCCTTTTGAAATCCATTCTGTTCATCTTTAATTGATTTATTTTTATTTAGAAAGTCAGTTAATCTAGAATGCATAACCTTTTCATATATTTTAGAAAATATAAATATTAAGTTAATAGGCATATAATTACTTATTTCTAAGGTGCAGTCTTTTTTGTGAAGAGGCTTTACAACTGAAATCTTTAATTTTTCTGGGAAGGTACCATTTGCTAAAGATATATTTATTAAATGAGATAAAATTGGTGATAAAATTTCAGCACATGCCTTTATTAGATTTGTGGCAATCCCATCATATCCTACTGATTTCTTATTACTTAAAGACAACATGGTTTTAAACATTTCAGACTGATTGCAGGGTCGTAAAAAGATACTACTGTTGTTCCTACTTATTTTAGCAAAAGATATGTCGAAGTTCTGTTTTATGTTATTTGCATCTGCAACCGATATAAAGAAATCGTTAAAAGCTTTAGCAATTTTTACAGGATCTGATATCATCCTTATTTCGGCGAACCGAATGTTCCTAGTCGATTTGGGAAAACTATTAATATTCTAGACTGTAGGATTTGGGTTCTTATCGACTAGGAAATGAGGAAGTGAATGATAATGGGTTCATGGAAAGGATAGGAGACGAATAGACGGGGTGTGGGAACACGCCTTACCTTGTACGTCAGTCCTCTTTCCTTGCAAATGGCAGCCTCCAGGTGTCTTTGAGAATCCTGAAGCTGCATTGAATCACTCCACTACACAATCACTTCACTCGGGGGCGGTTTGTTGAGTTTTTGGTATAAAGCGGGAGCGGTAAAAATATGGCGGTGCGATTTGTCTTCGTCGCGACACGGATTATTCTAGACTGTTCGTAGGCGTGCCTTGGGAGCGAGGGAAGGAGACAATAGGATCGCTCGCATTGGACGAGCAAGCGTGGAACGATTGACGTTGATGTGATTAATTCTCGATGGAAAGGTAGATGGCGCTACTAATCCTGTTATTGTATTTTAATGATTCTGTCTGTTTGCAGGTTTTAACTGTGTCTACTTTGTTGTTTATGGCATTCCAAGTAGCAAGGTTTTTATTGCTAGAGCTCTGTATATATTTCTCATTTACAGTCCTTTTAGACAGTACAATACACTTTTTTAGTAAGTATACTGTTATAATTGCTGTATTTGGTTCTGGTTGCATGGTTTTGTTTTCTGACATTTTTTAAAGTTTTCTTTTAGTCTGACAACAAATTTTTATACCCTTTGTTAACCACCTAGGTGAATTGCAATTGCATTTAATTTAATTTTTTTAAATGGAAAGCATAAATTATAAAATAAAATAAAAATGTCATGAAAATTATTAAAAGTTCTATTAGCGTCATTGTCATCATATATGTCATACCATGATAGGTTTCTCAAAGCTTCTTTAAACTTATTTATATTTTCAGTATGATAGTCACGGTTATAATTATACCAATACATTAAATTGGGTTTATATTGTACAGGAAATGATAATAATTGGCATGTATTATGGTCAGATAAAAATAATTCATATGTGCTCCCTATAGCTCTTTTCCTATTACTAAAAATGAGATCTAAACTTTGAAAGAACTTTGTCGTGTTGGTTTGTCAATATGTTGGAAAACCCATAGCTTGAGAAGATATCTCTTAGTTTATCAAATAAACTAAGAGATATCTTCTCAAGCTATGGGTTTTCCAGTATCTTTCTATTCTATTTTTCGTCTCTAGTATCTTTTAACATGTCTATATTCATATCTCCTGTAATTATTATTCGTTTCTTATGTTTTAATAGCAATTTATACAATAACAATTCAATTTTTCAAAGAAATGTGTGGTATTTGAGTTAGGTATTCTTCTATATACAAATTATAACACATTTTAATTCAAGTATCTCTACACCACAACATTCAAATATTTTTTCAGAGCATAGCTCTTTAATGTATGTCATATTTCTACTATTGAGTGATTTACGTATAAGGATGCTAACACCACCCTGTTTTTCCTTTTTCCTAGAAAAGAAGCTGGCCATTTTATAATTTTTGAAGGTAATATTAGCCTCATCACCAGATCTTATAAAAGTCTCTGAGAAACATAAAATATCTAACTTTATATTATTCTTATATAGTTCATCTAGACATGCTTCTATGAGGTCAACTGTATTTAATAAGCCAGCTATATTTTGGTGCAATAATCTGCCTGAGTGCGATTCACAACTGTTAACGAAAAAAGGTCTTATCAACAGCTGAGTTATTTACGCTCAAATTTCTATTTAAACTTTGTTTACAATTCAACGTCTTATTTATAATAGGAAAATAAAAAGGAATAGTACCCTTTTTAAAATTTACTTTATTTTTACTTTTAATTAATGTTTGGTGGTGGCATTGTGGCAGAAATTTAATTGCATAATCATTAGAATCTATTAATAAATTAATTTGATTTACAATATTTGACTTATAAGATGTCTTATTATCATAGAACAAATTATTTTGAGGTATAGATACAAAATTGCATTTATGTGAATTATTGCAAACCTGCTTCAGTAAATTATTTAGCTTCCACTCATTAAGATATGGATTGTGCACTACATTTAACAGTATTATATTAATATTCTGGAAATTAGTCAAAGTAGCTGCTAAATCTAATGGTAAGCGAGTAGGGTTCTTGTCATTTTCTCCTATTCCAAGTATTAAATAATTTTGGGAAGAATCCACAATGTCATTGCATGATTTAAGTATGTCATGAGTCAAAGCAAATGGCTTTATAAAAGAGTGCACTTTATATTTTTCATACTTTGAGCGGCTTCTAGATCTTATTAAAGTCTCTGCTAATCCTTTGCATTGAAGTCCTCCAAATATATAGATATAGGTAACGATTTTGCTTTTCCGTTTGCAATTTTTCAGTCACTTCTTTGACACTATTGACATTGACACTATTGACATTTTGATTGACAGGATTTTCCAAAGTAATTTGTGCTTTTGTTGTTGGTAATAATTTTGAGTTACTTGAAGCGCCATCTGTTGTATCATAGGAAACATCTTCCTGGAGACCAAGTTCAATAGTGCTTGAGTTGACTGCGTCATCGTCCCGCTGAAGTGTTTTATTATTTTTGACTATTTTCTTCTTCTTATTAGTAGAGCTTACTGCTTTTTTTTGGGTAACTGGTTACTCGATTATCACAATTGGAGAGGTCAAGGTCAAAGCCATTTTTTGGAGGTAACGGTAGATCTCGTTCTAATTCCCGATCGCGGTTCTCAAAGAGTAGAAACCCGTCATGGCTTTGCTTCTATCACTTCCGGTACAAAGAAAAAGCTTCAAAATGCATACAACCTTGCGCATGGCAGAAGAACAAGGATAACGGCTCAGAAAAAAACTAGATGTGGTACCGGTGAAGGCGGACACCTGTACGATTAGTTCGAATAAACGCCTGTGTGTTAAAGATAGGAAAAGTAGTTTAAGTTTTTTAGGGGATACGGGTGCGAACATATCTGTTTTACCAGTGTCTAAGTTTAAGCGTTTTTCAAGCCGATGTAGTGATCTCGAAAAATATGTCGATTACGGAACGGAAATATAGTACGTATGACAGAGAGTTGCTAGCGATTTATTTAGCTATTCGTCATTTTCGGTATATGATCGAAGGACGGCAGCTAGTTATATATACCGACCACAAACCTCTCACTTAAGCTTTTTCGAAAGTCAATAGCGAAAAAGAGCTTCCTAGACGCACTCGCCATTTAATTTTTATCAGTGAGTTCACCACGGACATAAGGCATTTGAGTGGGCAGAATAATTTGTCGCAGACGCGTTATCGCGCGTCGCCACAATACATTGTCCAACGGCAATTGATTACGAGGAACTCGCTCGCGACCAAGAATACGATGACACCTTATCGCAGTTATTAAATTCCGAGAACGCTAAAGATAATTTAAAAAAAGTAATGTTACCTGGTAGTACTAAATTAATTTTATGTAATATAGTGAATGATAAAATCAGGCCGTATCTGACTGAAAAGTATCGACGTTTGGCTTTCGACTCTGTACATAATCTTAGTCATCCTGGAATTAGGACTACTCGAAAATTGATACAGGATCGTTTTTATTGGCCTAACATGAACAGGGACGTAGGCCAGTGGGCTAAAGTTAGTCGTCATACGACGTCAGCTTTAGGTTCGTTTCCACCTTGTGACAGATTTGAACATATTCATGTCGACTTGATAGGACCTTTACCAACGTCGGCAGAAGGGTTTAGGTATTGTCTGACCATAGTGGATAGGAGTACGCGATGGCCAGAATGTTTCCCAACGAAAGATATGACAGCGGAAACCGTATCACGAATAGTTTTTGAAGGCTGGATATCTCGTTTTGGTTGTCCGAAAAAGCTCACCAGCGACCAAGGACGCCAATTCGAAAGTCAGTTATTTAATTCACTAATGAAAATGCTAGGTATTAATAAGTCACGAACTACGCCTTACCGTCCTCAGAGCAATAGAGTAGTGGAACGATGGCATAGATCGCTTAAAGCGGGGCTTACCGCTCGCTTATGTAATACATCATTATCCTCTTGGGTCAGTGAATTACCGGCTACGTTACTCGGTCTTAGAACAGGAGTGAGAAGCGATAATGGCATAAGCGCAGCGGAAATGACTTATGGTACCACGTTACGTTTACCAGCAGATTATTATGATGGAAAGTCTAGTACTATTATCGATGATAATTGCGATTATGTTAGTCAGTTAAGAGAGACTATTAAAAAATTTCAATCTATAGAAATGCGGAAAAATATTGATAAATGTCTGTTTATTCACCCAGATTTAGAGAAATGCAATTATGTGTTTGTACGGCATGATGCTGTTCGCAAATCTTTACAGCCTACGTACGATGGACCTTTTCGCGTATTACAGCGGAATAATAAGGTATACATTATTCAATTGGCTGGGAGAAAGGTAAGTATTTCCATAGATCGGCTGAAACCAGCTCATTATATTAACGATAATAGCGACGCACCAACAGAGTCAACTACTGATATTTCTAATCGCTGTATGCCTAACACTTATACCACACGCAGTGGAAGAACGACTAAGCAACCTTTGCGATATAGGCTATAAATAGCAACACTATTTTCTTACCGCTACTTCGTTTATTTACCAAAATGTTTTTGATTTTCGTGTTTAGGTTCTTGATGTGTTATTCTATAACTATAACTATGTTGTTTTATCTAGTGGACCAGTATTTGGTACCGATCCCAAGACTAAAATGTCGCAGGGCTAGATAACACATTGTATTAAAAGTTTTTAACAATTGTATACACATACATACTTTAAAAAACTAATTTTATATAGTGAGCGCACGATATTTTTGCGCATTTACTGCAATTTTCTCAAATGTAGGTTAAGATGTAACCATATAAGTCTTGTTCATTTTATTATGTTGTCATTACAGTCACTGATTTTTTATTTATAGAATACTTTACGTAAACGTTACCATGGGAAAGAATATCAGTAAAGAGCAAGTTAACGGAAAGCAAGCAAGAAGAGGAAATATTTCCCAGTGGGAAGAGGTGCTAGATAAGTTTGCATTAATCACTATGGTGTTATTTGTGCTATTGTCAGTAATCATAGCGTATTGCATCTATAAGAAATTGCATATTGGATTGAAAGAGTGGACTCGCAAGCAGATAGTAAAGATGCTCAAGTCCGCTCAACCACCAGGCAATACACCATGTTCTGCACGGGTCGATTACGCTTGAAAGTTTTAAGTGTTTTGTGATCGTAAATAAATAAAAAATCAGTGGCAAGTGACGTCGTAGCATGTAAGTTGTATAATCTTAGTGCAAATTGTCGATTGAGCAAGTGCACGAGTATAAAGTTCTTCAATGTTAGATATCTAAGTTGAATTCGCGTAATGAAATCTGATCGTTTTGTTGTTGTAACTAGGGGCCACCTGCAACTGCAAAGTTAGCCTTTGCATATCAAATGTTATATGTATTATAATTATGTTTACGATAATATTCTCGTAAGTAATGATTAAAGGTACCTACTTGGTTTGTGTTAAATAAAAAGTCTAAAGTGTTATTCCAAATTAATTTTGTAACATTTTGTAATTCGTATTAACTGATATGTGTTTGTACCAAATTGATTAACACGTATTATTTTATCTTATTGTATTGTACACCCAATAAAATAAAATTTTATGAGAAGGGAGGATGATGTGGGAACACATGTAATTATGTATACACACTATTGTACGTATCCTACCTATGTATGTTGCATCGTCATTATGCACTCTCTCGTCAGTCACGGGATTGTCGGGCTGCGAGCGGGTCGCATGTTTGTATACCTACCTTGAATAATATAACCGTAATTCTGTGAAGGACATATCTTCTTTTATTTAAATATTCCCCGACACCCGTGGCTCAATAATCTCCTCCAAAGCACTGGAATGGTTCTCTTCATATCTTCGTGGACGCCAGCAGTCGGTCAGAATCGATGACTCCTCATCGAGTTGGCGGGACCTCGAGGCTGGTGTTCCACAAGGCGGCATACTATCTCCTCTTTTATATTCACTCTTTATTAATCTCTTAACCCTGGATCTTCAGTATTCGTATCATTTGTACGCCGATGATCTGCAGTTGTACTCACAGGCTACTATTGAGGATTTGCCGAGCGCGTTTGACGCTGTGAACCGGGACTTAGCGGTGATTCAAAACTGGTCAGAGAAGTATGGTTTATGTGTTAATCCTGCGAAATGCCAAGCAATTATCATTGGGAGCCCAAGAATAATCAGCAGGCTGGACTTGGCATCGCTACCACCTGTAACATTTAATGGAATTAACGTACCTCTGAGCCCCACCGACAAAGATCTCGGCATTCACCTTGATTCTACACTCAGCTGGCAACCCCAGATCACAAATGTTTGCCAAAAAGTAACTGGTTTCCTACGTTCTCTGTACCGCCTGAAGAACTTCCTTCCTGCCAAGACAAAGACAATGCTTGTACAGACCTTGGTTTTACCTATAATCGACTATGGTGATGTGTGTTATTTCGACCTGAATGCAGATCTGCTCAAGAAACTAGACCGACTTCTCAATAATTGCATTCGGTTCATTTTCAACCTCCGAAAGTACGACCATGTGTCAGCATATCGTACTCAGCTATCATGGTTACCTATCCGACAGCGTCGCAATATGCGCGCGTTGTCTACACTTTACTCTTTACTTCATTCTCCTAATAGCCCTATCTATCTAACTCCGCATTTTCAATACGATGCTCTAACCATGATAGAAATCTTCGTTCTTCTCACAATTCTCTTCTTTCATGTCATTTTCCTTTTCATTTCATGTCCCTCTCATAGCTCAAGTCTTGTTCATTCTTCTTTCAACGTTCAATCTATTCTCCTCTGGAATGCGCTCCCTCTCGAGATCAGGATGTCGGCTAACCGGTTCACGTTTAAGTCTAAAGTGCGCCAGCACTATATGAAACTGTTACTTGAAGGTAAGAAACAATAAAATCTTTCATGTTATGTTTTGTGTGATATGTACTTATATATATATATATATATTCTTATTTTATTTATATAATATATATAAATATGTATCATTTATATACATATGTATTCGTATATTGTATACATATATATATGTATAATGTATGTATAGATATATAAATATATATTTAACATTTTATAAGTATTTATTGTGTAGATTATTATAATGTACCTATTTATAATATGATTGAAAATTAATATCAAGTTTTATATATTTTATACACCTGCCACACTCTTCTCTGCATCACCCTAAGGTTGACTGGCAGAAAATGCTATATAGCATTAAGTCCGCCTTTGCATACATTTTGCAGAAGTGTAAAAATAAATAAAATAAATAAATGTGTCATAGCGCTGCGGTGTACTACTGCGTGGAGAACGTTGGTTGCTCAGAGATCGTGATTTGCGCGTATTGTTATCATAATACTGGCGTCTCGGTTGATAAGCATGACGCGATCTCAGTTCTTCTACTTCTCGCGTAAGTTGTTGGGCTTTCATCTCTGCTATCTCCCTCGTGAGAAAGTCGATTTTCTCATGCAGTGAGCTTAGGTCGGTCGAGGAGCGTTCGGTAGGTTTCGACGACGTGGTGGTGATGTTGCAGCGTGGGTTTGAGGCAGTGACGTCGACGATGTGCGGGTTCGGTGTAATAGCGGCGATAGCGGAGACTTCGGGACGAGAATGTTCTAGTATTTTGTCGGCCATAGATGCGAGGTCGTTGATGTCGGATTTCTGGGCGATGTTCTCGCTCACGGCGAGTACAGCACGTACCTATTGATTGTGGTAGATGGTTAGTCCACATAATACGTAACGTGGATTCGGAGATGTTCTCGCCGGCGAGGTTCTTCATGCGGCGGAGTAGTTGTGAGGGTTTCATTTCGCCTAGTTCCATCTCGGATAGTAAACGCTGTACTTGCCGCTGTTCAGATTCCTCGTAGACGTGTAGGAGCCGGGTCTGGATGGCATCGTACTTGTTGTTCTCCGGAGGCCGTAGGATGATGTCGGCGATCTCGTCGATGTCTTGGCGTTCTAACTGACCGACGACGAGCTCGTACATAGCCTTGTCGCCCTTCTTGTGTGGTGAAACTATTGCTTCAAATTGGGCGAACCACAACCGCAGCCTGTCGCGCCATATGGATGGTATACAGAGGTTGGTAGGGACACCGGAGAGATCTTGCTCAGAGACTGGGTTGTTTGCTGTTGCCATGATGATTTTGTCAGTATGAAGAACTATCTTCCTCGCAGAAACTATTCTGCAAGGATATTCTTCTTGTTTAGGCGGGGTCACCAATGTAAGGTAGAGTCTGTAGCTGCTGGTGAAGGTGCAGAATGATAAGTCCGATCTTGTAGTTGTATAAAGAGAATATATTTACAAAATAAACTTAGCCTAAATATATAATGTACAAAATAAGATTTACAAAGAATGGAAGCTTAAACTACGACACTATTCGCGTGAGCCAATCAGGGCAAAGTGCAAAATATTGTAGTTACTCGTGCGAGCGCTTACGGCGTACAACTAGCGGCCGGCGAGGTTTTGCCGCTGACGTATTTCACTTGCCATTTCGCTGTCTGGCTCCGTGGCGCGTTGATGTATATAAGATTTATGTATTGCAGCTACGATATACTTAATTTTCAATACTTTTTTAATAGGCACTGCAAATCTAAAAATATTATACTCTATTTTGAATTTCCCTCAAAAGAGGGTAACTAATTATTTAAAAAAAAGTTGGCAACACCAATAACTTAATTTATTTAATTATTTAGAATTTATTATTGTTATTTTAGTGCTTTTTTAACACAAGTCTCATAGTTCACAACACAATAGGTATAGTTCGAATTACTTTATTGTAGCACGTAAAAACTGTATTTTTTATGGAGACGATAGCTGCCTACACGTTAGCTGTCAAATTTTGTTTAGCAAAGTAGTTTGCTTACCTAAAAAAAAGTGGCACGCTCGGTGAAACAAAAAATCTTATCGTGCTGTTTCATTTCTTTACATTACATCGGCATAAGTTGCTCTTTTTCCTGTGTGAGTGCGACAAAAATATCACTTAGTCTATAGGATTCTCTGTCTACCCTTTAAACTGTTCCGTTCTCTCTCCTACCTGCGGACACGACACAGTATTGAGTCGGGTACTATCACGGTACTATTCTGCCAATCTATCTTTATATCTCTATCAGAGAGGTTGGACTAGGTAAGGTTATATTTCTTTGATCTCTATGTTACCGCCAGAATGTCACAGATAATATGCGAACTGCGAATGACAAATTGCGTTTACGAAAGTGGACAGCAAAAAATATCTTATTTTTTATAATCTGAGGTAAAGATAAATAATAAGATAAATATACTAAAAAACGTTTTACATTATCCATTAATATTCCCAAAACTTGAGCCTTTATGCGAGCAATTCCATATATGTATTGAAAAGCACACACATAGACGTATAAAAAAGGTGTAATGTTACAAAATTTTGCTATCCTGATACGGTTGGGAGTTGATAACGTGATTTTTAATCAGGTCGCATTTTGCACACATATTATCCCACGACAACAGAACTATAGTAAGATTATGTAACTCCATCACTAGTCGTCGCACTTGCTTCACTAGTGACTTGACATTTTTGAAGTTTCGAACTGACAGCTGCGCGCGTCTGGCGGGAACCTTAAAAAAGCGCGGATCAGAATTTTTTTCAATTTTAATTTCTGATTAAATATTCGGTGGTTTTTACTTAGAAGTTAATAAAAAACCATAGTGATAGGTGTGCAAACCCGTGGAAATGGTGGGAAATGAGGGGGGCGGGGATAACCCGCCCACCTCACATAAACGTCCTCGGCCTGAGGCTAGAGACGGAGGAAGTGAAAAGGACTATGGTAATGGCGGCGGCGGTGAGCATTTTGACTATTCACCGTATCTAAAACCAGAATACAAAAGAATTTATCCTGAAAATGCCACTTGTGGGGACTTTAAAGCGTTTATAGAAGCTTCCAATAGTAAAGATAGAATAGGCAATAAGAGCCCTATCTATCTGAATCATATATTTTCTAGCGAGATAAAAGGGGTGACGGCTATTCAAAGAATTAACGCCAATAAAATTGCAATAATATTTAAACAATATAATACGGCCAATAACTTTATTAATAACAGCGCTTTTCTCATACATGGCTTGAAAGCATTTATTCCGGCTGCGCAAATAGAAAAAACAGGCATAATTAGATTTGTACCAGCAAACATTTCGAACAAAGAACTATACACAAAACTATCATCAATTTATGAAATAATAGCTATAAGAAGATTCACAAAGAAGGTAGGACAAGAGCGAATACCACTACAAACAGTTAGCATTACTTTTCTATCGAATATTCTTCCAGACAATGTACAATATGATTTGTTTTCATACCGAGTTTTTGAATATATACCCCCATTACAGCAATGTTTCCGTTGCTTTAAATTTAACCACTCCGCTAGGATATGTAATGGCAAACAAAGATGTTCCATTTGTGGAGGTGAGCATTTATATAAAGAATGTGATAGACCAACAGAGATCTGCTGTTGCAATTGCAGCGGGCCTCATCTTGCAATTTCGAGATTATGTCCAATTAAGTTAAATAAAATTGTAGAAAAGAAAAATAAGATAACATATGCAAGTGCTACAATTACAAAACAACACTCAAGTAATAACATTGAATTTCCACCCTTGCCACCTCCAAAAATGAAACCAATTAACACTGTAAATAAATCTGTAAATAAGTCTGTACATACATCTGTAAATACATCTGTAAATAATACTGTACATAGTGTAAATAACTCTAGAGATGTCTCTCCTAAAGTAGACATCAAAGCCCAAATAGTTGCCAACAACGATGTACTTAAGGCCCTGGTACAGACGTTGGTGGAACTGGGTAATAAGGGCGATAATACGCCTACCACTGTAAATACCATTAGGGAAACACGTATTAAAAACCTCAAGTAATGGATCCAAGTCATACACTGTCTAAGCTACGAATTGCTCAGTATAACATTCAAAGTGCTAAAAATAAAAAACCCTTACTGATTGAATTCTTACAAAAACAACATATTGACATTTGCTTACTTAACGAAACATGGTTTAAAGACAATAGTTTTAGAATACCTGGATATAATATTTATAATAAAAATTCTAAAAATACTCATAATGGTGTAGCAATACTAATTAAGTCATATTTAAAGTACAAAGTTTTAAACACTAGATTTTACGAAGAAATTCAAACTGTAGCTCTGTCCTTATCTACGGTGCATGGTAGCTTGACTATTCTTTGTGAATACTGTCCTCCTTCTAGTAGACATATACGGATCAATAGATTACGTAATATTATCAATGATCTTCCAAAGCCTATATTTGTCAGTGGTGACTTTAATGCACACCACATCGCTTTTGGTTGTCTATCCACTAAGAGCAGAGGTCAGGATTTATTTAATATCATTGATGACTTGGATTTATGTATATTAAATGATGGTAGTTTTACAACTGTTAACAACCCGAGACGAAATCCGTCTGCAATTGATGTAAGCTTTATTAGTGCTAACCTCGCATCAATATGCGAGTGGTCTGTACATGATGATGCCATGGGCAGCTATCACTACCCAACAATAACAGAGATTTCACTGCATATAGATAAATATTATATTAATCCTCCTATAATGATTTTTGTTCTCGATTGGATAATTTAAAAGTTATGACAATTCCTAAACTTAATAAACCAAACAATTTCAAAAGTAGACCTCCAGCTCCTTGGTGGAATGACATTTGTGAAAAAAGTGTTATTGCCTCTTACAATGCATTGAAACTATATAGAAGTGATCCTACTATGGAGAACTATTTAGATTATAAAAGAAAGGATGCACTTAAAAAAAGAACCATATCAGAACAAAAGAGAATATGTTGGAATAGCTTATGTAACACTTTTAATAGAACTGCTCCTATTAGTAAGATTTGGAATCTTCTAAAAATGTTCAAAGGTATAAGAGCTGGTAATAAATCATATAAAGATGAGTTTATTTCTCAATTTCTAGATAAATTATCTGACAATAGCAATCTAAATAATATTAATAGTTTAGGCAATATTTTCGAATTAAATAATGATAACCCAAATTCAAAATTTTTGCTAGATGCTTTTACATGGTCTGAATTTAAAATGAGTTTGTTATCTCGGAAAGACACTACACCTGGTTTAGATGATTTCCCCTATTGTACTATTAAAAATTTAGATGAATCAGCACAAAAAATATTTCTTAATATTCTTAATTTACTTTGGCATTGTAAATGTATTCCACAATCATGGAAAACACAATGTGTCATTCCGATACTCAAACCAGATAAACCTCTCGAGCTTGCCAGCTCTTATAGACCAATATCACTGTCTTCATGTCTAGGTAAACTATTTGAAAACATGATTAAAAATCGTTTGGATTGGTATATGG
This sequence comes from Euclidia mi, assembly GCA_944739405.2. Lineage (NCBI taxonomy): Eukaryota > Metazoa > Arthropoda > Insecta > Lepidoptera > Erebidae > Euclidia > Euclidia mi. Next base: position 29,985,445 of record OX123208.2, on the reverse strand, counting down.
AATCTAACGGCATCATTCCGCATGTACAATATGGATTTCGTCGAGGGCGAAGTTGTGCAGACAGCTTCACTTCCTTAATTTCAGACCTGAAACATGCAAAAGATAATAAGTTACACACTGTTTGTGTATTTTTAGATATTCAGGGTGCTTTTGACAGTCTAGATCCGGCTATACTTGTACAAGTTATGTCTAGGTTAGGTGTACCTGGTCAACTATGTAAATGGATATATAATTTTCTGGATAGTAGAACACTTTATGTAAGGCATAATAATACATTGCATGGTCCAAAATGTGCATATAAAGGTACAATGCAGGGTGCTACACTATCCCCTTTGTTGTACAATATATATACAAGTGAAATCTGTAAATTTGTAAATAGTAATGTAGATATTTTGCAGTTTGCTGATGATATTGTTTTGTACAGTAGTAATTATAATGTAGAAATTGCAATAGACAATATTAACAGAGCATTGTCCCAAATATTTCACTATTACAATGATGTGTTACATTTAAAAATTAATCCCTCCAAAAGTAGTGCCATGATATTTGGAAATGAGAACACATATTCAAAAGTAATATATAACGGAGAATTTATAAATCCAGTGAATGTTAAGAAATTTTTAGGCATAGTATTAGATAAGAAATTAACCTTTGAGGAACATATTAAAACCATATCAAAAAATGCTCTTAAAGGATTAAATATAATAAAATGTCTTGCAGGCGTTACATGGGGAGCTGACCCGAAAATATTGTCAACGTTGTATAAAAGTATAGTTAGAAGCCATTTTGATTATAGCTCATTAGTGTATATAAATAGTACTCATGTAAATAAACTAGATCTATTGCAGAACAGGGCTTTGAGAACAATTTCTGGTGCAATGTGCTCTACTCCCATAAGGGCCATGGAAGTGGAGACTAAAATAATGCCCCTAATTTTGAGACGCATTCTACTTGCAGAGAGATTCTGTCTTAAATTAATTGCTGCAGATAACAAGAAAATAATAAACAAAATAGTACCTTCTGTATGTAGAAATCCTGGACCTCTAACAACAGGCGAGATTCTCTTAAATGGTAAATCCCCAACATTGTCCAAAATATTGCTGGAAACAGAAAACAGTTTTACTGGTATTAGAAAACAATGCCCATGGCCATGTTACTCCTTCTCTTATCAGTGTATCACACATCCCGTCAAAGAATTGCAAAATCCCATCAATAACAATTTAGATATGTTACAGTTTATGGCAGATAATAAGAATTATTATGTTATTTACACTGATGGCAGTAAAGGAAGTGATCATGTGCGTGCTGCTATATATGATCCACAAATTCAATTCTCTCAAAGCTTTGTTCTACACAATACATGCACCATATTCACTGCAGAGGCATATGCGGTTTATCAGGCATTAAAACATATTCGCCAAATTAACAATAGCAAATACTTTTTGATTGTTTCTGATTCACTGAGTTTGATTAAAGCCTTAACTAACCTTACAGTTTCTTTTAAGACAAATTATATTCTATATTTCATCAAAGAAATAATTTATCAATATTACCTCAAGCACAAAAGCATTGCTTTTCTGTGGGTACCTTCACACCGAGGTATCTATGGCAATGAAATAGTTGATAAAACCGCATATGAAGGTAGTAATGCTATTGATGTTAGAAATGCAATGGACATTCCTATGACTGACTTCTTGCAATGTATTAATGAAAATGTTTGTAACTTATGGTTAGAATTGTGGAAGAAAGACCAAGACACTAAAGGAAAATTTTACGGCCGTATACAAGAAGAATTACCTGTTAGACCCTGGTACAATAGATTGAAGGAAGCCAGCCGAGACTTTATCACTACGATAAATAGATTGCGCTTTAGCCATAATACTGCTCCGTCACACCTTGCTAGACTTGGCATTATTCAGTGGCGTAGCGTGCCTTGTCGGGGCCCCGTATAAAAATTTTTTTGGAGGCCCTTATATGGAGGTAAAGATTTTTCACGAAAGAAAAAAAATATTGTGAGAAGTAATATTTATTTATCACATAATTTACCCATTTTACAAATAAAAATCGAATTTTAAATATTCACTCTCCTTGCCTTTTTATCGGCAAACTGATTTATTAAATCATTTATGGCTGATGATGATTTTAGTTTTTCTAAAGTTTCTGCCTCTATGGACAATAGTGAGATGTCTGACAGCCGTTCTTGTCCCATCGAAGTTCTTAAGTAATTTTTTATTAGTTTTAATTTTGAAAAACTTCTTTCTGCCGTTGCGGTTGTAACTGGAAGGGTCAAGAATAAAAAGCATGCTGTGATTACCTCGGGAAAACTGGATGCAAGACTATTGAATTTTACTAGCAATAATTCAATGAGTTCTTTAATGGAATAAATTTTTTTAATTTCAGAATTTAAGCATGTTTTTAGAGCCCCTAATTGGTCACAAAGATTAAGTGAGATGTCTTTACTGTATTTAGCAGACAGTTTTCCGGAAGCGTTTAATATCTCTTCGCTTGAAGAAGATAGGAGTTTCTCCGGTTGTAATATTTCGAATATACTACTCAGGTTGCAAAGGCTCTGAAATCTTTCTTTAGTTTGAGAAATTAATATATCTAAACAGCAATAGTATACATTGACTTTGAAATAGGATTCCGGGTCGGAAATTCTCTCATCTTGTGATAACTCATCAAAAAAACGCTTCGTTATCTTTCGCCTACTGTTTTTAAAAACAGTTGTTACCCCCCACTTTTTTGCTAAATCTTTGGATTCATTTAGCAAACTATTAAATGAATTCTGATTTCTTAATTGGCACAGTCTATTTAAAAGATTACTTAATAAAATACTAGATTTCTGTAAGTCATTATTTTCATGCTGTAGAGCTTTAGAAACAGGATTAATAATTTCAAATAGTGAAGAAAAAAATGTAACGAGCACTAAGAAATCAAAACTCTCTAAAATATTTATTATACTTTTACATTCTTCACGTTCATCTTTTTTATTTGAAATTAAATTTAGTTGGTACAAAGTTTTCATGATTAGTAAAAAATTTTTCTTTACTGCTAATAAAGCGTCGTTCCTAGAAGACCATCTGGTAGGACATACCTTTTTAAGGGTAATCAAATATTTTTCAGATAAATCGTCACTTAGCATAGCCCAGCGTTTTATACTATTGCCAAAAAAAGTATATATTTTTTCTAAATTATCGAAAAAAGTCGATACTTCACGAACATGTCTCGCAGCATCGTTCAAAACCAAGTTTAAAGCGTGCGCAGCACAATGAACATAATCGGCATTTGGAGCATGCTCTTTTATTAGGGTTTGTAATCCTCCATACACACCCGACATAACATTTGCTCCATCGTATCCCTGTCCTCTACATTTAGTCAAATCAATTCCATATTCTTTAGTCAAATTTAAAATGACAGTTTTCAGACCTGCAGCACTGCAATCGGTTACTGCTATGAATCCTAAAAAGGACTCACAGATTTTTATTTCTTTCGGCACATTATCATCATTTTCTGTAACCGAGATATATCGAAAAACTACAGATAGTTGGTCAATTTTTGACAAGTCTTGTGTTGTATCCAGAATTAGTGTCAGAAATGGAGCTTTTTTAATTTCTGAGATAATACTGTTCCTAACGTTAGTACTAAGCAAACTAATAATTTCGTTTTGAATCGTAGGGCTTAAATAATTTATTTCACCTTTCGGTTTTAGAAAAAGTTCTTTTAAAGTTGCATCATAGTTAGATAGCAGACGTGAAATTGCCATAAAATTGCCAGAATCAGAATCATGCCCCCTCAAAGGTAGATTACAAGATACTAAAGTAATTATAACATTAATTATACGATGCAGTACATCTCTCCAGAATGTAATTTTACTATCGATTTCACTTTTCAATAGAGTATCGATGGTATTTCCTTGCAACCAATTATTATAAGAGAGTGAGGCACTAATATGCTGCTGTGACTTTTCATGGTCAAAAATAGTTTGTGTGAAATTGCTTCTAACCGAAACACCGTTAACCCAAGCAGAGGAGTACGATTTGTTTTGACGATCTGCTAATAACCAACAGAAGTGACAGTACGGTTTGTTTAAAACGTTAGAATAACATAACCATGGTCTTATAATGTTTATGCCTGCCTGATTGAAATATGAATAATAATAAGCTGAAAAAGGTCGGTTATTTTCTGAAACTTTTGGAAATGGTCCTTGTGGTTTAAATGGACCCAATTTAAAAATTATTTTTCGTTCGCATTCAGTTAAATTGTCACCAAAATTTCCTCTATCTGATGAAATTATATTACAATCTGCATTATCTGCAGATATATCAGAATCGTTGACTTAGGGTTCCTCGATTTCTGGATGGACATCCGATAAAGTATGTGCTTGGCTTTCTTCTATTTCCGGATGGATATGTGACGAAGAACATGCTTCAGAAGAATCTAAAAATAAACGAGTAATTGCTAAAAAATAAATACGAATGCTTTGATACTAAACTAAAAAGAGTTATATATAAATAAATAACGTTACTAAGGGTCACAGTTAGAGAGTGTTCAGTTCAGACGCACACAGATTCTACGCGGATTGTGCTCGTACCTATTAGTAGATACAAAATCACCTGCAGCCCGTCCGTGCATTACTATACACCTGCGTGCTATTTAAACGCAGCGCGTAGTGTAGTGGCCATACAAAACGAGAACCCGAAAGCGAGTCTGCACATCTGAAGTTCTCAACACGCAATTAACGATACGATACAGACTGATAAACAAACAACAAAACAAATCGATCCTATAGATAAGTTAGAATTTTGTTTTTTTTAATCAAGGCACGGAACCCTAAAAACAGTATAATTGTGAAAATCGAGGGGGGAGACAACTTTTTGTGACGGACAGATGGACAGACCGAAATTAAAAGATTTCCTTGTTTATCACTACGGGCCCCTAATAAATGGGTTGGGTAGTAGTGTAGTACTTACCTTTCCAATCTAAATCACTCACAGTATCTTGTCTCTGAAAAAATGAAGAAATTTTGGGCACTTTTTTTATAACCTCGTCCCTTTTCTGTTTAATTTTTCTTTTCTCAGCGCCGCTGGGATAATCTCTTTTCCTTTCACTCATTTCTTTTACAAATCGTTACTAATACTGCTAAACCAGAAGAACAATATTGTTTGTGCTGAATTACAATGTAATGCACATTTATATAAAGCGCGTAAATAAACAGTGCACTGCACTCCGTGGTTTAACATCCAATGCAAAGTACAACAACGTACACGTACATCGCGATATCGATGAAGGATTCCCGGGGATTCCCCGCTGAGTTGAAGATGAAGTAAGTAAAACGGGGAAGTCCCGCAGCCCGCCATAACGATGTAGTGTTGCCAACTTTTGAACGCACGCTTAAGGCGGGAAAAAAAGGAATTGCTTTATAGAATTTTGTCATTTGTAAAATAAAATAAATTAGAAAGTTTTTATTCTTTTTCCTTACACACTTTGGGGGCCCCCGTGGCCCGGGGGCCCCGTATAATTGATACGGCAAATACGGCGGTAGCTACGCCCCTGGCATTATTACAAGCAATACATGCCCACATTGTGAATCTCAAGAAGGAACTCAAGGAACCGTTGCACATCTTATCTTTGACTGTCAAAACTTCCTGCTTGACAGATTAGTGTTGGCTAGTGAACTCAGTGATGTGAACATTAAGTGCGATTCTTCCTCCCGCCCGCCGCCACTCGAAGAGTTATTGAAAGACAAAAATACTTACAAACCGATATATAAATACCTACATTAAAAATACTGTTAAAACAATTTAAAAATTAAGTGAATGTGCAGTGTCCGTTAAAATAAAATAAGATTTGACCTAAAGGTCCAGTTACCAGGTCATAAAATCCCAAAAAAAAAAAAAAATTTTGAAGTTTCGGTGACAACAGTTTGTTTATGAACAACATGGTGTTTTGGTGTTTATCTTTAGTTATTCTTCTGTGGTGTTTATGTACTGTTTCTTTAGAAAAATCAAATCGAGCAGTCTGTCTTTCACCGGTTCCCTCCGTAAAGGTGTACGTAACTTCATAACGATGTTTTTGTTCATTTTTTGCACGCCTACAAGTTTTTAAATTGATGTTGTTAACATAATAACATTTTAATGATATTCCGTTTGCTGGAGTCTGGTCTGTAAGTGCACGTAATATCAGTGGCGTAGGAAGGGGAAGGGCGGCGATGGCGGTCTTCCCCGGGACCCATCCAAAAAAAGGGGTGACACCCAAAACTCAACTTAAAGAACAATGTACCAAAATATAAAACAACATAGGCACTAGAACAGCACTACGAGAGTTAGCCCGGAATTGTTAGGTATCGACTAAAAATAGGTCATCCGCCAACTTCCGCCCAGGGTGCCACCCAAGCTAGCTATGCCACTGCGTAATATAAGTTTAAATTAGTTCATCATTCTTCATCCTGTCAGTTGTACTTTCTTGTATAAAGTATTTTCTGATACTACTGCCTTTACGAATTAAGAGGTAGCTTAAAGGTTGCAAAACATCATCTGGAGTTTATTCCTGAAGTAGCCCAACAATGAATGACAGAGATCAATAGAAAACCTATATCATGTATTACCTATATTGGATGATATCTTATAACTGGTTATTCAAATTTATAATGTTATTATGTAACTCTTGTTAGTTACTACTGAATGCTGTGTACAGTTCTGTTGTAATTGAACACCAGATTTATGACTTGTATTTGGTCACATTTATTTCATGTAATTATTGATCTGATGTTTGTATATTCTGCACCTGTTCTGAAACTGATCATTACATTTTGTGGTTCCCTTTACAGGTTCTACTTACATACAACAACTATTCAATTATACCAAAACGGTTCTTTGGTACTTGAAAGCAGTGGCATATAGATAAATTGAAATTACAATACAAAGATAATTTATTAAATATTACATTATGAAGAAAGCCAGGCGTCGGGGTCAGAATGAATCAATAGAAGACTCGGTGGCAGTGAGTGTTGATCAAGAAACAAGTATATGTAGAGGCTGTCTGGTGACTGAGCGTAGAATGGTCAATGCAATGCTTTTTGAAGCTTCATTCAAAGATTTGACTGGTATTACTGTAAGTAAATATCTCTTATTATTGACAATATAGGTGTTTAATATTGGTTTTCACTGGCCTTTGGTCTAGTGCTTAGTGATCCTTAACTTTAACCTGATGTTTTGGGTTTGATTCCCATACTATACATATCTTTTCAAACAATTAATCAATTCTTTCTATAAGTCAAGCCGACTGTTGAATGATTGCCATGGCTGGAAATGGTTAGTTCATGCATTAATTAATTAATTCATATGTCTATTTAAAAAAAGCTTTTATAAGTCAAGGGAGGCAAAATGAGTACCCAAAGATTGATCAATTATTTGAAGTGAACTTTTTCTAGGACATGTTAAGTACTTGCTTTCTAGCCATCTTGTATACATTTTTAGATATGTCATCCCAAATTGCATTCTCGCAGTCTCGAAAAGTTTACAGCCAGTCCAGAGAGACTTATGTTTGTATATTATTTGTGTTATTTCAGATCTCACCTACAGATGGGCTACCACAGTGGCTGTGCTATGAATGTTCTGCTTTGTTACGCAAATGTGTTACATTTAGAAATAAAGTAATGAAGTCACACTACAGGTTGTGTCAGTATTTGCTGGAGAGTGTTCCCGTGAGTATTGACATTTGTGATTAACAGTTAGGTATTTAAGTGAAATATACTGAAACATTTTGGAGCTGGCCACTTTAAATTGAATATTTAAAAAGGTATGTTGGGGAGCTCTAAAATAGAACTCCTGGGAACATGGCACTATTTTATTTTTACCATTTGATCAGATTGTGAATTAAACTCGTGGACATTTTCGCCAAGATGTTTTAATTAGATGTTACTATAAAATACAACATCATCATAATCATCAGCAGTGGGACAGTATATATACACGGCCAACGATGATGATCAGACTTTAAAATCAAAAAGGTTGTTTTTTAGTCTTATATGATGAATTGAGAAAACAATGAGCACTATATTATTATGTATGGTTGGTGGATTATTTAATGTGTAACTTGACAGTATGGCTCAATGTTTAGTCACCATAATCAGATAAACAATGAGATAATATATAATTACAAACATTTGCAAACACCTCTGCCTACCCTTTCGGGGATAACAGGCGTGAAGTTATGTTTATGTTATGTTACGCAATTTACCTATACTTATACAAAAATAGTTGTATAAATATGAATTGCATGATTATTATTCGAAAATAAAAGTGAAATACCATCTATTTGCTTCGGCGGAATATTATTTCCATTTCGGTACAAAGGCAACCGAGTGGTTACCCAATATCACTTTTTGCCTAACCCGGGAATCGAACGTGAGATCGTACGATCAGCAGTCGCCCATGCTACCGCTGCACCACAGAGTCCCGCCACTATTATATACTAGATCCTTTATCAGATCACTATCGACGAGGACGCGACCCCGCACTTGAGTCGAACAAGTGTCCTGCACTGCCACATCGCCGGTACTCAAACTGACAAGGTACGTGACTGGCTTGTTATTAATACGTGAAAAAGAAGAAAGCGGTTAATGCTTTCCCCGCGCCGATAACAACTGCTTCAAGCATTGTCGTTCTGATCCCCACACGTGACAACACTTTGTACGATACACTAACAGTTATACCGAATCTGAGTGTTCTTTCGTCAGTTGTTTGAATGTTTGTAAAGTCTGCTGCAGCACTGGATTTATTCCTAAAGCAATAGTTATCGCTTCACAAGAAATATCCTCTAGTATGAACGAGCAATAAGTTTGATAACTAATTCAAACCAACATTTCTACAGTATTTTCTCACAGCAGCAAATGCTCATTGCGTATACCTACTTTTTGTAATTGCAGCTTGAAGAGCAAATCGACGACACGATTAAATATGGTACAGGTACGTTCTGCGAAACAGTAAAAGTTGAAGACGAGCCCATGTTCTCTGATTCTGAAGATAACATTGTGGAAGAAGAATACAGGTGAGAACAGAATAATAATATAACCACAGAGATCAGTGGGAGGTACAATCAAATAGTCGGCGGTGGACCAGTTTGAAAAAAAAAATCCCCTGGCCCGCTCATAGAGTCGAGGCACACTAGAAACTTCTTTTTTATACGAGTGTCAATGTGTGTGCAAAGTAGTGCTGGAAGCGACGATGTCTTGCTAAGCGATTCTCGCCCTTATGGTGGTCTAGCGGGAAGTTGTTCGATTGTACATACGCTATAAATGACTTGGATTTTTGTTTGAAGCAGTAAGTATCACAAAACTAACACCTTTAAGTCATTCTAGTTATTAATTTTTCCATATATGATACCGATTTGACGAGGTTCCGTATTTTTGTACAGATGTTACTGAAATACAAATAATAAATGATTAAGGGTCTGTTTCACAATGTCTCAGTAAATTCATAAGTAGCTACTTGATAAGTATGCTACTGAGGCGTTAAATCCTCTCGGTAACTTCCGCTGCGTTTCACAATCGCCACGCCCATTTCTTAACGTGAAGAGTAACTACTATAAACTTACTTAAAACATGACTGGCAACATTCAAATTCCGCGTTTCGTTCAACGATTATGTAAAACGAGTAGTGATTTTTATCTAATTAACTTAAAAATACTATGTTTATTTATTACATTTTGTATTTTATTAGAGTCCGTGGACTATTAAAACTTCGAATATTATTTTATTTCACTAGTAAAAGTTAAGAATTGTTTTATAACTCTGCGTAGTAACAAAACGCAGTCCTTATGTCATTTTCACACTCATTCTGAAGAAAAGGAGAGGTTCAAAGAGTAAGGTAATATAGATGAGAGAGGTTTAAGAAGAGCATATAATATAGGCACATACTTACCTTTACATAGGTTTCTAAGTACCTATGTAAGTAGGTACCTACCTAACTACCTATAGCTATTATTTATAATATCAATCAACGTTGTTTCCATAAACCAAAGACACTATGTGCGCCTGGAGAAGTATGTGAACTCACCTATTTTTATATATATTTATGTTATCTTCAATACGAAAATAAACATAATTCACCGCTTCTTTACTCAGGCGAAATCTCGCTTTGAAATCTACATCATCTAATGCCGCTTAATAATTTGCTCTATTGCGAATTATCGGTATTCTTCGAGGTTGCGTCACTTGGTCATAAAACTCCTCGAATTCGTCTTCAATCACATCAAATAAATCCATCATTTTTAAATCACAAAAACACGTAATTCAAACTAAATGTGCCGCAGGCAACAAACACAGTACCTTTGTATAGCAACAAACAAAAGAATGCCTTTCTTTGGCGTATTTTGTCAACATCTGGTAAACAGATGGGTGTAGATGTCCTACTTACTTAGCAGCTCAACGTTTAATTACTACTTCAGCCCATCTATAAGTTACCGAGTAGTTTTAGTGACGATTAGTACTACTTCACATTTGTGAAACGCGTGAGATGGCTTTACTTACTGATTAAGTATTAACTAGCCTACTGAGAACTTTACGTTGACATTGTGAAACAGGCCCTAAGTATTTTCTATTCTTTCAGAGAAGAAATTCCTGAAATTCAGCTCGCAAGTTCATTACTGACATGTGACCCGCTTGACATAAACAGTGTCGTTACTGTGAAACACGAGGAACAAGCAGAGGAGGGAGAGGTCGGTATAATCTTGTCAACATACCTGACACCTGCCGCGCTATATTGCAGCACGAATTATAGTAATTCTTATAAGTACAGGATGTAAAAAGACCCTTAATGAAAACTGAAATCTCACATTATTCCAATCATTAGAAACATTTTTACTTCGGCACCATACCTGGGCAATTTCTGGTTCAGGAGGTATTGAGGTTCAAAGTCATCAAATTTTTTTGTAATTAGGTGCAAAATCGATGCCCTTACCGCCAATATGTTCTATAGATGTCCTATGACCCCATGGATAAAAATTTCGAGCATTGCACGCGCGCACTTTAATAGCCGTATAACGAATGTGTCCACTTGAGAAATATATGTTTTACAGTTATTATTTTTGCTTAATATGACTTGGCATGATGTCCACAACTAGTAGACTTATTTATTTATTTATTAGGTTCACCAACAATTGTTTACATAATACATTTCAGCTAATTGGTGGCATACATTTACATGTATAACAATTATTTACTGGCTAACACCACATGCACTAATATAAGTTAATTATATTGCGAATTTAGAACAGTAAACAATAATAGATAATAAATACATTAAAATAGTCTTCCATTTAACTATGAAATTAAACGTGAAAATTTAATGAGTGACATAACTTCTTAAAGTGGCTGGCGATATTAGGGCGGGCATGGAGAACACTAAGGTCACAGTATTGGCCTTGGTCGACTTTTCGAACGCCTTTAATACCGTCAGTCACGATATCCTTCTATCAACCCTCTCCCATCTAATGACCTCACCTAGTTCTATGGAATGGTTCTCGTCGTATGTTCAGGAGCGCCAGCAGTCGGTCCACAGTGATGATTGTTCATCGAGTTGGCGTGACATAAACTCTGGTGTTCCTCAAGGTGGCATACTCTCTCCGTTATTATTTTCAGTTTTTATAAACTTCCTGACACCTAACCTTCGATGTGCGTACCATCTTTATGCCGACGACTTGCAGCTTTACTCCCAGGCGAGAGTGGAAGATGTGACAATGGCGATAGCGGATGTAAATAGAGACCTTACGTCGATTCTAACTTGGTGCAACGATTTTGGTCTGGACGTCAATCCTACCAAATGTCAGGCCATGATTGTAGGTAGTAAATGCACGATACCCAGATTAGATCTTTCAACTTTGCCACCAATCATGTTTAACGTCCAAATTCCTTTCAGTACAACAGTCAAAGATCTAAGACTACACATAGATTCCACTCTCGACTGGCAGGCCCAGGTCACTGACGTCAGTCAGAGAGTCACCGGTACACTTCGAGCTTTATACCGCCTCAAAAATTTTCTCCCTTCTAGGACCAAGACAATGCTTGTGCAGGCCTTAATATTTCCTTTAATCGACTATGGTGATATGTGTTATTATGACCTGAATGCAGAACATCTCAATAATTATGACCGCCTTCTCAATAACTGCATTCGATTAATCTACAATCTTCGCAAGTATGATCACGTATCTACTTTTCGTTCCGAACTTAAATGGTTACCCATCCGTCAACGCCGGAGTTTGCGTGCTCTCACTACACTCTTTTATTTACTTAAATCCCCTTCTCCCCCTTCATACTTGATTTCTTACTTTCAATATCTATCTTCTACACATGATATAGACCTTCGCTCCTCTCACAATCTACTTCTTCAGTGTCCCACTCATACTTCAGATTTTGTAGGCTCTTCCTTCATTGTTCAAGCTATCTTGCTATGGAATAGGCTCCCTCCTGAAATCAGAATATCCACTAACCGGCTCGCATTCAAATTGAAAGTTCGAGAGCTCCTTTTGAGAGATTGAAGGAGTCTGCACATTGTTTTCATCAGTTCTAGTTATATAATATATTATATATATTTTGTATTTATAGGGTATGTGTGTAGTTTATGTAATATGTATTATTATGTATGTATATAGTAATATACTCATTTATTTATAATATAATAAATTTATATTTTTATTTGTTGTATAATATTCAATTTATTTACATTACATTTGATATATTTGTTATAATTATCTCTACATATAATATGCACCTACCTTGCTTGTTTCTGCACCACCAAAAGGTCCGACTGGTAGATAATGCCTTACGGGATTAAGTCCACCTTATGTACTATGTGTATTGTGCATGAAGAAATAAATAAATAATAATAAATAATTCCAAAAGTAATAATATAAAACTGAAATCAAACAATATAATATTAAATTCAAACAATATAAAATTAAAATCAAACAATATAAAATTAAATAACGGATATAAATTACATTTTAGAATCTTAAACAATTGACAGAAATCGAGAAATATATTAAAAATAACATTCATGTCATGCATACGTCTGTTGCTGCGACCTTAATGATTTTGCCTAAACCATCGAAGTGTATGTCTACTAAGTCACTACAACTATTCATAATTCTGCACAGCCTTGGTATAGTCGAATTTGTACCAAGCACGGACCTTCGTAATGGCGGGCAAAGTGGTGTTATACTATTCCTAGGGTATCTAGAAGGCTCGCGAAACCTAATTAGGCCGAGAAACTTTGGGCAATCTAGTTTGTTTCTTAGTAATTTATATATATAAAAATACTAAATCAGTAATATTTCTGCGTGTAGATAGACTAGGTATTTTGTAGTGATGTAAACGTTTCGTGTAGGAGGAGAGGCACTTTATTTGGCACATAAAACGTTTTTGTACTCGTTCTAATCGCAGTGCATGAGTGGCGTAGTGGTCTCCATACTACACTGCAATACCTACTCTAAAATACTCCGAACAAGACTAGAGTACAACATAATCTTCGTGCTACTTTTACGGAAACCCTTTGTGTTTCTAAGTACGAATCCTAACATTTTTGATGCTCTCTTAATAATGCTTTCAATATGAGGTAGAAACGTTACTTTTCTGTCAAAGAATACACCCAAGTCTTTAATAATTTCTACTTCTTGAATTTTATCCTGGTAGATGAAGTATTCGGATTTGATATAGTTGATTTTTTTTGTGTATTTGACATGGTAGCATTTTTTGTTATTAAATCGCATATTATTATAGTCACACCACTTTACAACTCGATTAAGATCGTCCTGTAACAGTTCATTATCAGTAGGGGACTCAATTTGTCTTGCAAACTTTAGGTCATCCGCATATAAGTAAGGTTCCGAAAAACGGAAGCATTGTGGAAGATCGTTGATAAATATGTTAAACAAGATTGGAGCCAAATATGAACCCTGAGGAGCACCTGAAGTTATTTTGTGAGTAATAGATTGATAACCATTAACAACAACGTAAAATTCACGCTCTGTTAAGTAGGTTTTAAACCATTCCAGTAGGGACCCAGTTACACCATAAGCTGCAAGTTTCTTTATGAGGATTGAATGTGGCATTTTATCAAAGGCCTTTTTGAAGTCCGTATATATTACGTTAAATTGCCTGCATCCACAGACTGGATCAGTGACTCTGTAAATGATACTAGGTTCGTAGCCGTAGATCTTGCCGCTACGAAACCATGCTGATTTCGGCTTGGTGATGGGTCTTGTGACAACCTGTATATTATAAAATAGTATATGTTCTTACAATATAATTCTAGACTCGGTAAGATCCAAGAGCGTCTAGCGAATTAGTCTTTTGAGCAGAGAGCTAATAGACTTGGTCTCGTTAATAATCGACAAATCTTTGATCATGGCATTACCTCATGATTTACGTCTTTGAAGTTTCAGTTTTCAGCTTTAGTTTATTTATTCAATTAAACAATTACAAATTGTGTTTGAATATGTGTAGTTTGTACATAGTATGATCTTAGCACTTTCAAGTCACCATTATCATCATTGTGCAATTCAAATAGATTTTTGTAATTACCTACTGAGTTCGTATGGCCACCTTCTGACTCCTTCATCGGACGAGAACGAGCCCAAACTCGATAAAGTTTTGTCATTTAACTAGAGGCGCCAGCAGCTACGCCTGCATATTTTTTTTAATTTACCCGTTTTGGCCGATCCCGTGGGAATTTCGGGAAATTCCTTCTTAGTGCAGCCCTACGGTCCCCAAGAAACATACATGCCAAATTTCAGCTTCCTGCGCCCAATAGTTTCGGCTGTAGCTTGTCTGTCAGTCAGTCAGTCAGTAACGCAAGGATTTTATATATTAAGATTACTGAGTTCCTATATTATTCCTATGGCCACCTTTCGATTCCATCATCAGATCAGCTATATGTCATGATAATTTTTCATTGTCATCCGATGTCTGAAATATATATATATATAGGTTGTGACAAGACCCATAACCAAGCCGAATTCTACTCGTTGTGGACATCATGCGAAGTCATACTATCCAAAAATAGTACCTGGGAAACGAATTTTTTTTCGAGTTTTCACATTTTTTAAACCGAAATTAAAAGCGTGCGCGTGCAATAGATGCGCAATAACCTCATAGATAATTAGGTATTTCAAATACCTACTTATCTATGAGGTTATTGCGCATCTAAAGAACATATTGGCGTGGTAAATGCGTCGATTTTGTACCTAATTAGAAAAATTCCATACTAATTTTGAGGCTCAATATCTCCTGAACCAGTAATGTCCCCTGTATGGTGCCGAAGTAAAAGATGTTCGTACTGATTGGTGAAACATGGGACTTCAGTTTTAGTTAAGGGGCTTTTTACCCCCTGTATATATAGGATGATTTGTAATTGGTTCAAAAAATCTTAAAAACCGTTTTATTCCAAAATTGTGCATTTTGGACACTCATATGTAGAGGGTAAAAACACTCCATTGTGGGCTTAGAATCACCCGAAAGGGAATACGAGCAATTACAAATAACCTATTAGTAAATAGCACGTATAAAATAATAGGTAGTATTTAATTAATATTAAATCTTTATTATTTTTTTTCACTTTTTCGTTTTTTAACTCGGTTGGTTTTAACGTATTTATTTTTATCTAATACTTTATAGTGAACCTATTGTTGTATAGTTATTTTTATATACATCCTTACGGATGTTTTATTTTCAGGTAGAAGAAAGATGCTTACCAGATGTAAGCGATAAGCCCGTAGATGTAAAGCAAGAGACAGTTGAAGTTAAAGAGGAACCGTTACATGATTGCGACGCCATAACAGAAGAATGGCGGTGAGTGTACATATTTACTAGTGAGCCCCCATTTTGTTTATGAGTGGACGGATGCCCATCCTCTATTCCTTCTTTCTCATCCCACTCCTCCTCCTATTCCTTTCCCAATACAAGGGGTGGCAACGCACTTGTGACTGCTCTGGTGTTGCTTGTGTCCTGGGCGGCGGTAATCGCTTACCACCAGCCGAACAGTCTGCTCATTTGCCGCCAATTACATAAAGACATAGTGGACCAGGGGGCCAATTGCCTTTATTACTTTTGTTCAAAATGCAGTTTTCATTTATTTATTTATTATTCATCTAGTGTCCTTATCATACTTATTGCATAACTGCTATTCTCCATAACTATATGGTAGTTAAATGATAGCGCGACTAGATAGTAAATTGAACAAAGTGTCAAACTATGTGTCAACATCGGCATAAATAATATTTATGCCTTATTATTGATTGCGCGTAAGACCCACTAACCTTGTATAATCTATACTAACTGGGAAAGTTTAAAATCGTTTATCATTCTACATATTATACTGGGTAATTTTTTATGCAGTTCAGATATTTTTTCTGTGGTTCTATATCAATAATGGAACACATTTCCATAAATAACTTTTTACTTTTTTATCCCACCAAATTCGAGTAAAAATATCCGAGAAACAAGGAAATCATAGACACAATGTTATTCGTTGCAATAATACTATGAAACACGCGCGCGATGCGACAGGGGTTCGGGACGCGGGGTGCGGGGCGTGGTAAAGGACAAGATCCGCGTGCAGGCCACGCCAGTCAACTCGGGCGCATCGACAAAGTGGCACGTGTCGCAATTTCGCGCAAGCGCCGCCGGTCGTAAGTCGTTACAATGACGTCGCAACGATTTTCAAATCGCGAGTACTACGAAATGGTATGTTCGTGCAGCTAGAACAATGTACGAACAAGAAAGTGTACCTCGTATGCGAGCTCAAGGAGTAAACAACCCAGTAGTTCCAAGTGAACGGCCTATTTTAGCGGCCAACCAAAGGCTTTTTGGATCATGGCCAGTTAACAACTCCTAGCCATGCACTAGGGTATGGCAGACCGCGCCTGGCTACTGACGTCGAAGACTTGATCTTCGAATTCCTCGAAAGGGATCCACGAGCCAGCACATACGATGCAGCATGTCGCTTCGGTGTGAGCCAGCCCGCAGTGTGGAGACTGCTAAACGCAGCCGGTCTCCATCCGTACGATTACCAGCCGGTACTACATCTTCAGGAAGTAGACCAAGTACCACGACGAGTCTTGTGTGAATGGCTTATTAATCATGCCGAAGCGAACATCCTATGGACTGATGAAGCACGGTAGGTACGTGAATAACAATAATTTTGAAGCTAGAACACAGTATCTGATCGGTGTAGGTACAAGTCTTTCAACCGTTACGTAGCGCGCCCGCGCGCTTTATTGTGTCGCGTCGAGCTCACAGCTGATAAGCCATCGGGTGACCATGAACATCTGTTTGAAAGAGATATTCTTTAATAAGTGATAACTTTGTTATTTTTTGGTAAAATAAAATATACATGTTTATTAATTTTCGTAAATATTTTAGTATAACATAAAAAAAATATCCGAACTACATAAAAAATTACCCTGTATGTGGCAAATTAGACTATAATTCAATTACTTGAGCAGGATAGGTACCAATTGTGACTAAATTCTAAATCTAATCGCATATAGTTTAAATAAAGGGTCGGTGTCAGATAAAATACGAATATTGGCCGCCTGACTGCTAAGCCAAAGGTACGAGGTTCGATTCACACCCAGGACAAACTTGTGCGATGAGCACGATCATTTGTACTGTGACGGTGTAATTGATGTACAATTATTGTGTGCATGTACAGATATAAGCAACAAATAATAGGGTAGTTTCCAGGGTCAAAATAATTACATTTTATTTAGTTCGTATTTTAGATTATAAAAAAATATTGGACACGTATTTTTTCTTTTTTCGATTAAATAAAAAATTACAAAGATATAGCCCATTAAAGTTCCGTGTGACGTCATCTAGTGCTAAAAAATGCAGCACGGCGTGACGTTATACGTAACTTTAATGAGCTATATCTTGGTAATTTTTGGTCTAATTTACAAATTTAATAAAAAATACGTATCGCATATTTTTGAATATTCTAAAGGACGGACATATAATTTTTTTTTGTTAACTAGCCTATTGTGCCCATTTCACAATTTGCCCTTAGTGGGAATCGAACCCACGACTTTCTGTTTAGCAGTAAAAGTCACTTACCACTAGTAGTGTTTTCGGAACCGGTATTCTTTTTGAGAACCGGGAATTTCGGTACTTTTGTATAACGGAACCGGGATTTCCCGGTTCTTTCGGTATTTTCGGTTCTTGCTAGTTTTTGTTATAGAAAACGGAAAGGACCCTACCGCGGGACGGAATTGGACACCTACCAGGTGCCCAATTCCGTCCCTTTCTTGAGCAACACTCCCTTGTCACTTGCATTCAGTGCGCGTACTGATGAAACTTTGGCACCCCTTACCAAGGTTCGAGCAATCTTCTATGATAGACATGAGACCGATATATCAAAACGAATCTAAAATCCGATTGCAGACAGAAATCGTATCGTATCGATATTCCAATGTGAAAAAAACGATTTTAGAAAACGTAAAACAATACCACGATAACGCAAACTACACAAATCCGAACCAAACAGTGCAAGCGCAACCAAACTACAAAGTAAATCTAAAGCTTACGTTACCGATAGTTTTCATATTCATTCGTTCTCTTTCACACTACCAAACGACTAGTTAGTTAGAATGAGAGAGAGCGAATTTCATTTCCTTTTCTTTCTTACTTAGTGATCCGTTGAAAGAGCAAAAGAGATGAAGCGAATTGTGCTTTGCGACGAGCGAATCGTTTTGGATTTTAGCGGTTTTATGAATTGCAGATTTCTATTGTTTACGTTTGTCGTACGCTACGCTCCAACATCCGCTACTAAAACGATTTCTAAAATCGGTTTTGGAAATCGATTTCAAAATCTGAAATCTGATTTTTATCGGTTTGCGTAAAAATCCGAAAACGCCCATGCCTATTCCATGAGGCATCTTTCTCTAGGCCTTCGATAAGTACACATCTGTTCCCATGACCCGAATGCCCTGGTAGAAAAACTGGTACAACGGTTTCCGACCGCGGGTGAAGAATGGCAGTCTTCAGGCAGTACACTTTTCCTGAAGGTTAAGTTCCCACCTTCCATGAAGACGTCTTCTGAGCCACATTTCAACACTCGCAGCGTAGCTTCCGCATGAAGTCTAGGCCCAAGATGCAGTCGTCCACTCACTATATCGGCCAAGAATACTTTGTGACGGTAAACTTTGTTGCCTAGCTTCAGATCCATCTCCATTTCACCTCGGAAGGTTATGTGCTGAGCGGTAGCTGTTCTCAGTTTCACACATTCAATGTTCCTGAAGCAGCCCCGAAGAACCCGTTTTACCAGATGGAAACCGACGACTGTCCGCGAAGCACCCATGTCCAATGTCAGCTTGCATGGCGTTTTATTAATTTCGCCTTCAACGATCAGGCTGTTCCCGTCGCATGATTGTGAGATCGAGATACTTGGGACTCTTCCATTACTAGCCAGCACCCGCCCCGCAGTCCTGGCTTCTACTCGTTTTCCTGCTCTCGCTGCCTGGCAGGCACAGCAGACGACCCCTTTGGTGGAGACAAGGTGCCACCACTCCAGGTCACGGACGACTGGTATGAGTTCCTGACCAGCTTTTCCACCTCCCATAGCCCACTGCTGCAGAATTTCTCCGGTGCGTTGTGTCCTGTCCTTCAGCTGAGCACGATACTCATGTTCGAGGTGCGCGTCACCATATCTCGCCTCCAGCACCTCCAGCAGGTTCTCGTAGGAGACGTCTTGCCCGAGTACCCCCAACACCGTCAACGCCCGATCACGAAGGCCCAAGGTTAGGGCGGTTGAGGCCTTTTCTTTATTCCACCCATTTGATCGCATCACAGCCTCAAACTGGATCTTGTATGCTGACCATGATGACGAGCCATCAAATGGTGGAAACTTAAACCCAAGAGGCTGCCTACGCTTTGGGCAGCTCAAGCGGATATGGCCTCTTTCGCCGCAGTTGTAGCACCGAGGTGACGATACAACTTACCTGGTGCGGTGACTTCGCTCGTCGCGTCGTACTGCTTCCACCTCCAGAGCGTGGGCTAAGGCGTCCTTCAGGTTCTTGAAGTGCCCAATTCTTACCGCAGCTCTAACCTCCAGCCTGGAGGTTAGAGCAGCGGTAAGTAATGTGTGTAATCTACGCATCCAAGCCGCTCCTTCATAGGTGCCACCTATGAAGGAGCGGCTTGGATGCGTTTCGGCGAAAACTGAGTGAGTCATGAGTGAGCGAGAGATCACGGCGCGCCGGCGGGGCATGCGCGGCAGGCGCGGGGAAGCTCGACACCCTCTCTCGCGTTCCTACTTACTACTTTCCTTCCTGTCCTAGCAACAGCGAGCGAGTGTAGGTAGTTATTGGTTATAGCGAGCGCACCATTAATTTCGCGCGTTATTTCTTTTAACGCTGAATTATTCACGTTAGTTTTGAATGTTTGAACAGTAGACAGTGTGGAAAAGTAAAGTAAGAGTAAATAAGTAAATAGTAGTGTGAACTAGTGTGAGTCGCGTAATGAAAATAAAATTCCCGAAAGTACCGAAAGAACCGGGATTCAAATTTGATTTCCCGGTTCCATTTTACTGACAAAAGAACCGGGAATTCCCGGTACTTTCGAGACCGGGATTTCCCGGTTCTGAACCCTAACCACTAGGATAGGCCAGTCAAATAATTATGAGTATAATGCCAAAAATGAAAATAAATTTCAGTGAACCAAGTCCATTCACAGGCGAATTATGGAGAAGTAGACCTGTTAAGTGTTATACCAAGAAGAAACGCACCATGATGCCGAAGACTGAGGTGCAAACAGAACAAACAGAGGTTTGTATGCAGCTTTGCTCTTGTAAACCTCATTTTTCCTAATTTTCTATGTATTTTTATAGACGCCTGTATCTCTGAAGGGTTACGCAGGGATGTAATATTACACACACATGTCGCAGTGTTATGAATTTTAGGTCCCACGTAATTGTGGCGAGCCTTTTGCCTTTACTGGCTGACACACTCGATGCTGCTACTGAAAATTCGGTAAAACTCAGTGACACTTTTGCCCGAACCGGGAGAGGCGAGAAACCGCGATCCAAACGCTAGCAATTGGACCATGGAGGCAGTCTTTCTTCTTCGAAAATAATAATATTTTTTTGTAGGAAAACAAGGAATAGATCAGTTAAAGCCCTCCGCAGCGATATGTATCAAGCCATTTAGTACGTAAATCATTATGTAGCTACCAACTATCTGAAAAGTTGTGGATTGGGAAGAAATTCTTTTTAAACAAAACGGTATCAGGTGTACCACAAGGTACCCTTGTCGGACCGTTATTATTTATTCTATAAATGATGCACTCAAAGTAAACAAATGTTTGTTTGTTTTTCGTGTGAGTGTGTGGCCTACTCTAGTGTTGGAGTTTTCAGACCGCCCGAAGGCCTCCGACATGGCCTAACAAAAAGTAATCAAATGTGAAATGTCTTTATTTCTGAAAGTTCCCACTTGCACGTGTACACACAATGACATGAATATTCTCCAAAGATATAAAAGGTGGATCAGTAGCGACCTAAGAAAGTAAAAACAGAACTATTACGTTTAGTTGTTACATGTCTAATCCGCGAAATGGCAAGTCCGGAATGGACTAAGTTGTCAAATGACTAATTCTTAAAAGAACTAATTCGTGTAACGCCCAGTTCTGAAAAAAATATATATTTTGCGAATTTAATATTTATCGATAACTAAACCAACTATTAACTCAACCGTATTTTTCACTGTATACAGAAAAGGTTGGATCTACTTGGCACTCAGGCGGCGAGAGTGGAGTCGCTCGTTGTCACAGAAGAGGAGGGACATTCGCTGAGAGCGCGGCTGCGCTTCGACGACGACATCTGTAAGCACACACATTTATATAAATCCATTTTTATATAAATTCAACTTTCTAAGAGATTGTTAGTACAGTATTGTTATCTCAACTATTCAGGTTTTGTTAAGCTAACAATATAGAAAATTAAAACAAAATATGTCTACAGAAAGAAATAAATCATTAAAATTATTCTGTAAGAGTTAACTACTTTTATCAGAATCCTGTATGCTGAATCACTGGTATCAGTATTCGGTACACCCGCTTCTTCCTACACCAAGACGTATAAAATCACTAGAAAACTGTTTATATTTGATTTGATTCAAAGGTCTGGGCAAATTTGGGCATCCCTGAATGTTTGCTTACAAAAATTATAGCTTTGCCTGCCCCGACTATAGAAACAATGCAATATTCTTATAGAACTC
The DNA here is from genome assembly GCA_944739405.2 of Euclidia mi. Lineage (NCBI taxonomy): Eukaryota > Metazoa > Arthropoda > Insecta > Lepidoptera > Erebidae > Euclidia > Euclidia mi. Next base: position 29,963,182 of record OX123208.2, on the reverse strand, counting down.
GAATACCCTATTGTAACTGATCGTATTTGACCTTTACTTTGTTTGACTGATTCTCAGATACACATGAACCCGAACAGACAACATTGACCACACCTATTAACATTTATGAAGATACCCCTGACGGCGGTATTCAAGAACACTTTCTAGAACATGGTTTTATGAAATTTGAAGTTGAAAACCCATCAGATAGAGTTAACTATAATTGTAATTATGAAATATATTCTGAGAGTCATAAAGACTATGATAAATGTGATGCAACATCGCTTCATGACAGTGACGACGCCGAAGAGAATGTTAAATACAATTTATTTAGAGATAGCAGTGTTAATAGTAGTTCACGTTGTAATGTACAGTCAAATATATGTGATACGTGTAACAAGTGCTTTAGCAACAAGAATCTACTAACAGAACACATTCGCGAACATTCAGCTGAAAAATCATTTAAATGTGATGTGTTCTATAAAAATTTCCCTGATGATTCTACATTAACTAAACCTTCTCGTGTCCATAGTGCTGCAAAGCTGTATCAATGCGATGTTCAACATCTACGTAAACACTCTAATGAGAAGTTATATAGTGGTGACGTATCAGACAAAAGGACAAAGCGTGAGGCAAACTTTACTACCATACGCACTGGCAACAAGCCACTAAAATGTGATGTTTGTATGAAAGGATTTAGTTTCAAGTCAGATTTAAACATACACATGCGTATGCACACCGGTGAAAAGTTATCCAAGTGTAAGGTATGTATGAGATATTTTGGCCAAGAAGATACTTTACACAAACACATGCGTATGCACACCAGTGACAAGCCTTACAAATGTGATGTGTGTTTGAAATGTTTTAGCCAAAAAGTTAATTTAAACAGGCACATGCGGGTGCACACCGGTGACAAGCCATATAAGTGTGATGTGTGTATGAAATGTTTCAGCCAAAAATTTACTTTAAGCAACCACATGCGGGTGCACACCAGTGACAAGCCATACAAATGTGATGTGTGTTTGAAATGTTTTAGCCAAGAAGTTAATTTAAACAAGCACATGCGGGTGCATACCGGTGACAAGCCATATAAGTGTGATGTGTGTATGAAATGTTTCATCCAAAAATTTTCTTTAAGCAACCACATGCGGGTGCACACCAGTGACAAGCCATACAAATGTGATGTGTGTTTGAAATGCTTTAGCCAAAAAGTTCATTTAAGCAGCCACATGCGTGTGCACACCGGTGACAAGCCATACAAGTGTGATGTGTGTATGAAATGTTTTGGCCAAAAAGTTAATTTAAACAAGCACATGCGGGTGCACACCGGTGACAAGCCATATAAGTGTGATGTGTGTATGAAATGTTTCAGCCAAAAATTTACTTTGAGCAACCACATGCGTGTGCACACCGGTGATAAGCCATATAAGTGTGATGTGTGTATCAAATGTTTTGGTCAAAAAGTTAGTTTAAACAACCACATGCGGGTGCACACCGGTGACAAGCAATACAAGTGTGATGTATGTATGAAATGTTTTGGCAATAAAAGTCATTTAATGAGGCACATGCGAATGCACACCGGTGACAAGCCATACAGGTGTGATGTTTGTATGAAATGTTTTTGCCAAAAAAATCATTTAATCAGGCACATGCGACTGCACACCGGTGAAAAGCCATACAAGTGTGACTTATGTATGAAATGTTTTGCCCAAAAATGTGCTTTAAACACGCACATGCGAGTACACACCGGTGACAAGCCATACAAATGTGATGTATGTTTGAAACATTTTACACAAAAAAGCAGCTTAAGTAGTCATATTCGTACGCACACCGGTAATAAACCATCCGCTGCCTCAAAAGTTTAATAATTAATGATAGAAAATGATCTAAGAACATATTTATAGGAGTGTATGATAAACGAAGAGCTGTGTTTGAAATGTTTTTGCCAAAAATTCATTTAAGCAGCCTGTAAGGAGATGCCTTCCACAATTCCTGTAACTGATGTAATTCTGTCACGTTTTGCAAACTAAGCACTTTACCGTATTCTAAGTAAGTATATGTTGTAAGTATGTACTCAAACTGTGAGAGTTTTATATTATTTCAATAAACGATGAGACTTGGTACAATACAGACGTTCGATTGATTACGCCAAAATTATGTGAAAACCTACTTCTACTTCCACCGCCTACTACATGGCGACCCTGCCATTTAAGAACATCTGAAGAAAGAAGACATTATTTGAAGAAAGAAGATACATATTATTTGAATAAAGAAAATACATATTATTTGAAGAAAGAAGATATATGAAGAAACAAGATTTGAAGATTCAAGGTCACTCGGAAGATGGGCAATACATACTCAAAAGAAGAGGTCGTGATAGCGCAGAACGCGAACGGTGCAGCCAATGCCTCAGCTAATCAATTAATTGGCAAGCCGATGAGTATTGTGGAAATACTTTTGATCACAATACTTATCATCATACTAGTTGGAGCACTTTACCTCATATTCAAAAGGTGCGAAAGAAGGCAAATAAAAATACTACGACGCGAACTCAACGCCAGCACATTTAGCGTTGTTTCCCGAACCGAAGCGCATCTAGTTTAAAGCACGAGGAGTCCAGGGATGAGCCCGGCCCAAAAGGAGCAGCGGAGTCCAGGGAAATTGGGCCCACGGAGTCCAGGGTATAGCCCGGCCCAGAAAAGTAGCTTCAGCAGAGGTGTCAACCAGCAGCCGCTACACCATGTTCTTGGACCACATCGGAGTAGCCTAAACGCGCCGCGCCACATCGTACCAGGTTAATCACTTTAATTAAGCGTAATTATATAGGGATTTGTACAAATTAGAATATGTTGCTTTGTATGCCTTTAAAGGATTTTGAAATTAAACTACAGTTTACGGATTTTATCGCGTTATATTGGTTTCACTTGTTATTACATTTAAACCGAATTCTTTACAGGATTCATGTTCACGGCAGACATTAATCCGAATTCGAAACGTCGGCTAGTAATTAAAATGTAGTTTCTAGATCATTCGGTTTAAATGTAATAACAAGTGAAACCAATATAACGCGATAAAATCCGTAAACTGTAGTTTAATTTCTATGTGTAACATTCGCGTAAACCCAAGAAAATATTATTTAAAGGATTTATTGTCTATTTTAAATAATCTTAAAGATATAAGTAATTATCTTGTGAAAATCGGCCCTGTACGGAGACAGTCATCCCATACAGCACGCCAAAAGGTAGTGTTAGCTCAATCTAATTATTCTAAGTTGGAAAATATTTTGCTTGAAGTACAAAGAAAAATAGAACATTCTGAGATTAGCGCCGAAAGTTTACAAAATATTCATACCATTATAAATAATATTCATATTTTATACAGTAAAATAATTAATTTATGTGAAATGACCTCGACGTCATCGGATACGTCATCAAAAATGGCTAGCGAATCATTTAATTTAAAAACAGCTATAGCGCTCTTGCCTAGTATGACTGATAGGGAACAAGATACTTTGCGTTTAATTGACGGTATACAGTTATACAGTTCTATGATTTCTGATAGCACTAAATGTCAATTAATAGAGTTTGTTTTGAAGACGCGATTGTCTGAGAGTGCTAAATTGCGTTTAAAAAAAAAGTTACACAACTATAGACGATTTAATTCATGATATGCGTACATCTTTAATTCAGAAAAAATCTGCAGTCGCAATTCATTAAAAAAATTTGAGTAACAAGCAAGGACGGCGGTCCATTGAACAGTTTGGTGAGGAATTGGAAAAATTATTTGTAAACTTGACAATTGCACAGGCAGATGGAGATGATTCCAAATTCTCCATATTACGTCCGATTAACGAGAAGTTAGCAATTAAGCGTTTTTCAGATGGCTTAAGTCAAAGACAATATAATACCCTGGTACAGACACACGATGACGAACAAAAATCTGCGACCTGCCTATTTTTTGCTATGCCGAGAGCTATTTTGTTTTCGTCAAATCTACACTAGATGGGGATAGTGTACCCAGGAAACACCGACAATTCAATAGTTGCTACGCAAAAGTACCGGGAGATGGCGCTTACAATAAAAACAATGCTGCGCTAGGGGTTCTAGTATCTATCTATAGTATTATATATATCTGTGCTAGAGGTTTCAGACTTGACCTTGCAGAGAGGCCTTGGACAGGGTGCAATTCGTGCGACGTACTGGTGCGATATGATCCAAAGATGCGTAACTTTAAATGCATTTTCCTTTTTCGTTCGTTTCGATGTGCCTAATTATTTTAATATATCAAAGCTTGATATTAAAATAATTTGTGTAAACGACATGAAAAAGTAAACATTTATGACTTACTTTTTTTTTTTGGGACTAATCCCACCCTCATTCCCACTACTGTGTCACCTGTGTAGCCAGGTTCAGCAGCAGTGACCATTGATGACAACGAGTTTTGACACTCGTGAAGTCCCGGGGAAAGTTAAACTGTCTTGGAACCCGCAACGAACTTAATCAGAAGTATATTGGAGGAGTTGGAAAATGAATAATCCACTTCCCTCCTTAATAAAGCGGGAGACAAGCAACGAAGAGATATAGTGATGAGAAAAGATAAGCACCACGGACATGAGCATTAAGGGGGCCTAAATTGTGAACTATGCCTGTTTCCAGTAATATGTATGGCAGAAACGCCTAAACGCACGGAAATTCGTCCTACTTGCCACAAGATCTGTATTGTACACTACTCCAGAAGTTACCTCTAATTCGTTAAGCATGATATTACGTTCAATTTGCCAAAGACTACACTCCCATAGAATGTGATGAGCAGATTGTTCATAATTGTTGCCAGATGTTGAACATTGACATAACGGTGAATCAACTAGCTTAAATGAATACAACTTGCTCTTAAAGTTGCCATGACCTGTAAGAAATTGGGCTACACAGTGATCCACCTCCAACCAGTTCCTCGCCAGTCGCTCTCGGACGCATGGGAAGAACTGGTAGAGGTGACGGCCCTTAGTTGATGTGTTCCAGCGACATTGCCATTCATCAAGAAGATCGTCATAGACTGTGGATTGATGGTTCAACAATCTAGCGATCTTATGTCTGTCGCGCGGAGCTAGAAAATTTAGATCCAAGTTATCTCGTGTCACGTAATACATTGCTACTCGTCTTTGTGCCTCAAGATCGACTGGAAATACACCTGCCAGTACTGGCAAAGCTTCAGTACTAACTGTCCTATAAGCCTTGCACAAAAATATCAACGCGAGACGTTGACTTTGTAGCATTTTACGTCGTACAGCACCGATAGTAGCTCTATCAGCCCATGCAGGCGCACCATAACACATACAACCCAGATATGTTGCACCATAAATTACTTTTAAAGTTTTGAACGAAAGCCCCCATGTCGCAGTTGATATCTTTGACAAGGCGTAAAAACTTCTTTTAGATTTTTCACCTACTGTTTTAATGTGCTCGATAAATGAAAAGTTTCTCTCTAAAACTAACCCTAAATAACAAACTGATTCTTTGTTTCTAATGGTTATGTTATTGAATTTGATTCGAGGCGGTGTTTTTAAGTTCCCTTTCAAAAGTAATTGAAATGTTTTCTGTGGAGAAAAATATAAACGATTGCGTTCACCCCAATTGTTGATTAAGTCTAAACATTGATTAGCTAACCTTTCAAGTCCTACCCTAGTATTAGATTGAATAAGTAAAAGACCGTCATCTGCATATCCGGTCAATGAGCAACCTGGTGGTAGTTGTATGCTTAGAAAGTCATCAAAACTTAGATTCCATAAATACGGGCCTAACACTGATCCCTGCGGACAACCCATGGTCAGCGCCTTCGACACAGCATGGTGGCCTAATTTTAACTTTGCTGTTCCATGTAGGAAATACGTATAAATGAGGGAATATATGTTACTAAAGCATCCACGAGACTTTAATTTAAGTAAAAGCATTGGCCACCATGCGTTGTCGAAAGCGCCAGATATATCTAAGAATATACCTAGCACATATTGTAGTGTTGATGACGAAACTATCTTCCTAACCGATATAACTGCGTCAACTGTCGATTTACCTACTGTGAAGCCAAATTGTCTATCGCTAAATCTAATACCGCCCGGCAGAAGCCGGGGAACTACGAGACGTTCTAAAAGCTTTCCTAGTGATGGTAACAATGTTATTAGCCTATATGACTTAGGGTCGTCGGACGGTTTGTCTCCTCTTTTTGGTATGATCCTAATGTAACCACTGCGCCATATACGAGGAAAAATACCTTCTGCTATGCAACGTTTAAACACATACAAAATGGACTCACCAGATGTTTTACAAGCTTCCTTTATCATCTTGTTGGAGATTTTGTCTTCGCCTGAAGCTTTGTTAGGCGGCAAAGATCCGACAGCATTTATGAATTCGTCATAGGATGGTAGGTCTGACGCTGGTGAAACGGGTTGCAAAGCAGCCCATTGTCGGATCTGACGGTGGTAGTCTGTGTCATTCTCCAGCCGATCGTTGGGTATCAGACAATTCAAGAGATAGTCCGTTGTCTCCTCAATACCAGTGGAATGTCTACCATTAATTTTGATATTTTGGGTATAAGCTAAGTCGATAGATCTATTTGCTTTAAATACTTGATATAAAGGAGACCACGGACCCTCCCTATCGAGTCTATCAACAATCTTACGTAACAAATTTCTTTTGCATTTTTCAACTGCAGACCTATAATGAGATCTAGCAACTCTAAGAGCAATGAAGGCAGTATCATAAACGTCACCTGTTATTTGACGTCTTTTTGATAGATTTAACTTTCTACGTGCTCTGCGAAAGGCTCGCCGAAGTTCAGCTAAGTTGTTATTCCACCAATCACACCTACGAGTGTTGGTGATAGAACCACGGCCAATGGCAACATCCGCACAATATATGAAGGTGTCAGACAAAATTTCAGCACTCTCTTCTACAGAAAGACTACAGCAAGTGAAGTATTTGACATGTGACGCGAATAGTGAACCAAAAAGATCCCAATTAGCTCCTTTTGTTTTATATCTAAAATTAATAGAGGAGATACATGACGAGTCCCGTGGCAGCCTTGACGTGAATTCGTACACGATTAGGCGGTGGTCACTACATGACGCGTCCGGTAGGACACGCCACCCATCTATACGAACGTCCCCACAAGAAAGTGTGACGTCAATAGAAGACTCGCCCATGGGGCTGCAAAAAGTAGGTGGTGCATCTGGTGTGTTGTGGATGGATAAATTCATTTCTGCAATGAAATCCTCGACGGCGCACCGTCGATCCCTATCAGAAGAACGATATTTGCCATACCATAACGTAGATGATGCATTTACATCCGCACTAATTATGACCTTATGGCCCACAAGGGACCTTAAAACCAAGCGAAGTTTATGACTTACTTATAAATTATATTATCTGTGCTTATGATTAGTTAAATATGATTATTATCTAAACATATGAATAAAATTGGCGTGTATGTTTGTAGGTAATATTAAAATAACCGCTTTTTACTAAATACATATGGATGTATGATGTATACACGGTGCATATACCAAAATGATTTTTTTTACAATTTTTGTCTGTGTGTCTGTCTGTCAGTCTGTCTGGCTGTTTGTTCTCGCTAATCTCTGTAACGGCTGGACCGATTTTGACGGGACTTTCACTGGCGGATAGCTGATGTACCAAGGAGTAACTTAGGCTAAATTAACCGGGTACGCGAAGTAGTTCCCTCAGGACGCGGGTGTTAGCTGATTTTAAAACGATTTATAATAAAAATCGGTCTCGCCATCAGCCTTTAACAGTCCACTACTGGACTAGGCTTCTCCTTTGAAAGGAGGAATTGGCCTACTATAGGTACCACGCTGGCCAAACGGGTTGGTATAGGGTTTGTATCGAGTTTTCCTTCTCTTACAGTGCTGTTCTCTGCATAATTTGCTCTCTCTGTCAGCTCTTACGACACCCATGGGATGATATGGGGTGGTGACACTCCGTACTCTTAATCCGTCACCACACGGAAATCGGTCTACTGGCAAATATTACAAACTTTACAAAGGTACTCTGTGATGTTATTTTGGAATGTATTATTTGACTACGTACCATATTTAAATTAAACTACAGTTTACGGATTTTATCGCGATGTATTGGTTTCACTAAGTTATTAATAAATTGTAATAAATACCTAAGTTTCACTTAGGTAGTTATTACAATTTATTAATAACTCGTAATCCAATACATCGCGATAAAATCCGTAAACTGTAGTTTAATTTCAATGTGTAACATTCGCGTAAACCCAAGAAGATACTAGGTACGTAGGTACCGTAACGTATTTATCGTTTTGACATTGGCATTGGGATTTTGATAATTATTTAGATTAAGTACTATTTTGAAAGAGTAGGTAGCTACTTAATAATTTTTATTATGAAGAAAATGGTTTGCACGCACGCATGCAAATACTGAATACAAATACCTACCAAACTTGTTATGACATCTTAATTTACTGTATTCTGACAAAGAAACTTTTACGATTGATTGATCAATTGCGTTTCGGGCCACGTGCGTTAGGTTTAGGTAGGTATACCTTCATTCTAGTCTTTTCGTTTTGTTAGGTACATACAAAGACAGACGTCAAACTGTAAATACACATATTCAAAACACCCATATTTTAAATTTTCGATTTCAAATCGTACGTAACATTATTGATTATGTATCAAAAAATCTCTCGCAATCCAACGAATAAATTCATTTACTAAAATGGTACTGGTTAGTATTATAGACTGCCATATTGCACTGCTAGGTAGTATCATCTGTATATATAAAATTCATTCACAATTCCCTGACTAACAGCAATGCACAGCCGAATCTACTGGGCACAAGATGCTAAAAATTGGCATGTACGTTCCTCGAGGACCGTATGCTGTACCCTTACGGTCCCTGAATAAGAGGAGACTTCCCGAAACATCTACGATCTACCAGATCGTAAGGAACTGTTAAATTGAAATAAAATGTGAGAGCGTACTTGCGGGCATATTACATAAAAAACAAATCATAGGCAACGCTGTAACATCAAATTACCAGCAATAAAGTTAATTATTTCATTAATGGCAATACCTACTCATGTCAGGATATTTGACATTAAATTGAATATATCGAAATTAGAATAGAATGACATTGTGTAGCAGAATACCGATTTTGAGTCAATTCAAAATATAATCTCATTCCATTCAAAATATGATGTCGATGTCATCTAAAATAGCAGAATTGGGCCCCAGATCTAAGGTGTTGCCCCTTATGCCACTATTATATAACTTGCCCTTAAGAATTTCATGGTCCACACAATCGAATGCTTTGGTAAGATCCATGAATAAGGCGCAGACAGGTGTATTGCGATCGACATTAAACTCACTCATTGATACATTTTTCCTAAATTCTGTTTGCGCATCCGTAATAATGTTATATTTTTCCATAAAGGTATATAAGCCTTCCACAGCCTTTAACAGTCCACTGCTGGACTAGGCCTCTCCTTTGAAAGGAGGAATTGGCCTACTGTACCACGCTGGCCAAACGGGTTGGTATAGGGTTTGTATCAAGTTTTCCTTCTCTTACAGTGCTGTTCTCTGCATATTATACTCCCTTTGTCGGCTCTTACGACACCCAAGGGATGATATGGGGTGGTGACATTCCGTGTTCTTAATCCGTCACCACACGGACAAGGTATATAAACTCTCATGAATATTTTTTTCCAGTACCTTAGATAAAACAGGTATAAGAGCTATGGGCACAGAATAAACAGTACTTACGTACAGAAGCACCACTTCTCAAACCAATTCATTGAAATTGCGACTCTTGCTACTAAGCAACAAAGTGCAATTCAGCTCGCATAAGCACTCAGTGCCTAATACGATATTCACCTAACCGTTCCCGCTCTTTTCTAACACATAACTGACATAACGCTGTCGCTGTCTGGCGCGGAGCTGTCGCTCTAGGGTTGTCGACTTGCCGCTGCTACTATAATATTGATTCATCGTCTATCTACCTACTTGACCACGTACCTAATAATAAATAATCATCTTATAAGTATCCTATCCAACTATTTGAGCTCGTAGAACAAAAACCACAAAAAATCTGGTCGTTTACATTTTCACTATACTAATTCTTAGTTATTTCCTAAACGCGTGGACCGATTTACATGATTCAAACAGATAAAATGGTTTTTGAACTAGATCTTTAATTTGCTACCATAATCGTTGGGATATCTCAACAAACAAAAAATCTAATTTTCAAGTTGCTCTCGTAAAATAAATTTTCAAGTCGACAACCCTTGCGCGACGCGTCGGACGCGGGATTGGCAGCCGCGCCAAAGTGTAGGCACTTATCGCTGTAGGTACGGCCGAGTGAAGGAGGCCTGCTATGGGCCTGTAGCATGTCATGTTCTCCTTGTCTAGCTTTTTAAAGAGTGGTTTTTAATTGTAGTTTACAGTCTCGACGGAAATACGCCATCACATATGCACAAATTGAAATATGACAAAGAATTGGCGAAATAACTTGTCTCACATATTTAAATAGCTTTGGTTGCTATTTTATCGTAGCCAGTACTACTCGTGTTCCTGAGTGATTTTATGATTCTTTGAATGTCTTCTGGTGTGGTAGGTTGAATAAATATTGAATTACAATTAGTGTATGTGGATTTATAATTAGATGTCAATTTATTATTGCAAGAAAATTTAAAGATACATTGTGTTTCGGCACAATGCCTCATTAAATACATACTTATATCAAAATTTCAATAAATCAATCTTCTTGTAACAAAAATAATCAAAGTTGTAAATCATTAGTTTATCTGTCCAATATTTATGATTATCTGTGTTAACGTTATTCACTCATTCATTCAAAGCAGGCGTTTTCGCATTATTATTGTATAAATTCACCTTTCACTTTGCAATTAGAACCGACGCGAGACGCACTATATTTTGTAAATACTATAACTTCAATACAATCAAAGTTAAACCAAATTTTGAGTTTTTTTATAATGCTCCAGTGTGTCAGGCGAAGACATATTTTGGTGGCCCATGAGGGGAACCTGCAAAATCATCACGTAGAGCAACAAGTTTGCGTCATCGCGGTCGCGTGGACAACGATTAACTAAAGATCGTTCCAGAAGGAAAGCAAATTGGACCAGGCGCGTTTGCTGGGAGGAAGACCGGTCACTGGAGCATCTAAAGCTGCGCACCGTCGTCGGATTTTATGAGATAAATGTCCAAAACCTTATCCTAATCCCTTCCCAACGTCACCGTCACCTCGTTCCAAAATACTTGCTTATTTCTAAATCCTATTTTTATGGTCAAAACCTGCATACAATTTTATTGCATATGCAACGAAATTAAATACCATTTATTTGAATTTACCACAAAAAATATCCACTAAATAACATTACAGAACGTGAAAAATTTCGGTTTATTCCCATCTTCCCCCGCATGTCTCCCCCCGAATGGGAGAAAATGGGAATTTTTCTGTCATCTTCCCCCTAATTTGTAATCGGGGGAAGATGGGAATGCAACTTCCCATTTTCCCCTTATTACAAATTCGATTACATTCACCATGTAATAAGCGGCGGTAGCCCAGTGGTGTACGTAACAGACTGCCGAGACGATGGTCTCGGGTTCGATCCCCAGGTACCTCGGGCACACACCTCTGACTTTTCGAAGTTATGTGTGTATTAAAAATGTTAATTATCGCTCGCTTAATAATGTGCCCGGTAGATGGCAATAGGCTCGCCCCCTATTACATTGGGACCGAAACATATCTGGCGAAGTGTGGGTGTGTAATACACCTCTGCCTACCCCTTCGGGGATAAAAGGCGTGAAGATATGTTATGTTATGTTCACCATGTGTCCCGGGCGTTTACAGAACGTGCATCACTGTTTTCCTTTTCGCATTTGCAGTGTAGGTGCTTCGGTATGTTTAGCTCCATGTGCGTATTCGTGTAAGGTCTCTTCAATACCACGTGCTGTTTCCAGGAGTTTGTCGAACGTACAAACGTTATGTATCTCGCGGCATGTGATTTCTTATTTCCAACCGCATGAGCGCGAACACGATATCTATTTGTTGAGTTTCAGTTAATGCGTGAGGAGGAAGCGATGCAAATAAGGCACGCTTCTTGGCAATAAATGCTTCGGTGATGACATCAGACTCTTGGACTTCATGTGTGATCTGGTGGTAAATCACGTATGCTGGTTTCCGAGGAGCAAACGTATGGCGCAATTTTTTACAGAACTCTTCCCATTGGTCTACGCTGCTTTTCACGCCTTGCCATCATACCGCCGCATCATCACGTAAAAGAAGTGGAAGCCCTCGAAGCGCATCCGAGTTGCTCAGCTTTTCTACATTTTTGCTGGTAGCTGCTGCTAAAAAAGCCTCGACTGCGTCCGTGTCCTTTTGCCCACTCTACGTGATGTTGCAGGATGCAAAAAATTCCTGTTTGGAAGCCATGATGGTCTGTAGGAACGTCTGGAACTGCTCGTCTGACATCGCCATCTTCGAAGTCCGATGTGGGAGTCTACGGAGATTTTCTATCTTGATCCCTGGATTCGGCCTTACGTTGTGCGCCAGATTGTAGAAGGAAAACGCCGTAATATATGGTAAAAGTATGTACATTAACTTATGTAGTACAAAATACAACACAATACACTACGCGGGGAAGGTATTTATGTGTGCACTAGTTCTAAGAGCTGTCCGGCCAGTGACGCTGAAGCAGTCCGAAAGCGCAGCGAACTGAGCCGTACAGCGTACTGCTTCCGGGTCTTCTCACGATTCCCCTAAGGGAACCGGGGGGAAACTGATACAGGTGGTTGACTGTCTCAGTGGGCTCGGCCGCCGCCTGCAGCTGCAGACGGGTTACGAGAGTGTGGTCCTTGCCACTGGCGTCGTATCCGGGCGTCTAGTCCGGGTGTGTTTCACGCCGCTAGCGAGACCTGACCCCACCGGCAGTATTCCCGAGAGGGGAACGTCCGGTGAGCGATCTACGAGCCAGCGGCGGCTTGTTCGGTGGAGGCTTCGCTTACGTTGGCGAGGTCGAGCTTGCTGGGGGAGGCCCCCGACAAGCGCCCATCAGCCGACGTGAGCGAGCTGTAGTCAGTCCGGTGTGGTTGCTGCGGGGATCAAGTCCCGCAGCAATGGTCGGTCCGGTGAGCGCCGATGGTATGGCGCCAGCTCCCGCAGGTGGCGGAAGGATGACCCGTCAGCGCGGGCGAACATGTTGGCGCTCAGGCGACCGATGAAGTCGTCGAGGCTCTCCGTGCGTAGGTCCCTGGAGATGACTTCGTTCCTCACGTAGCAAGTGGCGACTACAACGGCGTGTAAGGCGAGCGACTGCTGCGCACGTAGCCGTTTGCGGAGGGTCTCCGCAGCCAGCGCGTACCACGCTGGGGAGGCATAGGTGAGTCGGGTGCGGATGTATGCCTTGTAGACAGCCAGCTTCGCACGGAGGGGAAGTCCGGATGCCAAGACAGGACGCAAGAGAGCTCGAGCGGTTCGCGCTTGGTCAACAACGTTCTTGACGTGTCGGCCATCGTGAGACGATGGTCTATGGTCACGCCGAGGTATTTCACCGTCGGCGACCAGTCGATGTGGTGTCCGAGCATGGTGTGAGGCGGGGGCAGTCTCCGTCCACCCATGGAGATCGCCTGGGTCTTCGCCACGTTGACCGTCAGTCTCCAGTCTTCCAGCCAGGGCGGTAGTGCATCCAGTGCGCGCTGCATCTTAACCGCCGCGTGAACAGGGTTAAGGGAGGTGGTGATGTAGGCAGCGTCGTCTGCGTACAGCGCCAGCATGGCGCCTCCAGCGACGGGGATGTCGTCCGTGTACCTGCTGTAGCACGCGGGCAAGAGGCAACTCCCTTGAGGGATGCCGGCTCTGATGGGGCGCTCTGTTGACAGGACGCCGTCGACTGTCACTTGGAAGCGCCTATCCTGAAGAAAGGTGGCCACAGTCTTGACTACTCGGCGGGGAGTAGTAGACGTGGACATCTTGTATACCAGGCCGGCGTGCCAGACGCGATCGAACACATTCTCCATATCGAGAAGTACTGCGACGGGGCTCTCCCTCTTGTTGAGGGCCACCGTCATGTGGTGCAGTACTCTCGCGAGCTGGTGCGTCGTGGATACGTGGAGTGTTTGGCTCGGAACCCAAACTGCTCGTCGCGTGGCTGGATGTGCGGTACAAGATGCAGCAGTAGAAGCTTCTCGAAGACTTTCAAGAGTGTCGACAGCAGACAGCCTTTCTGGCTTCAGTATATTCTTCCCGGGCTTAGGCAGCATTATGACTCGCCCAAGTCTCCATGCTGCGGGAAAGTGGCTTGTGCGGTGGATGCCGTTGAATAGCTGCGTCAGCGTTGCGATTGCTCGCGGAGGTAGGTGACGCAGGGCTTGGTTGGTGATCCGGTCGGGACCAGGGGCTTTCCGCAGTTTGGTGCGGCGAATCATTCGCTGCACCTGACCCGGGGAAAAGACTACTGGCGATTGGAAGTAAGACTCCAGACACTGCTGGATACACAGAGCACCACCACTAGAGACCGCATTAGCTAATATTTGTTTTGATTCGAGTTCACTAAATTTGCGTATTGCGCGGGATGCGCGGGGCGCACGTAATGCGTTGTGATTGGCTATTGCAAGGTCAAACTTAGGACATGAACTCTAGTGCACTGTGCCGTAGTGATGGGACAGGGACGGAATATTGATCGATAGAATTTGGTTTGTATTGATTATAATATTGATATATTATTATGGATAATAAATGTTTCTTACCCGTCCGTTAAATATTATAAAGCATTTTTAATAAATATGTTTTTTACCCATACGTTAAATATTATAAAGCATTTTTAATCTTTGATTTTTTGTATAGACAAGCTTCCGTCACTCTTCAGTGCGTAACATCATAAGTGCTAGTGATGAAACGGATAGTGGTTTGGCCGGATACCGGATAGCCGGATATCCTGCCGAACATTGACAACAAAAGTAATAGTCCATGATCATGGAAAATACGATCTCATGTAACATTGTTATTTTACTTGAAGTTAAAGCAAATTGATCATGCATGACTGTAAGTAACCTGACGACTATATTTGGTGGTCAGCTAATTTTATATTCTAACTACTCTGTAATTGAAATTTTGGCACTGTGTAGCAGTTTAAGACTTAATTTTTATGCTGGTCTTGTCGATGAAGAAATGTGAAAATAATTGTTGCCATATAAGAGCAGGTAATTATCGATTTTTCATAAAAAGTTACTATTGCTGATGACAGCACCGTTGCAATTAAATGCAATGATAAAGTAACATATGAACATGATATAAATAGAACATTAAGTGACATAATTAAATGGTTAGATGCTAATAACTTAAAGGCCAACGTACGCAAAACCAAACTAATCCATTTTAGACAACGTATAAACCCTGCTATGAATATGGTCAACTATAAAGGTGAACAAGCTAGCACAACTGAATCGACAAAATTTCTTGGACTTATTGTAGATGACAAAATAACATGGAAGGCTCACATTGAAACACTGTGCAAAAAGATTAATAAATCAGTATATGCTCTTCACGAGCTAGCAAAAATATCAAGTGTTAACACTCTCCTAGTGGCATATCATGGGTTGGTAGCTTCAGTCCTAAGGTATGGGATAGTTTTCTGGGGAAACTCGACGGACAGGGGCATAATATTTAAGGCACAGAAAAGGTGCATCAGAGCTATGTTTGGGCTACAGGCAGCTGACTCTTGTAAGCCATTTTTCCTAAAATATAAGTTACTTACAATGCCATGCCTATACATTTATGAAGTATGTAATTTTGTTAAAGCAAACCCAAACTTATATAATTTAGCGTCAACAACTTATAACAGAAAGCAACGTGACATATATCGCCTTTGTATGCGGCAGACCAGTACAGCCTTAATGCACAAAAGCATTTTTCATATGGCACCTGTAATATATAATAAATTACCAACTGATATAAAAGCAATGAATCTTAAATTATTCAAGAAAAAACTTAACGTCTTATTACTAAATGAATGTTATTATGATTTAGATGATTATTTGAATGATAGTCTTAATTACAATAATTAACTATGTTTGACTAGGTTTGACTTTAATTAATGATTAAATATGCAATGAATTTATGTTAATAATGTGTTGAACGAATTTATTTTAGTATTGTGTTTTTAAATATGTAATGAATTTGTTTTAATCAAGTGTTATTCCTAAATATGTAATTAATTAAATTTATTTTATATTCTTAGTACATATTAAACCTATAAGAATTTTGCATGCCACCAGGTTGAAACACTTGAGACATATATATATATGTACTTGTTAACATCATTGTAACAGTGTTTTCTGCGAAAATAAATCATATCATTTCATTTCGTTTCATATCCGGTATCAAGTATCCGATCAGATTCTTATACGGTATCCGACCGGAAAGCGTAAGGCCGGATAAGTTAGATACCGGTGCATGGCCGTATATCCATTCCATCTCTAACAATTACCATCAACTCCCGACAACTGCATTATGTTAAGCTGACAGAGCACCAGCGCCCAAGCGAATTGAGACGAGCACATGTGTGAAAAACTAAATGTCGTATGCTATGTTACATTTGTCATTTTTAATTCAGAAATAAGAGTACCCTGAAGGCGGCTCCATTGACGCAGTATTCCTAGTTATCATCGTAATAACAGTTAATTTAAGGGTTTCTGGTATAGCTTGTGGCGTTGGCGTTAAGTATTACCCGTGTACAAGAATTACATGTCGATGGCTGTGGATGCTCTTATTTCTGTTTGTCTACACCCGTGTACAATAAATTAATGTCCCCCTTTTTATTGTGATCGTAGGAACTTAATAACAAGGTAAAGGTCACCTACGTAAAATAAAAGCAATTTTTCGTCATTTAAGTTTTATTGATTTTTATATTATTGATTTTTAAAATTGATAAGTTTGGTATAAATTTGTCTTACAGAATTCTTTGGATCTGTGTGCCGAGATAAGTAAAGCAGTCTTACATACATACATACATAGACTCACGCCTGTTTCCCGGAGGGGTAGGCAGAGACTACGGAATGCCATTTGCAACGATCCTGACATATCTACATACATACATATATATGTGGAAGCGTCAGGAGAGCTCTCGGAGCAGTCTTCGTAGATGTGCTATCGTGGGCGCAATGGCGGCAAGAGATTCAAAATAAAAGCACCACTATACTTGTACACGCTGTATTGCTCGAATTTATAACAATTTGGCACGAAATACAATTAAATATGGAGGATGAAACACGATTATGAATTTGTGAGCCAATAGTTTAGCACGTGCAACAGCTGTCAGAGTAATGGACGTCTGCTTTGAGAAAAGAATATAATATGGAGTGGACAAATAGTACATATGGATACTTTACATTATAGAAATATATATGAAATCGACATAAAGCCACCAAACATAGTGTTGTCTCGTTTTTACTTAGCGATATCTCTGTTAGAAAAAAGAGATAGCCATAGGTTACTGAATACACTGATCATAGTGATTTTTTATCAGAAATGTCAATCGTGCCAGTGTCGCCATATTATTTTCAAGGTGTTTTTGGTGCTGTCAAATCGTTGTGTATCGAACATAATAATTTTGATTTTGTGCATAAATATGTCTAAACACCAGATGAATCAGTGCTTCAGGCTTTCCTAGAGATCGTAAAATCATGCCTAAGTGTTGCTTTGAACTGTGCAGTGCAAGATAAAGCTATAATCAAAGCAAATGTACTCTGCACAAGTAAGTAAGAAGTCATGATTTATATTGTTGAATAGGATTAGTATTTGTACAAAATATTGTTACAAGAGGTTCTTTTTATAGTAAATTGAACAGGTTTTAGCTTCGTTATGGCCTAAATGTTGTTATTTTCGTAGTTTGGAATTTTCCATATTTACGTATTAGAGGTTAGAAGTGATGTTACTGCTAATGTCGATATGGGTTATCGATATATCCGTAATGTATAGATACTTCCACAAACGATAACATTGTTTAAAATATCTCGCGTCTGTAAACGGAAATAAATTAAACATTCCACCAATTTTGTCTGTACCTAGTAAAGGAAGAGCGATATTTGACTAACTTACTTCACTTAACCCTGATTACATAAAACCCAAAACCGCTGCATCCTGCTCTATGTTCAGGAAAATGAGCAGTTAAAATAATAATATTATGTTTTTTGCCAACAGATAACATGAACAGAAACTGTATGCGAGAATTCCTAGCAATGAAACGTTGAAGAAAATAATTTTATTTATAAACAAGAGGACGCCCGCTGCTACACCTGCACATTTTTTCGACTGTTTCTGTCCGATCCCGTGGGAATTTGAAGAAAGTCCTTAGTGCACTCCTGCGATCCCCAAAGAACATACATGCCAAATTTTAGCTTCCTGCACCTTATAATTTTGGCTGTAGCTTATCTGTCAAGCAGTCAGTATCGCAAGGATTTTATATATTATACAGATAAAAAACAAATAAATAACATGTATTAATCAATTATGATTTTTCTTACCCCCTTATGATATTTCAGTGTAGTTCATTACGTTCTGTGTGTTTCATTACGGCATGTATGGTGCAAATCAGAAATCGCCGACATAAGGCCGGCGCGCACTGACGTCGCGGCATGGCAAAGGATTTTATTACTGATCAAATCATTTTCATTCTTATTTCAATGAGTTAAGGATTCATATTACTTTATTTCGATACAATCGTACCGCATCCTGCCGTGGCATGCCGCGGGACGTCGGGACGCGTCGCGGCACGTCGCGGCATCGGCGGCATACTTGGACGCCGCGGCATGCCATGGCGTCTTGCAGTGTGCCACGACGTAATCAGTAGGTAAATAAGTTCCTGAATTCATCGTTAGTAAATCTTGTTCTCATAAATAATTTCGTAGGTAAGCACGCTAATTCGTAGGTACGTCCAATCCATGTTATTCACAGATCTGTGGTTTATTACTAGAAGAAGTAAGAACCCTTCAAAAACTTAAAAAAAACATAGTTTTCTTTTTCATCTTTTAGCAATACAAATCGCATTTGCTAGTACGTTAGCTTTAACCATTTCGACTTCTTACTGAACCGAGACAACAGTGATTTTAGCGCTGGTATGAACGCTCTCATCGCAAGCTTTTAAAAGAGCTTACGCCAGAGTTCAACGCAATCGTTTTTTAAATCCTCGTGCGAATGATGCCTAAAGGTTTGTCGATAACAAAAAAACTTGTCGATATATGCTTTGAGTTGCCTAATATGCGCCCAACCCTAATGGACGCCATTTTATTTGCATACGTTTCGTAGGTATGCACGCTAACTTCGTAGGTACGTCCACCAATAATCCATGTTATTCAAAAATCCAATCCATGTTATTCACACATCTATGATATCGATCGTATCGTAATCGAGTAATCGATTACAACCATCGGTAAATTAAGTAACAATTTCTAAGGACAACTTTATGGTTAAATTAAACATAAAAATCATTCTTAAATAATCAGCGCGCCGTCACGGCCGTCCTGCGTTTTCACACGTCCTCGTGTGTAACGTTCTCGCTTGTGAACAACAGACACAGTGATTTACTACACACTCGTCTTGGCCTTTCTGACCACTTAATTATGATTAACTGTTCGTTTCACACGGAATACATTTTACATGTCCAAATTAAATTTCGTTGAATGTATTATCAAACAATACACACACACTGAAAGGACAAAATCATTTACGTCGGTTAACGTCTAACACCGAGGCGATGTCACAAAGACTTTTTAGTGTCACACAGGTCAGTCAATGCCACACTGGCCAGTCAGTCAATGCCACACAGGCCAGTCAGTCAATGCCACACAGGCCAGTCAGTCAATGCCACACAGGCCAGTCAGTCAATGCCACACAGGCCAGTCAGTCAATGCCACACAGGCCAGTCAGTCAATGCCACACAGGCCAGTCAGGCAATGCCACACACAGGCTTGTCGTGCCACACAGGCTTGTCGGTGCCACACAGGCTTGTCGGTGCCACACAGGCTTGTCGTTGCCACACAGGCTCGTTGGTGCCACACAGGCTCGTTGGTGCCACACAGGCTCGTTGGTGCCACACAGGCTCGTTGGTGCCACACAGGCTCGTTGGTGCCACACAGGCTTGTCGGTCAAGTCATGTCAATTGTTAGATGCTTATTGTTTACACTAACTCAAAATAGAAATCAAATTACTCACGTGCGCCGTCATCGGCACATTCTACTTCTGGTTCTAGTGCGCCAATTAACTTTAATGGGACGTAACATTCGGGCATATTATGAACACGATCATATACATACGAGGGTCAAACTGAAAGTTCTTAGAACTGGCCACTTGTAAACAATATAATAAAAAAAATATTCTAAAATTTGAAAATAGAACTCTTTGCCAATATTACTGAGTATATATTTCATTCATTTGTCATTTGTTTTACGATTTGGCGGCAAATTGAAAATTGTCTGTGTCACGTCAACATGAATTTAACACGAGAAAATTTTCGTGCAATGATTTTTTATGACTTTCGATGTCATTTAAGTCAACAAGAAAGTTATGATAGACTACGATTGGCCTTTCACGATGAAGCCCCATCTCGTGCGACTGTTTACAACTGGTTTAATGAGTTTAAACGTGGTCGCACTAATCTCACTGATGATGTACGTGAGGGACGGCCTTCTACGGCGACGACTGAAAATAACATCTGTGTTGTGCGGCGTATGATAGAGACTGACAAAAGAGTGACCTATCAGCAGATTCGGACAAGCTTAGGCATCGGTATGAATCAAGTGCACAAAATCCTCCACGAACATTTAGCGGTCAGGAAGCTTTGCGCCCGGTGGATACCTCATAATTTGACTAAGGCTCAAAAACTCCATCGTGTGGATTGGTGCCGTAAAATGATTGAAAGATTTAACGGAGGTGACTCAAATGCTGTGTTCGACATACTAACAGGTGACGAAAGCTGGATTTACTGTTATGATCCTGAAACCAAAAGACAATCTGCTCAGTGGGTGTTTCCTTTCGAGGAGTTGCCAACTAAAGTGAAGAGAGATCGAAGTGCGGGAAAAAAATTGGTGGCCTCGTTCTTTGGAAGGATAGGTCATTTCGCAACAATTGTGTTAGAGGATCAAAAAACAGTTTCTGCAGAATGGTACACTACCAATTGTTTGCCACTTGTCTTGGAAAAAGTTCGAGAGAAACGACCTCGCAGTAGGATCCTCCTTCACCACGACAACGCCTCGTCGCACACCGCCAAGCGAACGATCGACTATTTGGCGACATCAAACGTTGAATTACTGGGTCACCCGCCGTATAGCCCCGACCTCGCGCCTTGTGATTTTTATTTATTTCCAAAAATTAAAGAAAAACTTAAAGGAAAGCGGTTTATGAATGCTGAAGAAGCGGTGGCTGCGTATCGCGATGCCATTGAAGAGACCCCTAAGGACGAGTGGGCAAAGTGCTTTTCCCAGTGGTTCCATCGCATGCAGCGGTGTATTGACGTCAATGGACAATATTTTGAAAAGATATAATAAAACTAATAACTGGCTAATGTAATCAGTTTTTGATTTTCTAAGAACTTTCAGTTTGACCCTCGTACTTATAAGTTCTATTAGAGTTTAAGCTAAAAGAGCCTTAAGCAGGTACCTATCACCATCCAACAGCTCAACTATCTTATAGGGGTTAACCTTAACAAAGTAATCTTAAACCAGGTTTGTCTAACACTTTGCTCTCTTCAAGATCGTCAGTAATGCTCTGATCCTCTAGCACTATCGCGGTATCTCTCAAGATATAATTTCAAACAAAGTAGGTAAACCAAAACATTTAAGCTAAGGTCTTAGGACTCTACATCTTCTAACCAAATTCCTTTAATAAACTACTTTCACTTTCATTGCCAGTTTCGGCCAGATAGGCTTTAGCTATACCAGGCTCCTCAAAGCCACATACAGGCCTCACGCCACACACAGGCCGCGCGCCACACACGGGCCGCGCGCTACACACGGGCCGCACGCCACACACTACACAGCGCCGGCCTCCAGGCCGCGCCGTCCGTCAGGCCGCGCCGGCCACCATGCCGCGCCGGCCACCATGTCGCGCCAGCCAGCATGCCGCGCCAGCCACCGTGCCGCGCCGGCCTCCAGGCCTCGCCGGCCACTAGGCCACGCCGGCCACCATGCCGCGCCGGCCACCATGCCGCGCCAGCCAGCATGCCGCGCCAGCCACCGTGCCGCGCCGGCCTCCAGGCCTCGCCGGCCACTAGGCCACGCCGGCCACCAGGACGCGCCAACTACCAGGCCGCGCCGGCCATCAGGCCGCGCTAGCCACCAGGATTACCCAAAAAGGAAATAAATCTACCATTAGTATTTCAAAGATTTGCCTCATTGTATACCTACCCACTAAATAGAGTATCCGTTCTTTCAGAATAATTTAACGTCCGCACTTCGTAAATTTTAAACGATTATCAAATTCATTTACAACTTCACAACTGCACAGAACGTAACTCCCGTCCATACTCTCAATGAGCTTTGTCAAAACTGGATTTGACCACTGACAAAAACTAAAACCTAATGCGAAGACATGGCGAGAACTAATAAGTTACTTTCGGACAAACTGATTTCCTTTGGCTACATAGAGGCAACGACTACAGTTCTGAGATAATCAATCGACAGTCTATGAGTACTTTCAGATTCTCGCAACACGCTCTTGTCATACGACACAGAAACCAGAGGTATCTAGCAATTTTAGTGAACATATATCAAAGCAGAGCTACTTGAGTAGCAGGGTATCCATGATTGCGATCAACAACCACACTTTAATGTACTTCGTTCTAGGAATAAAAGAAATAATCGCACAGCACTCACTTTAGTCGTTCGGCTATTCCTGACACAAGTCGGTGGGGAATAAAGGTACACTGTTCAAAATCATTATAGGTTTTAATGAAAATCACAACTAACTCTTTCTCTCGAAGCTGACATGTTGAACAACACGCATGCTCGTTACAATAATAGGAAACTCATTAAAATATTGCATTGCTTATACTCTGACATATCGGTGTATGGCTCAAAGGTGTGTTAAGTTTAGTCACGGTAATATAATCTAACAGTATTGTAACTCGGCCGCCTTCGTGAGTTATATACCTACAGACGCGCCGTATGCGAGCTGAGGCACGATCGTGGCTGTGGGTACTCTTGGCACAGTCCGCACAGTCTAATGGCGTGCTAATGGGTACTCTGCTCGAGGCGCGTAGGTATAACTCGAGTTTCGTGCGTTTGTATGGAGTTACAATACTGTTAGATATTATTACCGTGGTTTAATTGTTGAGTTGACGGAAACCACGGTTAGTTAGGAATAAAAGATTTATTACGATAAACGTACAAGTTAAGTATAATGGATGCTAATCCGCGGCGATAGTTATGACAGTTTATAGTCAACTGAATTAATTATTAAGTAAAATGCGTAAAGTAGGTCAGGTCGAATGCAGCGTAAGCAAAATGCATACGCGATGTCTGTACGTTGACCGTACATACTCTTCTTCTTTCTCCTTCTTTCTCTTAGCGTTATCCCAGTTTCAATCTGGGGTCCGCTTTCTAGTCTAACCGGATTTGGCTGAATATTAGCTTTTCCACGAAGCGACTGCCTGTCTGACCTCCGCAACCCGAAGGGATAGCCATATTCCATGGTTTAGACTAGTGTCAGTTTATTTAGAAGGTACTGACGCCCTGTAACGACTGTCAAAGATCTTCATGACAACCGGGACCGACGGCTTAACGTGCTCTCCGAGGCACGGGGCAAGCGATAATTAACAAGTCAATACGCACATAACTCCGAAAAGTCATTGGTGCGTGCCGTGGATTCGAACCCGATACCCTCTGCATGGCAGTCTGTTGGTATATCCACTAAGCTATCGCTGCCTCACAAGTATAAGTGAACGTTGACCGTACATACTCCCGAGGGAAAAAAGTGGGATGAGCATCCAGCACAAAGCAAAGAAAATATAGCAAGCATGTAAAAAGGGTAAAGATAAAATGTGTAAAAATATAGGTAAAGATAAAACGTAAAACAATTATGTATATTATGGGGATAGTTCTTCAAAATTGAAACCTCTTCTTACTTCGCTGCGAACCTCATGTGGCTTCGCGTGACTTATCTCGTGCATTTCGATGTCCATTCCAGGGTTGTCCTGTCCCTTAGGTTTAGAAGTCCTCTCTGCTCTTGTTTTCTTACACCGTCGTTTTAATATAAGGTAGAGAACTAAAGCAGCAATTCCTCCCAACAACACCGAAGACACAGTGTAATGGTATATGTCGTGACTTGAAATTTACGACGTCTCCGGTAAAGTCTCGTGTTGTTTTTGATACTTCAACCAGGCCTCCTTCACTCGGCCGTACCTACAGCGATAAGTGCCTACACTTTGGCGCGGCTTCCAAGTCCGCGTCGTTAGTCGGTTGTCATGGTTGTCACCGCTAGCGCGCAGAGCGATTTTTCTATTAAATTTGCTAATAACGTGAATTTTAATAGTGAACAACAAAAATGTCTCATCACAAGTCTGGTGCAAAGTATTGCTCATTTCACGGATGTGTAAAAAGGAGATAAAAGTGTGTCATTTTTACATTAGATGCGGAAAGATAAGCTAAACTAATTAACACCAAATAACGTACTTAATAGGTGTTGATTATTTCTGATTTAATGATGTTGACAATCGAACAGAATCCTAGTTTTATGGTTTGATGTTCGAAAAGATAGTTTTTAAAAGAATTGTTACGCGGTTCATACTTCATAGTTACATAATTATAAGTATTAGAATAATTACGAGAGCAACTTGAAAATTTGTTTTTTTGTTTGTTGAGATATCCCAACGATTATGCTATCAAATTAAAGATCTAGTTCAAAAACCATTTTATCGGTTTGAATCATGTTAATCGTTCCACGTGTTTTTTTTTTTATTTTATTTATTTAAAACATAATAACAATATACAATTCACTTATACTTGTGATGCAAACACAAACTAATTCGAGTTTTATCGTGTATCCTAATAATATGATCGACGGCGGCATAGCCATGTGTGACCTGCTTTTATCACAATAAACAAGAAATCCACACAAATCATACAATTCACATGACGATGATAGTTACATTATTCGATTTTTTCTGTATCGCACATAATGTCATAAATGTAAGGTAGTTGGAAACTGTTCTCGACGAGCGTTGAGCTCACGTCACCGCACTGGGTGTCCCTTGCATGAAGTTGTTGTTTACGTAAGTATATACAGAATGTTCCATATTGAGTGTGATCCATTTAATTCGAATATAGAATTGTACTGAATAAATAAAAAAGATGCTAAAAATGTATAGGTAATATATCTTTTTGCCGTGTATGGTAAAAGCTATTCTGGGTCTGTACAATATTATACTCTATTATGAATATGAATTTTGTATTGATTGGGCAATGATGATTTCTTGTAAAGTTACACTTATTATATCAAACGGGTATAATATGACGTAACCAAAAATAGGAATATAAGGAAATAGTAGGAAATAATTAAGAATTAGTATAGTGAAAATGTAAACGACCAGAATTTTTGTGGTTTTTGTTCTAGCGAAAAGACGAAAAATACTTCCTAAGAATTCCTCAAGCCAACTGGAAGTAAGTCATCACAAATATCACTAACCATTAAACAAGGATATATCTAGGTTTGTTTTAATTTAGTAAAATTTACCGTGTAACCATACGCATTAAACATAGGATAATTATTTATTATTAGGTGGTCAAGTAGGTAGACAGACAGCATATAGTAGCAGCGTCAAGTCGACAACCCTAGCGCGACAGCTAGTGCGTCACTCCGCGCTAGACAGCGACAGCGTTATGTGTTAGAAAAGAGCGGGAACGGTTAGGTGAATATCGCGGTAGGCACTGAGTGCTTATGCGAGCTGAATTGCACTTTGTTGCTTAGTAGCAAGAGTCGCAATTTCTTTAAATTGGTTTGCAAAGTGATGCTTCTGTACGTAAGTACTATCTATTCTGTGCTTCAACTGCGAATCTATCCTTGAGAAATCGGTTGGAGGCGACGTTCCAATGTCAGTGAAGTTCAAATGCTCATTCTTCCAACCCAGGTCAAATATGTTTACCGTTGAGTTCATGCTTGGTACTTCAATCTCCGGTG
The DNA here is from genome assembly GCA_944739405.2 of Euclidia mi. Lineage (NCBI taxonomy): Eukaryota > Metazoa > Arthropoda > Insecta > Lepidoptera > Erebidae > Euclidia > Euclidia mi. The sequence continues at coordinate 29,936,984 of OX123208.2, read as the reverse complement.
TCATGTATAATTGACTACCCAAGTGATTATAGGTAAATATGGTGGCATCTTTCTTTTGTAACAAGCACTTCGGCATCAGTGTCATTACGCCCGTCCCGTTGATGAACGCAGGCGTAACCTGATTGTTACATATGACACGCATCATTTGTTGATCGCACAATATATACAGCCATACGTTCGGTTGGTGCAACTTTATCCAGGACTCCTTGCAAGTTACGTCATTGATGACGCATGATAATGACGTTTGCTGACTGAATACTTGTGCTTCGCAAGGTGCATTTTGAGCGTGCAAGTTGTATACAGGCTGCTGCGACACGCAGATATACTCATCTTCACCGTACAGAGTACATTGCTTCATGTCTGCACTCCCATAGCTATGTATGAGTTCTTCACAAAGTTAATAGCAATAAAACTGGAATTCGGTTGAATTAACTTTAAGCGGCCTTGTCTTAGGAATGGTATGGGTATAACTCGATATATTCTATAGCCATCATCATTCAGTAGCGGAATGTGTAACTCAAATAGAAAAAAGGTGTTTGTGACTCGAGCCTTCACATGTATCAGTTCATAGATATCCTTGAAATTGTTCTGAATATCTTTGACAGGTAATGCTAGTCCTTGCGTTAGTTTACCGGATATGATATTTAATTGTTCGGTTAGTTGAGAGGCTGATAGCAGGTGCGTATCTAAGTGACCTCTGTAGATGTTCGCGAGGGCGTTCATAAGCAACTCTAAAATACGGTTTAAGTCGCTCATAATTAAAGTTGACGTCATAGCGGCGGAGTTAATATCGGATATCGTATACAACATTTGCGCTCTGTTTTCAATTTTTGTGATTACGCTGCACGTGTGATTCATGTAGGCTTGTATAGTTTTGAACTGCTGATCCATAAATTCTGTGTTCGTTTTTATTACATCATTTTCAGCTTCTACAATCAATGTTTGATTCTTCATAAGTTTTAATAAATAGTTATCGTTTGATTGTAAATTTTGTATATCATTCTCGTACTTCTCCGCAAAATCAGCGTCCAAAATTCCAAAAAGAGTTCTAGATAATTTTCCAACTCCATCGAAATAGCCTCGTTTCTGGCGTATATGTTGAGAGCGTAACATAGAGTTGTAATCTTCAAGGTGACGCAGTTCGTGACGTAGGTGACTGACAACAGCTATGCAAGGTGTATACTCGTGCGATATCCTTTGGCAAAGGCTGTCAATCTGATTGATATACGATCTGATCTTATCCGTCCCTTGCCAATATGATGTCAAATTATAGTAAATAAGTAGTGTCCATTCATCATGTATGAGATGTAACTTTCCGGCTTCATCGAAATATAAAGGGTGGCTGCTCGGTATTGATGTTACCTTGTAATTGTTGGTAATCGGTGCTGATCTTGCAATCCCCGTCAAAGCCAGAATCGTCATAAGGATAAAGGACACGATGTTTTGCTTCCTAGATTTTACATATCTATGTTTCCTAGGTTCAGGCTGTTTTTCTTTCTTTTCGTTCGTCTCTAATGTAGCGGTAGTATTATCAGGCAGCGGTAATGGTGATAGTTTGGTAATGGGCCGTTTCAGTATGCCTTTTTTGGTTTTGAGCGTTACTACACGAACTCTACCATCGGTACCCGGATGGAGCTCCACGATTCTTCCAAGAGCCCAGCGTCCCGGAGGTAAGTGTTCGTCCTTTACTAGTACTAGACTTCCTTCTTTCAGATTTTCTTTTGTTTGCTGCCATTTACTTCGTATCTGCAATTGATGTAAGTATTCTTGTGACCAGCGATTCCAGAAATGTATGTTCATTTGCTCTATAAGCCTCCATCTGTTTCTGAGATCATGTTCGTTAAAGTTCTCGTCTGCGTGAGGTAACGACAGCAATGGTCCGCCGACGAGAAAATGACCCGGCGTTAAATATTCTCGGTCTTCTATGTCCTCTGTGAGGGGACATAACGGGCGGGAGTTCAAACAAGCTTCAATCTGAGTCAATAGTGTAGTAAATTGTTCGAACGTAAGTTTCTGATCTCCCAGCACGCGATGTAGATGGTACTTCATCGACTTCACTGCGGCTTCCCATAGCCCTCCAGCCGTTGGCAAAAGTGGCGCGTGAAATGCCACCGAATTTCTAACTTACTCATTTCATCAAAGAACTCTGAAGTTTTAAAAGTGTTGCATCGTTCTAGATCTTCGTACAATAGCTTTGCTGCGCCCACGAAGTTGGTGCCGTTATCGGAGAACACATGCTTCGGAGTCCCCCGGCGTGCACACATCCTCTTGAAAGCGGCTATAAAAGTTTGCGTTGTTAGGTCAGAGACCAATTCCAGGTGCACGGCCTTTGTTACCATGCAAATAAACACGGCGATATAAGCTTTACATGTTTTAACACCTCTCCTTTTATTGATCTTTATGTCTACATGTCCGGTGAAGTCGACACCTGTGTTCGTAAATGGTCTCGCGGGGGTGACACGCTCCTTCGGCAAATCTGCCATCAATTGTACGTTTTTGTTGTTCTTGAACCGATGACATCTTACGCATTGACGAAGTTCCTTTTTTACAGTTCTGCTTCCGCCAATGATCCAGTACGTGAGACGAATGTAACCTAAAGTGAGGCGTGCTCCTCCATGAAGGGTGTCGCGATGCGCCTTTTGTATAACAAGCTCCGTTAGTCTCCCTTGAGCGGGCAGTATAATCGGTCGTTTCGAGTCAGGCGGCAAAGACGAATTAGTCAGCCGACCCTTAACTCGTAATAATCCCTTCTCGTCGAGAAATGGACATAACTTTAGTAGGCTGCTTCTTGCTGGTATGGTTTTGCTTCTGGTTAAACATTCAATTTCATCTCCAAAATACTCCATTTGAACCGCTTTCATCACTATCTCCTTCGCTTTTGTCATTTCTTCGAGTGACAAACACAAAACTTCGTTTTTGTTACAGTCGGCTAAGTTATTTTTAGATTGCATAGTATTACTTCGTTTGTTTATAAATCGTACAACCCAGCCAAGTACTCTAATTACACGATTATAACAACTATATTTATTTAATAATGTATTTATAATTTCACAACGCTTGTAAGTTGCAAGGTAGCATTTTTATTGTTTAAGTTCATCGTTTGTGAAGTATGTCATCTTGTTGTTATAATCGATGTTAGTTAAGTTATTCTTCAACCACACAGGCCCCTCCCACCAAAGTTGAAAAGTTAAAAGTTGCGAAGGAGAGAGACCTCGTGTTGCGCAGTCAGCAGGGTTATCTTCCGACTTGACGTACCGCCAAAGTTCAGCAGGAATAACACTGTTAATTAGTGCTACTCTGATCGCCACATATCTCTCCCATCTGTTTACATCACCTTGCAACCAGGCTAGCACCACCATCGAGTCGCTCCAACAATGAACTTGTAGATGTTTTTTGGAGAGAGTATGCTTTATTTTGTCTATAAGTTTCGCAAGTAACAAAGCTCCACAAAGTTCTATTCTAGGCAATGTTATTTTCTTGTTTAGCGGAGCAACCTTTGTTTTTGCAGCTATGATCGTAGTCTTGCAGGTTCCATTGGAGTTTATTACGCGACTGTAGACAACGCACGCGAAAGCCTTCTCGCTCGCGTCACAGAATCCATGTACCTCCAGGTTATCTTCATGGGTTTGCAGCCATCGTGCTATTGAGATGTCTTTTATGAGTGGCAGATCCTTACGCAATGTTTCCCACTCCATTAGTAAGGCTTTGGGTAGGCATTCATCCCAATTAATTTCAGTTATCCAAAGTTTTTGAAACAATAGTTTTGCTTTTATTGTTATAGGCGAAAGAAATCCAAGAGGATCGTATAACTTGCTTATTTCACTTAATAACACACGCTTTGTAAGGATTTTCTTGGTAGACAGGCTCCAATGGTAACTAAATGTATACAAATGTACAAATATACAAATGTAACACTAGTTTGATTCCATCTCATGCCCAACATTTTTGTGTTCGATGTTAGTTCCGGACTGAAATCGATGTTAGTTTTAGCACTGCTTTTTTGATCATCTCTCAAGTCTTCCAATATCAGCGGTTCGTTACTCTTCCATTTCCTCAAGTTAAAACCTCCTGATTTCAGTAGTTCAATCAGTTGGGAAACCAACTTTTTAGAAGCTGAGATACTGTCTTGACCATAGACTAAGTCATCCATAAAAAAATTGTTTTGGAGTACATCCGTTGCCTCTCTATAATTGTTTTTGTTATCCTGCGCAAGTTGAAGTAGAGTGCGCATGGCACGATAAGGCGCACTTTTCATGCCATAAGTGACAGTGCATAATTGCCAGTTCTGTATGGGTTCAGTTGGAGATGATCTCCATATAATGTTTTCTAGATGTTGCTGTTTCTCGTGTAGCCAGATACAACGATACATTTTTTCTATATCGGCTGTGAATACGTATCGGTAAGTCCGCCAGTTTATTAAAAGAGTAAGCATATCTTTTTGCAGGTTAGGGCCGGTATACATGAGATCATCGAGGCTACTGTTGTTGTTAGTTTTATACGACGCATTGAAAACCACTCTTAATTTCGTTGTAGTGGAGTCAGCTTTAATCACGCCGTGATGGGGTAAGTAGACATTAGGCCCACTTTCTGCAGTTACGGGTTTCATGTGCCCCATAGCGATATACTCGTTCATAAAGTTGTTGTATTCGTTTCTAAGTTCTATGTTTCTCTGCAGTTTTCTTTCCAGTTGCAAAAACTGGGCGAGTGCCTGAGTTCTCGTATCTTTTACGTGAGCTTCGTAATCCGGTTTCATAGGCATTTGCACAACATACTTCCCATCAGCTGTCCTCTCAGTAGTTGAGCTGTAAAGTTCTTCACAGAATTGTTCCTCACTAGTGAATGCTGGGGTGTCAGCAACTTCCTCTGTTTCCCAAAATCGGGTCATGTTTTCCAAGTCGTTGAGAGTCACGAAGCAGTTAAACGTTTTAACGTTTCCACACAGAATCCAGCCCACCTTTGTTTGTTGTGCTATAGGGTAATTGTTATCACTCCTTATGACACCGTTAAGAATGAGTTCTGAGTAAACATCTGCCCCTAAAAGTAGGTCTATGGGACTCGAAATGTTAAAGTGTGGATCCGCTAGCTTCAAGTTTTCTAAGTAGTGCCAGTTTTCAATAGAAAATGATACGGTTGGTAGATTGTTTACAAGTTTCTTCATTACGAGAGGTTCTAAATTGAAAACTTAGTCTGAGTGTATTGACTTGCATTCTAAGTGCATTAACCCTCTACAACTGCCACTTAGTGACCCGACACGTGACACAACAGCGCTCATTTTTCGTCTCGGTAATCTGAGGCGCTGTGCGGCGTTTTCTGTAATTAGACTAACTTGTGAGCCTTGATCGAGTAAGCCTCTTAACTGTATGTAATTGCCGTCTATTGTTTTGACTGTCAGAACTACAGTGGTCAACAAAACTTCTTTGTCTTCGTTTGTCAAGTTATTCACCGCCCGAGAAGAATTTGAGGTCGATGGGGTAGTTGGACTACTGGATTGCTCATTCTGAGTCTCATGCAGAAGTATATGATGTGGTTTGTGGCACATCTTACAAGTCTTTTTCGAAAAGCATTGTTGTTCACCGTGGCTGTGTAAGCAATTATTACATATACGTAGGTCGCGAATAATGACTTTACGCGCCTTTATATGCATGGCTAGAAATTTATCGCACTTCATCAAAACGTGGTCTGTTTTGCATATCGGGCAGTTTTTTGCTGTCGTGAAGAAGGTTTGCGGCGATTTATATGCCTTGTTATAGTACGATGACCTCTGTGCATTAATATGTAATTGATTATTATAATTACTACGGACTTCATATGATTTTTTCTGCTGTTTATCTAACGATAGATATTTAGATGAAGAGGAAGACTTCTGATTGCTTCCTGGCAAGGCTTCCAATGCCATAAATTTGGACTCCAGGAAATTCATAAATTCTTCTAGGTCGGGAAACTGTCTCGGCTCTTTGAGATCTTTTATATATTCGTTGTATGACACGCTATCTAACTTTTGTACCTTAAGGTGAACAATAATGGGATCCGACTTAGAAATATCTAGCCCAATGTTCTTGAGGCCGTTTAGACATTCCAATATGACGTCATGCAATTTCCTTATATTAGAAGCGCTCGCTTGTTGGAGGTTTTGTTGGTTTATAAGAGTATTCATATAAGAAGTAAACAGCAATCGTTTGTTATCATATTGGTGGGTAAGAATCTCCCAACATGCAGCATAATTTTCAGCACTAATGCCAAGATGATGCACCAATTTTTCCGCTTCGCCCTTGAGTTTGGATTTCAAATGTTGCATCTTCTGCGCACTTGAAAGTACAGGATTGTTGTGCACACTCTCTACGTAGAGATCTCGGAAGGCTAGCCACTGGTTGTAGTTGCCATAAAAATCAGGTATAACGATTTTGGCGTTGATTTTTCGTAGTGTGCATTATTCCAAATGTTACGTTGTATTTTCTTTCGCAAGTCATCATAAATACTCTCCGCAGCCTCATATTTTTCTTTGTATATCTGGTCTTCTTCCGACAAGAGATAGTCTAGTTCCCAGTTCGCTTTTTCAATAAGTTCCCACTTGATTTTGAGGACATCAGATTTTCAGACTATCTTCTAATTCCCACTTCTCCATCGAAACGTTCAAATCGATCTTTTCCACAGTTCGCTGAAAAGCTTTGAAGTTACAGTATTGACGACGTAAAAGGTCCTGTTGTTTCTCGGTTGACTCTGTAGTCTCCCGAGGGGCTACCTGAAACTTTATGTCATCAAAACTGAATCTAGAAGTTAATTTACCTTTTATAGGTTCCGCAGAGGTTGACTGCTCCGCGATGCTTGTAGTTTCAGCTGGCAACCCGGCTTTCCTCGTAGTTAAAGACGGCAGAGTTGCTTTTCTTTTCAGCATATCTTGTAAAACCTCTTCATAGACCTTTTTCGTGCTGTTAAAGATATCATCAGTAAAATACTGGATGTCCGTTGCTCCGGACTCTTCCAATAGCTGGTGATTGTGTACAAACTTTTCCCAGATCTTGTTAAGGCGAGAAAGACGTTCCTCTAGATAATCAGCATCTTTCCTGCTAGGACCATCCTTTTTGTAATTTATACATATTTGTTTCAAGTTGCAAAAAAGTGTTTCTTGACGGCTAATCAGTTCTTCCACGCTCTGAGCCATGTTTTCAGATATTTGTTAACGTTGGCCGTAGGTAAAATAGAGTTATATACCACAGGCGCTAAGTTCAGTTATTTACGAAAATTCTCGCAAACGATTTCTACTTACTCAGTGCGCTCGCGCTCCAATCTCGATATATGTGCGCCCTCGTCTCAATACAACTGGGGCGACCCGCTTCTGGGAGACCAATTGCACCGATTCGCTATCGAACTGAAAACACTGCACGCACTTTGTAATCACTTTTCTCTTCTCGAAGGACCAGAACTATATGTATGGCTCAAAGGTGTGTTAAGTTTAGTTGTTGAGTTGACGGAAACCACGGTTAGTTAGGAATAAAAGATTTATTACGATAAACGTACAAGTTAAGTATAATGGATGCTAATCCGCGGCGATAGTTATGACAGTTTATAGTCAACTGAATTAATTATTAAGTAAAATGCGTAAAGTAGGTCAGGTCGAATGCAGCGTAAGCAAAATGCATACGCGATGTCTGTACGTTGACCGTACAATCGGGTCTTCAACATCACTATGCAACCTCCTGCCGGCTACACAACACCACCCGGATAATCATTTCGAGCGTTTAACAAAGTAATCGTAATCTAGGTTTGTTCAACATGTTGCTTTGTTTTCCTTATCACACAGCAGACTATAAGAAAATTTTACTAGGCTGCTACTCTAGAAGTTAAGTTTACTACCAAGTATCCAACGTCTTTTCAGTTTTATAATTTTGTCATGGATAGTCTAAATACGAAGCTTATCCAGACCTAATCATTAGCGATACAGCAACGCACCTTTCGCGTTCAAGACGATGGACAACGTTTTTGATACTAGGACAAATGCAATAACGGCAGTCTTGTTTTCACGCCAACGGAGACTATGACTAACACAAAAGCTCCAGCGTAAACTAGGCTAACCAGAAAGGCACTTTACCGGTCCCACCAATGGCAACGCTGCAAATCTACACTGACGGTAACGTAGGTACCAGAAAATTATCACAACAACGACTAACAAAGTACCCATTTAATGAGAATAAGGTTAAGCATACAATCATCACTAACGATCACTAACCTAGTTCTACCTACAATGAAAATTAAAATCTCTGAAACTGCTTATCGCAACGCACTACGATGATAACTCAATTATTTTCTTCTACGTCTGATAATCGAGTTTAACAGCTTCTACTAGAAACACTATCACTCCTAAACATCCTAAGCATATCTTGGAATTGGCCATAGAACTCGGAGCACTTGATAAAAAAGCCCAGTGTATCACATGAATTTTAAAAACACACAGTGGGTAATTTTCACACGTAAAATCTTAAAATTGAATTGAATTTTACTAGTGGTGACATCTGATAATCAGAGTAAGAAACATTTTAATTTGTCATGGTAAGAGTTTATGCACACAAAGAAGCAGGTGTAATTGCAATACCGAGATCGTCTGTACAACTCAGAATTACAACGAGTAACAATGCTACTTTTTACTTGGGCTCTGATCACGCTTAATCGAAAACAGTAAGGTATTATCAACACCACGATTCGATAAAATAATAGCGCTAGTAACATCTTTCGATTATGGCCAGGTTCCACTAACCAACCGACCGCACTTGTCTGGAATATTGCAAGTACGCTCACTCTCGTTACTGATACAGTCCATAGAGTAAGGACGAGACAATATAATCTATTTGCAAGCAAGCATAATATGATCACAAGGTTCGTGAGTGCAAGCCACCCTCGCATGTAGAAATAAAAATAATCGCTTTTTTTAACCGGCGAATCAAACTCAAAACCTCCGTTCGATATCTACGCTATAGATAGGTCACTGTGGTAGTCAGATAACCATACGCTAGCATAAAATACGGCAAAGGTCAAATGATTGCACATTTCAGGGTCTCGTGTAGGAATCGAATCTACAACACTCGGTACGATGTGATGGCGATATCACCACAACGATTACGACATTTCCAAGATTAAACGCGTAATGTTTCACAACTAACGTCACTAAACAAAATTGACAGTACAAATAAAAAAGAAAATGACAAAATACGCTCACCAGGGTTGCAGTTGCAGGCTCAGTCGATTCACCAGCATAGCAGCGTTAGCAGTCGCCTTTGCTCGCGCCTTTGTGCACACTGCATTGCACAATATCATCCCAGGAAACGATACGCATTAGTGCGACGACAAGCGAGGCGCAATGCGGGTCTTGATCTTCAATCACAGTCTGCAGTCGTCACCCAAGCACATGCATCCATATCTTGTTGCTCAGGATCGAAGTCCGGTAAACAAAGGCCATAGGACGATGTAGTAGGTATTTTCATGGCTTGCATCAGTGTCAGAAAATTGCGATTTTGTAGTTCCAACAGGCCCAGCAATTTTTCGTTACTAGCGTCTTCATTTTGAACACGTGGGTCGTTGTGGTCTCATCCCAATTCTGATGTGGAAGCGTCAGGAGAGCTCTCGGAGCAGTCTTCGTAGGTGTGCTCCATCGTGGGCGCAATGGCAGCAAGAGATTCAAAATAAAAGCACCACTTTACTTGTACACGCTGTATTGCTCGAATTTATAACAATTTGGCACGAAATACAATTAAATATGGAGGATGAAACACGATTATGAATTTGTGAGCCAATAGTTTACCACGTGTCCGCCCGGTGCAACAGCTGTCAGAGTAATGGACGTCTGTCACCGCGTTTGGCGCCACCTACAACTCTATTCGGGGTTACCCGCTCTTAATTTTATTTTACTACTAATCGAGTAATCGATTACAACCATCGGTAAATTAAGTAACAATTTCTAAGCACAACTTTATGGTTAAATTAAACATAAAAATCATTTTTTAATAATCAGCACGCCGTCATATACATATCGTCACGCCTTTTATCCCTGAAGAGGTAGGCAGAGGTGTATTTCTACACCCACTTTTCGCCAGATATACTTACGTCCCACGTAATAAGGGGCGAGCCTATTGCCGTACCGGGCACATTTCCAGACTCCGTGCTGCTACTGAGAATTTCGTGACAGAAAAACCCAATAACACTGCCCGACCCAGGAATCGAACCCGGGACCTCGATCTCACGCGCACATTTATGCCGCGAGACCAACGAGGCAGTCGTATAGGGTTTGATGTCGAGTTTTCCGTCTCTACGCAAAGATGGTATTTGCATCGTGTTATCCCTTAGTCGCCTCTTACGACACCCACGGGAAGATAGGGGGTGGTGACACTTGTATTCTATACAAGTATATACATATCTCTCTTGCTTCATTCACTCCCATAGGATTCCTAATGCATGCTCTTCTGTTCAGGGAACTTCTCACCTGTCCTGTTTTTAGGATGTCTCCAATCTGGTCAGAGAACGTCCGCTTAGGTCTTCCCCTTCGTCCTATCCCTTCCACACTTGCCTTATACATCTGCATGGTCCGTCTTCGTCATCCATCCTCTCCACGTGCCCAAACCATCTTAACATACCTTTCTCGATGCTTGTCATCTTCTTTTACCCCACAACACTCTCTTATCACACAATTCTTTACTCTGTCAGTCAGAGAGACACATGTTGTCGCGTATAGCCCAATGTCATCAGGTATCCCGCAATGTCATCGGGTGTCCCGCAATGTCGTCGAGTGTCACCCAAAGTCGTAAAATTTAGAGCGTCGGTGGGAGTCCAATACCGTTAAGTATCACCTAACACAATCAGGTACCACCGAATACTACCGGGTATCAGCCTTTGTCGTCGTATGTCAACCAATAGTATCATCAGGTGTAACGACAAACTCCATTACGTTGGTGATCCGTTAATACTATCGGATCCCCTAATACTATCGGGTTTCACCTAACACTATTAAGTGTCACCTAACGCTATCGGATGTCATCTAACCTATCAGATGTTACCAGACACTGCCGGGTGCTACCCAATGCACTCGGGTTTCAATCAACGTTGTCAACGGGGATCGGCTAATACCATCAGACAACCCCATACTATCGGGTATCACCCAATATAGAAGGGTTGCACCCCGATATAGGAGAGAGTTACCACAATACCGTTGGGTGTCACTTAACACTATCGCCTGTCATCTTACACGACTTTCAGGTGTCACACTTAATAACATCATGTATCACACACACCCCGAATACAGTCGGGTGTCACCCCAATAGCGTCGGGTGTCCCCCACTACCATCGGGTAACATCCAATACGGTCGAATGCCACCTCAACACTGTCAGTTTAAAATTCCGCATGTCTACAGCATTTATTTTTATGAATAAGAATATTTATCTAAACTGAAAGATCTCAAATTACATACTTCCACTATTCCGAAATATCTCAAATTCTTTGTTTTTTTAAGACGTGGACACACCCACAACCATCCTGACTAGGTTTTTGTTAAGAACATTTACGTCAGAAAAAGTGAAAAGATCTTCGTAATATCCCTTATTTCGAAACCTGCAGTACGCGCAGTTTGCGCGTACTGCAGCTTGGTTTACTTGCCCCGTCCCACTCTCCTCGTTTCCTGCCACAAAAATGACCCTGTTTGGCCGCCGAGTCAAGCCTACATACTCACACTGTGTTATGTTATGATCTTCGTAACATTACCACGAAAAATATCAACAAAAATATTGACTTCGAAATCACAACACTATCGATACACGTGCCAATGTTAGACAAGGGCGACTATTGCAATTTATGTAATGAGTGTGAAAAGGACTTTTCGAAAAGACATCAACGAACGCATTATTACTATTATTGCGCACGATTTGGTAACCAGTATAAACTGAGCTCCAATGCACTCGTTGTGGGTTTTATTTATGAATAAAAACTTACTTACCGATGAAATGTTAAACCATCTTTTTGATAATTTGACGTCTTGGATGTCTTGCCACACCATTTAACCGCACAGGTAGCCATTTTTACGTATTTTGGGCACTAAATAATTTTCAAATATGAACACAACGTGTACACGCATAAGGGTCACAGACTTGGTCGACACTGATGTTTTGATTCGTGCCGTTACTTCATATACTTCCGAAACCACTTATGTCTCGCGCGCGTTAGTTGCCTGCTATTAGGTGTCTAGTGGGGGTGGTCTGTGGCTGGATAGCTTGTCGACGTCTGCGTGGGTCTCGATCTGCGATAGTGCGCGTGTAGTCGCCATGTAGTCGGCGAATGCTTGCCAATCCTGGCGATGTCGAGGTTGGCAACACTGTTCGAGCCGGAGCACTCGACAGTGTGAGGAGTACGGGTTGGTGGTCCGAGAGGAGATGGTCGTCCTCGTCCAGGACGTCGATCGATGGTGCGGTCGGCAGGCCGTGGATGACCGTCAGGTCGATGACGTCTGGTGTGAGGGCTGTCTGGTACGGGTAGTGCGTCGGGACCTCTGGCTCCAGTACGTCGTAGCCTTTGCGGTCTGTATCGTCCAGTAGACGGCGGCCGTCAGGGGGGTGGTGGTGGAATTCCAAGCCGTGTGTTAGGCGTTGAAGTCGCCCGCAACTATGGTCGCCGGCGCTAGTCTGTTGCTGGGCGGCTTGTAGAAAGCAAACACACGGAAGGGGCGGCTGTCTATGCAGACTTCTACGCCGAGGGCGTACGACGACTGCAGCGTTGGTACAGGCAGTGGTTGGTGGACGATCCGTCTCTTCACTAGGACTGCTAATCCCCTGTACGCAGTAACGGTTGGAGAAATGTGGTCCTCTCGGTACACATGGTACCCTGGCATCTTAAAAGAGGAGCTGGTCTTAAGGTGCGTCTCGTTGACGAGGGCAATGTCGACCTGCCGCTGGGAGAGCAGCAACCTTAAGAGCCTGGTCTTCTCTGGGGACACTCCGTCGGCGTTCCAGTAGACAATGCGTAGGCTACTAGCGGCTTAAGCGCACAGTTCACCTACGCATTTGAGGATGAGCGGGAACGGATCCCGCCCGTCCTGCAGGGCCTGTAACACGGCGTTGAGGGCGCCGATAGCCACGGTAATCACCGAGTCGCTGGCGCCGGCGTGGTGGTCACCGGCGCTGGCGCTGCAGCCTGCTTCGCCTTCGTCCTCCCTGAGGGGGCAGCGACCACAGGTGCAGTAGAATGCTCTTTCTTCTTGATCTGCTGCGTGGATGTCGCAGCAGACTTGCTCCGGAGTCTCCTTCGCCTCCTCCTCCTCCTGCCAGCTGCCGCCTGGGCAGGGTTGGCAGCGGCCATGAGAGAGCTGGGGGCGTTTTCCTCGGCAGCAACGGTGGGTGGTTTTGCCACGGCTGCAGAGATACGAGGCACTGTGCCGGCTCGTTTGTTCCGCACCTCCTTGCGGAACACCGGGCAGGCAATGTTGTTGGCCGTATATGCACCTCCGCAGTTCGCGTAGGTGGGTGGCGATTCAAGCTATTCAAGCTCCTTGAGGTGCGTCGGCCAGTCCGGAAGTACCTCTACCACGAGTGGCGGGTACCTGGTCTTTGCAGGAGCGGTTGTGGTGGTAGTCGTCGCAATGGCACTGGTGGTGGTGTTTGCCACTGGTGTGGGCATCGGTGCTGCGGCAGTGGTGGCGGCAGTAGGTGCGACAAAGGTGGACGCACCCGCTGTGGTCACGGTGGCAACGGCGGCGTAGGACGGCCCAGTCTCCATGGGTGAGACCGAGGTCGTGCTGGTTAGGTTGAAGGGCGGCGTTGTAAAAATTGCCTGCCTCTTCTCGGCCATCTGGGGGGGCTGAGGGGAACCTCTCCGGAGAGATGGTCACCGGTAGCGCCGTGTATCGCGGCGCGCAGGGTGGCTGGTCCAGCCTGTCCGTTGGTGGTGGTGGTGCTGCACTGGGTGTCAGCGGCCTCTTCTCTCGCCGCTGTTGAGGCGCCATCTGCAGGAGAGTAGCAGATGTCGCCAGAGGGACGAGGTGCGGCGGCAAGGCCGCTGGGGCAGCAGTGAGTGCCGGAGTGGCGCCGGATGAGGGCACGGCGCCGGACGGCTGCGTGGCGCGGGTGAGCTGCGCGGGTTGCGGGGGGACGGCGGTCGAAGTGCTGACAATCGGAGGCATCGATGGTGCTGAGAGCCTGGGTGGTACCGGTGACGACCTTGGGGACGTCCTCGGCGTCGGCGTCGGTGTCGGCGTTACGCAGTGGGCAGTGGGCTGCCCCCAAAATAATCCTCACCCCTAAGGCCAGGTGTCATGATGAGGGGAGGTGGGGTGGTGCGGGGCGCTCGGCTGACCTGCTGGTCGTTAATCATGCGGTCAACGCCCGCCTGTAGGGTGGCGAGCGGAGCGACACGCGAGAGCCATATGCTGCGTCTCGGAGGCAGCGGGCGGGTTGCCTTCCTCGATGGAGGGTACTGTTATTGGGATGGTGGCGGCATGTTTCAACGGCGCATCCTTACCGCAGCGAAAAGTAAGCAACGTGGTCGAGACGCGGCGGTTGAAACGCGGCGGTTGGAACGCCGTGCTGTGTTGATGGCGCGGCGCGGTTGCGGCGCGGCGCGGTGATGCCGCGGCGCGTTAGCACGTCGCGGTCAGCCACGAGACGCGGAGGCGACACGCGGACGGCACGCGACGGTCGAACGCGACGCGGTTATGAGCGCGGCGCGGTAATGCACGTGGAATAGGTTGGGGGGCTGTCGTGCGCGGTCTCTGCCGACCTCCTCGGCACACGACCCTCACTGATACGGCCCCCGTGGCTTGCCGCTGGTGGCAGACCGAGGACCGAAATCAATAGTGAGCCGTGTGATAATCCAAGAAAGTCGGTAGATGCACAATAATTATATAGGCGTCCCCGCGTGAGCGAGATGTGATGCACACGGAATTAACTTAACGCGAGACCCGAGCGCTGCGAGAAGCGACGTCTTCTCGCTATGACGGCCAGCGGGCTTCTGAGCCGTACCACAGTCGAGTCCTCACGCAACCCCCTAGAGGGTTGGCGGAAGCGGGTTCAGGGCGATGTGCCCTCAGCCTGCGGGATCGTCGCTGCCCCTTAAATAAAGGGCAGGTGTTTGGGGTGGGCTATGAGTGCCCGGTGTGTGTCGTCGTCGTGTTTACAGGGCCGCTTCGGTCTTTACGCCGTCCGGGCGGTCAACACGAGCCAGGTGAGATCCCCGGCGAACCGAGGGAGGCCCAGCTCCGTGAAGCCAGCGACGCGGAGAGCGACTTACTAATGTGCGGCCCTGTGGATGTCTGTGGGTGTATGTGTGTTATTGATCTGTGTGGTGTATGTTGTGTAGGCGTCTTGATGTAGGCGTCCGCTGTTGCGATGATCGCCCGCGCGCGCACATGATGCACGTATGCTGTTCATACGCGCAGATGTCGCGCGGAAAGGGGCGGTGACCTGCAACAGAGGGAATGGAGTGTAGTGTTGCGAGGGCGGCGGTCACCTGGGGATGACCGTTGTAACATTAATTGTTACATGTCTTAATTCTCAATAATAAAATAATAATAAAAAAAATTAAACATAAGAAATTATTTACAATAATAACATATTTACAATAAAACAGAAACAACTGCTTAAGGGTAAGTGTTGCACAATTTTTAAATTAGCCGTAGCTTAGCAAACCGTAACGGTTTCTATCACTTTGCTTTAACTTTTGTAATCTCTTATTTGTGATAGCGCTAGTCTTTATTTCTATTAGACGCTCATTACTATCTTTTCTTTGTAGTTTTCTCACATTTTCGTAATTTATATCATTTTAGTATATTCAAATCTTAGTTTCCGTTATAAAATTCAAATGTTTAAATTAACTGCTTAGTAAACGAAATTATTGTTATCTCCGTATCTGATAGCGATCATCCACGGCATCACATATACATACTTAGTGCTTCCCTATTAAGCGTTGCTGTGGGTGCTCACCGTATACGGCCAGTGTGTAATGCTTTCGCTTGTTGCGCATTACAGGGTTTCACGTTCACCTTAATTATCCTGCTTCCCCGCGGTGGACAGTAGCAGTACAGCGCACGAACCCTACACCAGCATCCAGACCTGGCGATCGACGCGCGAGCACTCGTCTCCAGCAGCGGCCAGTGACGTCAGGGGAGTGCTGGACCAGTGAGGAGTGTTAATCGCTGTATAGGCCATAACCCATATTTTTGACGACCTAAGTCTACCGAGCTAGATTTTTATTAGTAATATTAAATGTTCCGATTTTACTGCCTACCTACTTTTTAGGGTTCCGTACCTCGAAAGGAAAAAACGGAACCCTTATAGGATCACTTTGTTGTCCGTCCGTCTGTCAAGACCCTTTTTCTCAGGAATGCGTGGAGGTATCAAACTGAAATTTATACTAAATACTCGAATCTACGGTTCCATAGAGCTGTAAAAAATCAAACTTCTAATCCAACGCAATCAAAAGATACAGCCGTATATGCTGCAAATTGCAGCATATTTTCAAACAAAACCTACAGGGTACTTCCCATGAACTCTAAATCTTGAAATTTGCTACGAAGCAACGCCTTATAGCACATATAAAGGAAAAATTGCGAAAACCATAAATTTTTAGTAACATCATATAAGAAAATTTTTTTTAATAAATTTAAAGTTACTACCCCTTTCTCTTGAACGCGTGGAGGTATTAAATTGAAATTCATATCAAATACTCAAGTATATAACACCGTTAGGCTGCAACAAAATCAAGGTTCTATGTCGACGCAATCAAAAGAAAGAGCAATATAATCATATTTTCAAACTCGCGACTACTCGCAAGGGAATCAAAACCTACAGGGTACTTTCCGTGAACTCAAAATCTTGAATTTTTTTACGAAGCAACGTCTTATATCACTTATAAAGGTAAAATTGCGAAAACCGTATTTTTTAGTTACAGCATATAAAAAAATATTTTTAATAAATTTAAAGTTACTACACCTTTCTCTTGAACGCGTGGAGGTATTAAATTGAAATTCATATCAAATACTCAGCCATATAAAACCGTTAGGCTGCAACAAAATCAAGCTTCTATGTCAACGCAATCAAAAGAAAGAGCAATATAATCATATTTTCAAACTCGCGCCTACTCGCAAGTGAATCAAAACCTACAGGGTACTTTCCGTGAGCTCAGAATTTTGAAATTTGCTACGAAGCAACGCCTTATAGCACATATAAAGGAAAAATTGCGAAAACCATAAATTTTTAGTAACATCATATAAGAAAAATATTTTTAATACATTTAAAGTTACTACCCCTTTCTCTTGAACGCGTGGAGATATTAAATTGAAATTCATATCAAATACTCAAGTATATAACACCGTTAGGCTGCAACAAAATCAAGGTTCTATGTCAACGCAATCAAAAGAAAGAGCAATATAAGCATATTTTCAAACTCGCGACTACTCGCAAGGGAATCAAAACCTACAAGGTACTTTCCGTGAACTCAAAATCTTGAAATTTTTTACGAAGCAACGTCTTATACCACTTATAAAGGTAAAATTGCGAAAACCGTATTTTTTAGTTACAGCATATAAAAAAATATTTTTAATAAATTTCAAGTTACTACACCTTTCTCTTGAACGCGTGGAGGTATTAAATTGAAATTCATATCAAATACTCAAGTATATAACACCGTTAGGCTGTAACAAAATCAAACTTCCATGTCTACGCAATCAAAAGAAAGAGCAATATAATCATTTGTAAACTCGCGACTACTCGCAAGGGAATCAAAACCTACAGGGTTACTTCCCGTGAACTCAAAATCTTGAAATTTGGTACGAAGCAACGTCGTATAGCCCAGATAAAGGATGCGGAAGGCTGAGGACCGTGTGCTGTGGTGCGTGTTGGGAGAGGCCTGTCCAGCAGTGGACTGCGCTAGGCTGATTGAGATTGAGATTTCAAATAATTACATAGTCTTCAAACCTTTTTGGTAATTATTCTGTACTTTATAAGTATTTTTGTAACAGATTTCTAATAGTAAAAACTTTGTAAATCAATAACTTTGATAAAAAATCTTACCAGCATTCATCAGCAGACT
Organism: Euclidia mi; assembly: GCA_944739405.2. Classification (NCBI taxonomy): domain Eukaryota; kingdom Metazoa; phylum Arthropoda; class Insecta; order Lepidoptera; family Erebidae; genus Euclidia; species Euclidia mi. The sequence continues at coordinate 29,918,932 of OX123208.2, read as the reverse complement.
TTTGCAAGGCTGCTGCAAGGCTGGTATAGGTATGTATTTAAGTTATATTATAAAATATGCGATATATGTTAATATACAATAAAGGATAACTGATTACAAACGACAAAGATCCCTTTTTCTTTAATTTATGCTCCTCCAGCTTTCCATACTGTAATGTTATGGATTTCATTTGGCAATAAAAATACCATAACTATGACTGGTGAACCTTTATTACAGGTTTGTACGGAACCCTCGGTGCGCGAGTCCGACTCGCACTTGACCGGTTTTTTTTATTTAATATCCTACTAGGAATACCTATGCCTAGGTAGGTTATAGTAGGTAGCGAGCTTTAAACCGGGACACCGTGTTGTCCGTGGAGTCATCGGGTGATGCGAGCAGATCTCGCGGCAGCTTCTTCTTGTCCGGGGGGCGAGCGTGCCAGGGGGCCAGGTCTCGGACGTGATCCCAGGCCGAGGCGTCGGCACGCTCAAACATTCCCACGGACAGGTGGCGGATGAAGGCATCCAGGCTCTCCATACGGGTGTCCCGCTGTATGAAGTCATTGCGGACGGTGCGCGGCACACCGCCATTGTGACAGCCAGTGTGGGAGAAGCTGGAGGGTACGCTGCATCTTAGACGCGGCGTGGTAGGCGTTGATGCTGGTGGTGATGTACGCCGCTTCGTCAGCGTACAGAGCTAGCTCAGCGCCTTCGGCGACAGGGATGTCGTCGGTGAAACGCGAGTAGAGCACAGGCGAGAGACACGAGCCCTGCGAGACTCCGGCGGCGATAGGATGGAGGTCTGAGACCTCTTTCTCCACCACCACTCGGTATTTCCTGTCGCACATAAACGAGGAGACCGTTTTCACGATGCGGCAGCGGGGCGCTGTGGAGGTCGAGAGCTTATACAGCAGACCGGAATGCCATACTCGGTCGAATGCTTTCTCTATGTCGAGGAATACTGCCACGGCGTGCTCGCGTTTGTTACGCGCCGCCTCTATCCGGTGCAGTACCCTCGACAGCTGCAGTGTGGTTGAGTGTTCGGCGCGGAACCCGAACTGCTCAGGTCTGGGCGTGATGTGCGGTGTGAGGTGCCGCAGCAGGTGTTTTTCGAACACCTTCGAGATGGTGGGCAGCAAAGTGATCGGCCGATAGCTCTCAGGCTTCAATATGTTCTTGCCCGGCTTGGGCAACATAATTATGCGTCCCTCCTTCCAGCATGTAGGGAAGACGCTTGTGCGGACGATCCCCGTAAATAGGCGCGCCAGCGCTGCCACGGTACGGTGCGGCAGGCGGCACAGCGCTGTGTTCGGTATCCTATCCGCCCCGGGAGCCTTCTGGGGCTGGGTCTGCCGAATAATTCGTTGCACTATGCCGGGGGCGAAGTGGCCCATCCACTTGATCATTCGCTGGATGTGTGCCGGCAGAGGGGGTAGCCTCCTCTGGGTGGTGATGGGTGTTGTAGCGGTCACAAGGGCGCCTATAATTACGTCGGCGAGCTCGGCCGCGAGCGTTTCGACGCCGGCCGCGGAGTTGATCGGGCGAGTCGGTGTAGTGGTCTCCATCGTTTCTGTGAATTTAGTCCAGTCCGTTTTTAGACGTGGCGCTTGAGGGACTATTCGGGTCAGCTGCTGTTGGATGACGACGAGTACAGGTTGGTGGTACGACAACAACTCGTCGTCGAGCACCTCCTGCTGTATCTGGCAGCGCGTCTCGTTGTGTACGAGTACATCAAGCACATCGGGTAATCGATTTGGGTCGTCCGGGAAGTGAGTGGGGACTTCCGGTCCTGCGACTGTGTACCCGTGTGTTTCGGCGTCGTTAAAGAGTCGTACACCAGCTCTGTTGGTGGTCGACGAATTCCACGCTGGGTGTTTGCAGTTCAAGTCGCCCGCTATAATGGCCGGGTGCGGGACGTATATTAACGTCCGCAAGTCGGCGACGTCCAGCGTTGCAGTGGGCTTGCCGCAGGTGGCAGACCGAGGACCGCAATCAATAGTGAGCCGTGTGATAATTCAAGAAAGTCGGTAGATGCACAATAATAGGGTAGTTTCCAGGGTCAAAATAATTACATTTTATTTAGTCCGTATTTTAGATTATAAAAAAATATTGGACACGTATTTTATCTTTTCTCGATTAACCTCTCACCTACGCTAAACTCCTTACGTCACTTTTTAATGAGTTTATGTTTACTACCGGGTGATCGTAAACATTATCATACATATTAGTGAGTCATAAGTGCGTTATCGCGCACTTATGACTCACTTCAGATAAACATCCATAAAAAACAAACGAGACCACTTATCGTTGTTCTGTAAGCTGTGTTGTTTTTATAAATAGTTTTTCTAATTGCAAATATTAATAAGACGACAAGTGGATCGGCATAAATTTCTAATAAGATCTTATAAGATTTCGTAAATGTGTTTTCAGGTCTCTAAACGGTTAGGACGATATAAATGAATGTTTTATCCATAAATGCCGTAACTACTTATTATAACACCACGAACAAGAACTATTCTTAAATTAAAAATAACAATAAAGTAGTTACAGTCTCACAGTTTCTACACGGTAATATAATCTAACAGTATTGTAACTCGGCCGTCTTCGTGAGTTATATACCTACCAGACGCGCCGCATGCGAGCTGCGGCACGATAGCAGCTGCGGGTACTGTAGGCACAGTCCGCCCAGTCTAATGGGTACTCTGCTCGAGGCGCGTAGGTATAACTCGAGTTTCGTGCGTTTGTATGGAGTTACAATACTGTTAGATATTATTACCGTGGTTTCTATAAACAGACCTTGAAATACGATACCAAGATAAGCTGACGCGACGGCTGTGTACACGTCGCAAGTTAAAAGCCATGAAAATATTTTTTACATGGCTTACGATATACAGAATTGCCATGACAGACTAGGTAAAATATTACTTTTTTCATTTCAAATACCTTCTATGATAATAAATGAACGAAATTAGTGTAATAAATAAATAAACTAAGCAATGGATCAAATTACAAAGCCCTTCTACGTTCACCCTATTATGACCCATATTGCCATAGCGGTAAAGATCATAACTGCATCACTGCACTAGACGCAGACATGCCTCGTACGAGAATAAAATGTGACATTTCAACTTTTTTTTTGACGTGTAGAAAGGTGCCAAGACTTATATTCGTTTTAAAACACAAGCAATATTTATCTATGGTCTCAATAAAAAGAAATCGTTGGGTTTTAAATACATCGCACCAGCGGGAACGCCGGCGTTCCCGCTGTTGTGCTGTGCCTATTATATAGGCGTCCCCGCGTGAGAGAGATGTGATGCACACGGAATTAACGCGACACCCGAGCGCTACGAGAAGCGACGTCCTCTCGCTACGACGGCCGGCAGGCTTCTGAGCCGTAGCCAGTCGGGTCTTCACGCAGCCCCCTAGAGGGTTGGCGGAGGCTGGTACAGGGCCTGTGCCCTTCTCCAGCAGTCTCTGGACGCTGCCCCTTCAATAAAGGGCAGGTAGTTGGGGCGGGCTGTATGCCCTACAGTGTCATCGTCAACGATTATGTTTCACAGGTCCGTGCACACTTCACGCCGTCCGGGCGGTCAGCACGAGCCGGGTGAGACCCCCGGCGAACCGAGGGAGGCCCAGCTCCGTGCAGCCAGCGACGCGGACGGCGGCTTACGTGCGGCCTCTGTGAGGTATGTTAATAATGGTGTGGTTGTGGTGTAGTGGCGTCTTCGTCGAGTGTGTAGTGTAGGCGTCCGCTGTTGCGGAGGTGGCCCGCGCGCGCACATGATGCACGTATGCGTGTCATACGCACAGATGTTGCGCGGAAAGGGGCGGTCACCTGCAACAGTGGGGTAAGTGGGTTCTACCCGGTTAGAGGTGGCAGTTACCTGGGGGTGACCGTAGTGTCCTCGGAGTCGTCGGCGGTGATGAGCAGGTCTCGCGGCAGCTTCTTCTTGTCCGGGGAGCGAGCATGCCAGGGGGCCAGGTCCCGGACGTGGTCCCAGGCCGAGGCGTCGGCTCGCTCGAACATCCCCACGGACAGACGGCGGATGTAGGCGTCCAGGCTCTCTATTCGCGTGTCCCGCTGGATCACGGCGTTACGTACGGTGCGGGCGGCATCTACGATGGCGCGCAGCGAGAGTGATTGCTGCGCGCGGAGGCGGGCCTTGTTCGTTTCGCTCGTAAGCGCGAACCAGGCGGGGGCGACATAGGTGAGCCGGGAGCGTACATACGTTTTGTACACCCCCAGCTTGACGCGTAGCGGGAGTCTGGAGCGGAGCACTGGACGCAATAGCGCCCTCGTAGTGCGGACCTGCGCGACGACTTGGCGGACGTGCGACGCAAGGGTGAGTAGGCGGTCGAGAGTGACCCCAGGTACTTCACCGTCCTCGTCCACGGGATGAACCCGTCCTGTAGTTGGAGTGGCAGTGGATGGTCTCGTTTAGAGCTAAATAAAATCGCCTGTGTCTTACCCACGTTCACCGACAGTCGCCATTGCGATTGTCAGCGGGGTAGGAGGTCGAGGGTGCGCTGCATCTTAGACGCGGCGTGGTAGGCGTTGATGCTGGTAGTGATGTACGCCGCGTCATCAGCGTACAGGGCCAGTTCGGTGCCCTCGGCGACGGGGATGTCGTCGGTGAAGCGTGTGTAGAGCACAGGCGAGAGACAGGAGCCCTGCGGGACTCCGGCGGAGATGGTGTGGAGCTCGGATATCTCCTGTTCCACTGCCACTCTGAATGTCCTGTTGTGTAGAAATGATTGGACCGTCTTGACGGCGCGACGGGGCGCTGTAGAGGTGGAGAGCTTGTAGAGCAGACCGGAATGCCATACTCGGTCAAACGCCTTCTCCATGTCGAGGAATACTGCCACGGCGTGCTCGCATTTGTTACGCGCCGCCGCTATCCGGTGCAGTACCCTCGACAGTTGCAGTGTGGTTGAGTGTTCGGCGCGGTACCCGAACTGCTCAGGTCTGGGCGTGATGTGCGGTGTGAGGTGCCGCAGCAGGAGTTTTTCGAACACCTTTGAGATGGTGGGCAGCAAGGTGATCGGCCGATAGCTCTCAGGCTTCATGGTGTTCTTGCCTGGCTTGGGCAACATGACTATCCGCCCCTCTTTCTAACAGGTGGGGAAGACGTCTGTGCGGACGATCCCCGTAAACAGGCGCGCCAATGCTGCCACGGTACGGTGCGGCAAGCGGCGCAGCGCTGCGTTCAGTATCCCATCCGCCCCAGGGGCCTTCCGGGGCTGGGTCTGCCGAATGACACGTTATACCATGCCAGGGGAGAAGTAGATAGGGTCTTCTTCGGGAGCTATCGGCGTGGCGAAGTAGCCTCGAAGGTGTTTCTCGACTGCTGCGGTGTGTTCCGTGTCAGCAGTCGGGTTTGGCGCGAACACGCTCTCCAAGTGTCCAGCGAGTATGGCCGCGCGGTCTGCTACTTTGTACCTCGGCGTCCCGTCGGCGTGTAGCAGCGGGTGCACCGGAGCTGGGGTGTTAGTGAGGCGACGACATAGCCGATGTAGTGACGGCCAGTCGTCGCTGGTGTCGTCGATAAAGCGCTCCCAGCTCTCGGCAGTGTAGGTCCTCAACTCGTCCTTTACTCTCTCCGCGAGCCGGTTTAGTTTGGCTTTCAGCGTAGGGCAACGGGAGCTCTGCCACTCCCTTCGAAGGCGCCTCTTGTCTGCGATCATACGTAGAATGCGTGCCGGCAGAGGAGTGAGTCTCCTCTGGGTGGTGGGGGTCGTGGCAGACATAAGGGCACCTTTAATAGCGTCGGTGATCTCCGCTGCGAGCGTCTCGACGTCGGCCGCGGAGCTGATAGGGCGAGTTGGTGTGGTGGTCTCAATCGTTTCTGCGAATTTAGTCCAATCCCGTTTTTTAACGTGGCGCTGGAGGGACAATCCGCGTAGGCTGCTGCTGTACGACGACGAGTACAGATTGGTGATCCGACAACAGCTCGTCGTCGAGTACCTCTTGCTGTATCTGGCAGTGCGACTGTAGTGTGAGGGGCTTGTGAATGATACGACATCTTGGAAACGACTAGTTTATTTTAGACACACCCTCATATTAATTAATATAATATACTAAAGATACCCACAACATCTTCCCCCCACAACTTCAAATAAATTACAATTAATACATAATTACTACTTATTGTATAACATGAGCTATCAACTTATTTACCTTTCAGCAAACAGGTGTAGACTAATTATACTACATGCAATTAATTTGTTTTATGGTAATGTAACTTAAAATCTAATCTCATAAGCATTAAGTAACTAGCCTTTTATTCTTCCTTCTAAACATTTATAAGTAACAATTGTTTTTTCTATCTTTATGTTCTAATTTGATTTATAGCTTTACTAAACATTAAACATAATTTGCATGCGATTGTTAATCATTCATACTTCAAATTTATATATACATACTCATATATTTTCTTTTATTTATATATACCAATTTTTTTTATATAACAGTAATTTGTATTGTATATATTTATTACCAAAATTTAGATTTAAAAAAAATATATAAGTAAGTATTTTCTTTTATTCTTAACATATTTACAATTTTAAATTTCTTGTATAAAACGTTTAGGGGCTTTGACCGTTCTCCCACTGCGAGTTACTATTACAGCATTACCGGTGGCAGTGCTACCCGTGTCCCGAGAAAACTGCACTGGAATCGAACCCGCACTCGAGGCGGACGAGCGGTCCAGCTGATTAGGTTCTGTGATATTAACATCTTCAAAGTCGATCCCTACCGGATTCGAGATAAGCCCCGTCTTCTTTTCTGGATTTGTTGGAAGTTTTAGCAAATGTTGCCTGTTCCTGCGTAAAATGTTACCATTTTCATTTTGTACCCAATATGAACGCTCACCACGAGCTTTATTTATTATTTTAGAGTTTACCCATACCCCTCCTTGTCTCATCTTTACTGGTTCGTTGGGTTCTAATTCTTTTAGTATCCGCGTTCCCCTATCATAGTCTTGTTTATATCTCTGTATTCTTTTCTGTCTATCATCTTTTGCTTTTTGTTCATTGATTACTTCCGGTGTTAGTGTTTTATTATTTACTGGTAATCTTGTATTTAAGCGGCGGCTTAGCAGCAGCTGCGCTGGTGAGTACTGTTCTCCAGTCAACGGTGTGTTTCTAAAATTAAGCAATGCCAACTGCCAGTCCTCGCCACTCTCTAGCGCCTTGGTAAGAAGTAATTTTATTGTTCTAACATTCCGTTCGGCCAGTCCATTAGACCTCGGGTAATGTGGGGAGCTGGTGACGTGCTCGAATTCCCACCCTCTGATGAACTCTTTGAACTCCTCTGATGTGAATTGTGTACCGTTGTCCGTTATTAATTTTTTTGGTATTCCAAACCTACTAAACATCGTTTTTAGCGCTGCTATAGTATTACAACTTCTAAGGCTCGCAAGTTGTTGAATTTCTACGAATTTGGAGTAATAATCTACTACTAGCAAGTAATGTTTATCTCTGAACTCAAAAATGTCAGCTGCAATAACCTCCCAGGGGCGCTCGGGCACGGCGTGCGGCGCGAGCGGCTCTCGCGGCGGCGCGGCGCGGTGTCGCTGGCAGGTCTCGCAGCGCTCCACCACGCGTGCGATCTCCGCACACATGCCCGGCCACCACATCACTTCCCGTGCTCGTCTCTGGCATTTTTCAATCCCCATATGTCCCTCATGAATGCGTCTTAGCATCTCTTTTCTAAGATTTTCTGGCATGACCACACGCTCGTTTCTAAATAGAATTCCATTTACCATATGTAGCTCATTATGTACATCCCAATAAGGTCTCGCTATCGGTAATGTTTGTTTTTTGTCGGTTGGCCATCCATTTTTGTAATATGCACATAATGTTTTCATCACTTCATCCTGTTCAGTTTCAGCTTTAATCTTATTTAACATCTCCGGAGTCGCCTCAACGTTTTCATACAAAGTGTTCACATGAACTTCAACTTTTTGACTCAACTCGTCTTCCATAGTCGTCTCTACGGCAGCTCGTGATAATGTGTCTGCTATGAATAATAACTTTCCTGGTTTATATTGTAATTCGACGTTATAATGCTGTAGTTTCAGCATTAAGCGTTGCAATCGTGCAGGTGTTTCATTCAGTTGCTTCTTAAATATTACTTCTAAAGGTTTATGATCCGTTTCTACCGTTACTTTGTCGTGTCCATAAATATATGTATGAAATCGAGTACATCCAAAAGTCACCGCTAGAAGTTCCTTTTCAATTTGTGCCCATCGCATTTCAGTGGGCGTGAGCGTGCGCGCAGCGTACGCAACGGGCCGCCCGCCCTGCAGCAGGCACGCGCCCAGCCCGCGCGAGCTCGCGTCCACCGACACTGTTACCGGCTCACTTGATGAGTAATATCTCAACACTGGAGCTGAGCTTATTTTGGCTTTCAGTAGCTGAAATGCTCTCTCGTGTTGCTCCATCCATTCAAATTGCATATTTTTACCTAACAGATTTCGTAACGGAGATGATATTTCCGAATATCTTGGAATAAATCGCGCCAAATAATTAGTAACACCGAGGAACCTCTCGAGTTCTTTCTTATCTGTTGGTGTAGGCATTAATGAAATTGCTTTTACACGGTTAGTTTCCGGCCTCATGCCATTAGCATCGAAAACATGACCCAAAAACGTTGCTTTGGTTGCGCCGAATACGCATTTGTCTTTATTAAACTTAACTCCATTCAAACTAGCCCGGCGCATCACTTCTTTCAGTCTACTGTCATGTTCTTCCTTTGTTCTTCCATGGATCATTAAATCATCGATATATATTTCTACTCCCTCCATTTTGAATATATTATACATCTCTTTATGAAAAATCTCCGGCGCGCAATTTATACCAAAGGGCATACGCAAAAAACGGTACCTCCCAAATGGTGTTGAGAACGTACACAACTTGGAACTAGCTTCATTTAACCTCAACATCCAAAACCCGTTCTTCGCGTCACATTTAGAGAAGTATCTAGCTCCGGACAGATTACTAGCAATCTCTTCCAATGTGGGTAGCTGAAAATGGCTTCGCTTTACAGCTCTATTTAAACATTTTGGATCTAAACAAATACGCAAACTTTTATTTGGTTTTTCTACGACAACGATGCTTGACACCCAATCAGTTGGACCTTCCTCTTTTTTAATGATTTCTAACCTCTCCATATTATCTAACTCTAATTTCAAACGTGAACGAATTTTAATCGGGATTTTACGGGTTGCATTAACCACCGGCGATACTGACTTATCTATCTGAATATTACATTCGTTTGGCAAGCAGCCGATCCCTTCAAATAGGGACTGATCGATCTCAATGTTATTTACATGAAATTGGTCACCTCTTTTTATTAATTTTAATTCTAAGCACGCTCTGAGTCCTAATAAATTGTTACAATTTACATCTAATACATAGATTTTTTGTTGAACATTTTTGTTTTCATATTTTAACAAAGCATCAAAATAACCTACCACCGGTAATTTGGTTTTATTTATTTGTCTAATTACAGTACTGCATTTTTTAATTTGTTTTATATCAAAGCCCGATTTTATATAACAGTCTAGTGATATCACGGAAGCGTCCGCCCCACTGTCCAATTTGAATTTTATTTCGACTCCATTCACGGCTATAAAAACACTCCACGAATCAAACGCACTGTCATCGGCATCTATGTTAATATTGTACATCAATAACTCACCGTTTTCACCGCAACTTTCCTCACCAGATTCATTTTCGTGCACGATCTCTCGCGTAAATTTCGAACGACAACACTTCGCGAAATGCCCTATTTTTTCACACCTATAACACTGAACCGCACTAGCTGGGCATGTTTCAACTGAATTATGATCGTAGCCACATTTTCCACACACTTCACTTCGTCGTCGGTCAGATGACGGGCGCGTGCGCGCGGCGCGGGTGGCGCCGCGGGGGCGCTGCCGGCCCCGTCCTCGATCCGTGGCTGGCCGCGCGCTGGCCGCTCCGCGCGCCAACGCCTCCACGCTGCGCTCGGCGGCGCCTGCGCTCCGTCCGGCACTGCATACCGTGGCTTGTTGTCCCGCTCGTTCTGCCGCTCGACACAACTGAGTCGCTTCCTCCAGTGTTAATTTAGTTTTTGCTAATAATTTCTGTTTCATTTGTACATCTTTTAGACCTCGTATCATCTGCGTTAAAATAAGGCTACTTTTTAGAACTCCAAACTCACAATCTTTACTTTTAACCTTCAATACACCCAAAAACTTATCGAAACTACTATCATTCTGGTTAGTTTCAAAGAAAACATGCCTTTCGTAGTTGATGTTTTTTGTTGGGTCGCAATATTTTGCAAATTGATCGCATAACTGAGCGTAATTGTTCTTGCTGGTTTCGGTTATATCTAACTCTTCAAATATTTCTCTTCCTTGTTTTCCTATAACATGCATAAACAATGCACACTTTTCTTTGTCCGACACGCTATCCTTTCCCGTCGCTATCAGAAAATAATCAAACGCAGCTTTCCATTCTCGCCAGTTAGTAGCCATATTGCCCTCCTGTTGCAACGGCGCAGGTTGTTGTATGGCCGCGAACATCGCGCTTTGTTCCTTCTCCGTCATTGTTTTATGTTTCTCTCACTCACTTTTACTTTATTTATGTTCACTATTAACTTTTTTAACCGATTAACGCGAAATTAGCCACACCTGACACCATGTAGTGTGAGGGGCTTGTGAATGATACGACATCTTGGAAAGACTAGTTTATTTTAGACACACCCTCATATTAATTAATATAATATACTAAAGATACCCACAACAGCGACTCATTGTGTACGACTATGTCTAGTACGTCGGGCATCAGTGTGGGGTCGCCCGGGTAGTGTGTGGGTACCTCCGGTCCCGCGACCACGTAGTCGTACGACTCGGCGTCTTTAAATAGTCGTACACCAGCGTGGTTGGTGTTCGACGAATTCCACGCTGGGTGCTTACAGTTTAAGTCGCCCGCTATGATGACAGGTCAGGACAGGGACGCTCAAGAACGACCGCAGCTCAGCGACGTCTGGCGATGTCGTCTGAGCCGTAGGCGCGCGCGTCGGTGTTATATAGCGGCCAGCGCGTAACGGAGGGGCCACGCTCCGCCCACTCAGTGACGTCTAGCCTATCGAAGTAGGGGCGCGTCGTTTAGTTGCTACAAAGTTTATTTAAGTCTGTAACAGAGGAGGTAAAAAGCATCTCTCCCTGCGACGCAGCTGGGAGGCGCTTCGCCGATACAAGAGTAGTGAGCGCTTTTCGGTCGGTAAGGTCTTCGTTTATCATACACTCCTATAAGTATGTTCTTAGATCATTTTCTATTATTAATTATAAAACTTTTAAGGCAGGGGATGGCTTATCACCGGTGTGCGTACTGTTATAACCCGAGATAGTTCCTTAATAACGCTAGAGCAGCATTTCACGTATTCTAGTACATTTCCATTCTATTGTTTCTACTTAGCAGCATGTTCATTTACTTGTATGATTTATTTCATATCAAGAGTTAGTAAGATTCTGTCCGTCGGAAAACGGTATCAGTAGAACTGTATCTTTTAAAGTGTTGCCTTGAGTAATAAAGTGAGTGCAGTATAAAAAATAGTTTTTTAAAAAGACAAGCAAGGACGGCCTCCTAACAATTTTGGTGTCAGAAGTGGGATCTCGTAAATGGTATCCGTTGATACCTAGAGATCCGAATCCCAGAGACCCCCAGTTTGCATGATCGACGGTAAGACAGAAACCAAGGTTGTGCCCGCGTCACACTTCAAGGTCGACGGTAAGACTCTGTGCAGCAGCCAGAGCCCGCACCATACTGGTCACTGTAAAACCAAGATTGGTCGACGGTCAGCCTCCACCGCAACGTGAGAGCCCGCACCATTCGGGTAGTAGCAGATCTAACTCACCAACATCATCTTAACGAGTAGAACACTCGTTATCTCCAAAACACTTCCACCTCGCCCAGCATCACCAGCACGTGGACGCCGGCGCCGCCCTCACCTGTCGTCGAGCACGCGGTCGCCCTGCCGCGCTATCCGAGCGTGTCAGATTCCGTTCCCACGAGTGATGGTTTGTGCAGTGATCGTGTTTATGTGAGTCTTTTAAATTACTTACCATATTTTCACCGTTTCTACTATTTTTCGTGAACGTTACCACTTCCACTGTTTCTACAATTATCGTGAACTATAATTTTCTACTACGTAACATATTTTTGTGTGTCGTAACTGTATACCATATTTTTGTGTCTATTTTACAGCTATATTTTCTATATCTATACAATTGTCCAATGTCACTTAAAACAGAATCTAAGGCAAAACCTGAAATGGCCGAAAAAATTACACTTTCAGCACTTACCAAATTCATTAAAACTTATAATGGGGACCGCGAGTAGCACAGAAGTGCTGAATAGTAGCTGAATCACTGTTCACAATGAAATCTTCAGCTGAATAAACCTGCTGAATAAGAGCGTTAGAGGCGCCTACTCAGCTGATATAACTCTGATTTGGGCACAAATTAATCAGCTGTTAGCTGAATAATGTAGCTGGTTGCTCTATATCAACGTTATTTGAGCATTATTAAAGGTAACAGTCGCCCCAAGAGCTGAATTATGAATTAATGACTGATTATCAGGGTATGTGTTACCTTTTATACACCACAAGGGCTGAATAAAAGAGTGCTTGTTACCTATTTTTCAGCACAAAATATATTCTAGGATGTTAGTAACTATTTTATGGAGCTGACAATTCACAAGTGGCAAAATTGTGAATAATTTTCATCCTACTACTTAATTCTGATATGTTTTGTGCGAACCATTTTGTAAAGTGTTTGTGGGAAATAGGCAAATGTTTATCGCTAAGTAAAACTTTGTTTTTCCTCCATGTGCATGAAATTCGAATGGGAAAGAGAGTTTATTGTCAAATACTATATAATTATAGACGAATATTTTCACGCGCTATCAAAATATCACTGTTTACTTGAAAATTATAGTATAAAATATGTGGATGATACTATTATAAAAAAATAATTATTTTTATTTTTCCATTGTAATTTGACAATAAGCTGTTTAGGTATTAAATCATTACATTTTCTATTAAAATTCTGCTGTTATTTTCGTTGAATAAACAAAAACAAATTGTTATTATATTGTATACTAGGTTAGAATCTAAAAAAATGGCAGACAAGCAGTGTGTACCGTATTAACCACAATCAAACGGCATGAGCTGCTTAAGTATCCACTCGTGGTACATGAATCAGTAACGACCTGTTACGAGTGGTTCTTGTGTTACACAAGTCAGCTACAGATTCATGTAAAGCTTGATAGTGGGTAACATGTACGCAAATAACTATAGGTAATCATCAGTGAACCGATAAACTCTGCAGGAATTTCAGGGATCCGCGAATTAAGCTTCATCATCATCACATTATCCTATATTTTTTAGATTAGCGTATGTTAATCATGTACCTAGTAAGTATCAAAGTTTTCTCGGCCAAAGTAGACATAATTAAGTAAAATCATTTAAAGCTCAGGCTTTTAAACAGTGTGGTCATTGTGAAATGAAAATCTTAGGTAAGGTTAAGGGAAAAACTTAGGTACGTTACCTAAGTTTTTCATTTCACAATGATCACAAATAAATTAGACCACATACATAATATTTATAAACGTACCTACTTAATAAATAAATAGCTGCGGTAGCTCGGTCTTAACTCAACATCCATTTTCCTCTGTACTTACTTACTTAGACGTGTCTGTAGATGAGGCTTAACGGGTATCTCCAACCAACTACCTTATTTCACAATATTTTTTAACATAAGAAAATGTTACCGTGTATGCTACCTCCTAGTTAGATAAAAATAGTAGTGCACTGATTAGCTTTAATTTGCCCTTTGAACATTAATAAACGTCAGGAACAACTAGGTTCCTAAAATTGTTATTTTTGTGATTTTATTGGGATGTGATATTTTCTTAAATGAAAAGGATGTACTTAAATAATAAATAAAAGTACAAAATAATCAGTACCTCAAGTTTTTTATTTTCTTACATTGCAGGTTTAATGGAATATATTTCTTACATTGTATGTATTACTGTCGTACTGTATGGATCTGAGAGTTGGGCTACAAAGAAGATGGATGAGAAACAATTGCATGTGGCAGAGATTACAATGTTACGATAGATGTGTGGAGTGACAAGAATGTACAGAATTAGGCATGATTACATTAGAGGTAGTATGAAAGTGGCGCCCATAGATGAAAAGGTAAAAGGGAGTCGATTGGCCTGGTATGGACATGTTATGCGGAGAGATGAGATGTATGTAGGTAAAAAAGTGATGAATATGCATGTAGAAGGACAAAACGGGAGAGGACGGCCGAGGAAAAGATGGATGGACTGTGTGAGGATGAATATGAAAGAGAAAGGGGTAAACGATCGATTGACTGGTGACAGAGAAGTATATATTTGTTTTTTTTTTGTCATAATTACTAGATACACTATCACTGTCTGTACTTGCTGTCTAGAATTACCGTAGCCAGGCAGGAAGGTGTATCAGAAGTGCGCAGTGGAAGATGTAATACATCTACCTGACCACGATAGACAATGATCCAGACACAATGCACTGCGTTGCACAGCGATGAATTATAATCATAACTACACTTAATATTAATAAAATGTCTTACCAACTCTTAGTGATGTTCTTGAGTGGAGTCCTGGAGTCAAGCTAGATACACACAAGACTAAAATTGGCCAATATTAGCAAGTGAATTATCTTTACTTTACCAGACTCTAACGCAGCGTCTTCAATGCACGATGCAAGTTCACAGGATTCGCAATTTCTCCTTGCAAATGTCAATGAATAGTTCACAATGTCTTTTATCACAATTTACCGTTGCCAGCACTAGATCAGGCGGCATTCAAGGCGGTTTACTCTATTTAGTTGAATTAATCAATTCACACGAAATGCAAAAAGGTGTGCTCACAATAACTTTTCACAAAATGTTCAATATGTCACAAACCGTGCCGGGAGTCAAAAAAGCGGCAATTTAATAGATTTCACAACTATTCGCGTAGCTACAATGATGTGCTTTTCAAAAGGCGAACAATTATTTTACGTACGAGTCGACAACGTGGTAATTTCTCAAAAGGGGCGAACGGAAGTGACAGTTCAGTGTGACCATTGTCAGAAATTTTCAATAGACTAAACAAAATGTTACTCAATCGATCTAATCGATTTGACTTATAATAAAAACTAATTCTATTTCAAACATCCACCCGCCCCGGACCGGCCTACCGGTCCGCTAATCAGTTGGTAGACGTGACAATGTTGCAACCGCTCTCCTCAGAATCGAACCGTCCACCAAGACCTCAGCAAATCGGGGAACTCCATCAGCCCCAGTTACCAAATGAAGGATGCGCCCCCTGCGCCATCTGAGTGGCGGAAGGTTAGCCTCCTTGATCAAAACGAGGTCACCAACCTTGGGTGGATCGGTCTTGTTGGTCCACTTAACGCGTTGCTGGAGTATGTGCAAATATTCCAAGTTCCAGCGTTTCCAAAAGCTCTGAGTAATCTGGCGTACCAATTCAAAACGCGAGAGACGACCAGGTCTCGTATCAATATAGGGGTACTCAGGCAAGGCGACAAGTGGGCGACCAATCAAAAAATGGCCCGGCGTAAGGGCCTCCTAATCATTCGGATCTGAGGAGATCGGGCACAATGGCCGAGAGTTCAAAACGGCCTCAATCTTACAAAACACAGTTGCGAGTTCCTCAAATGTAAGGAGAGACTCACCGATTGTCCTGCGCAAGTGTGTTTTGGCCGATTTTACGGCGGCCTCAAATATACCACCCCAGTGTGGACAATTTGGTGGGGAAAACAACCAATTTATCCCACGTCGGGCAAGCCTATCACCTATATCAGCTTTGTTGGTTTCAAGGAAATTAACAACATCATTCAGATAATTATAAGTGCCCTTGAAGTTAGTGCCGCAGTCAGAACGGATCAAGGAAGGCAGCCCTCTGCGGGATACAAATCTGTCAAATGTGGCTACAAACGCCTCGGTCGTAAGCGAGGAGACCAGTTCTAAGTGTACGGCCTTTGTGGAGAGACAAACAAAAACACACAAGTAGGCCTTAACAGTCTTGCTGTTTCGAAGTGTCGACGTTTTCACCAAAAAGGGACCAGCGAAGTCCGTGCCAACACCGTCAAACGTCCTGCTCTCAGTTACGCGATCTGCCGGTAAGTCCCCCATCAACGGCTGCATGGTAGAAGCCTTAAGCTTATAGCAAGGGATGCAGCGAAAGACTACACTCCGAATAATTCTTCGGGCAGACAAGATCCAAAATTCGCGTTGCAAAATGGCCAACAAAGCATTACAACCAGCATGCGAATTTTTAAGGTGACGGTCAGTTACCAACAAACGTACCAAATGACCGTCCTTGGGTAACAAAAGGGGGTGACGTGCCCCGTAGGGGAGGTTGGCGTTCTTGAGACGCCCTCCAACGCGCAATAGACCCGTATCGTCCAAAAAGGGGTTCAATTTAGAGACAGCTCCCGACAATTTCGATTTCCCCGACTTGAGGATAGCAATCTCCCTTTCAAAATGCGCCAATTGCACAGAACGAACCCAAAAGCTGAGGGACTCCTGTCGTTCCTGTGGTGAGAGAAACGGTGTCAGTCGTTTCTGTTGTGGGTGCCTAAAATTAAAAACAAAACGCTTTATCCAAGCAGTGACACCTAACAACTTGTCGAGGGAGCTGTAACGATTCAACAAAAAATCGGGGTCGAAGGCGCATTCCACCTTCTCAAGAGCGAGTGTTCGTAGACCCGGCAAATTAGAAGTATTCAAAACTGGCGTTCGAGGCCAATCAATTTCTGGTCGACTCAACCATTCCGGACCCCACCACAGCGAATGACCTATCAAACTAGGCGTCAAGCATCCGCGCGAGGCACAATCAGCGGGGTTGAGCTCACCTGGCACGTGTCTCCAAACAAGTTTGACTTCGGATTTCTGGATTTGGGAAACGCGATTAGCAACAAATACCTCCAAAGTGTGGACAGAAGCCTTCAACCAACAAAAAACAATTTGGCTGTCTGTCCAGGCGTAGGTCCCATTAATACAAATGCTTTTACCCAAAGTGTTAGACACGTGGTTCAATAAGCGTACAAGTAGAGCTGCTCCCGAGAGCTCCAATTTTGGAATGGTCAGAGATGTCCGAAGGGGTGCCACCTTGCTCTTTGCCATGATCAGGGAAACTCTCACCTGACCTGAGGCACTAACTGTGCGCAAGTACACCACGGCGGCGTGACCACGTTCCGAGGCGTCACAAAACCCGTGAAGGGTGGCCTTGTACTTCCCGGGAGGAAGGATGGGACGAGGCAAGGAGATCTCGTTGACGGCAGGAAGTGAGGATACAAAAGAGGTCCATTCCTCAACAAGAGTGCCGTGCAGAGGTTCGTCCCAGGTCAATCCTGCTGTCCAAAGCTTCTGCAAGAAGCATTTTGCCCAAAATATAATTGGACAGATCCAACCATTCGGATCAAAGGTTCTGGCGACAGTAGACAATACGAGACGTTTAGTCCAAGAACACGGCAATTTCAAGTCTACGTTATATGTAAAGATGTCTTGGACTGGTCTGTACTGAACGCCGAGAACAGCCATCATGGCGGGGTTGTCAACAATCTCAAATAGATGTGGATCTTGCTGATGGTCCTCTGGCAAGCCTTCCAAAAGCGCTGGTGAGTTGGAAATCCATTTGCGCAACTCATAACCAGCGGAGGCCAAAATACCTATCAATTCGTCCCGCAGGAGGATCGCCTCGTCCACTGTGGAGGCGCCCGAGCAAATGTCGTCGACGTAAATATCGTCTTTCAAGATGGCGGAGGCTCTTGGGAAACGTAAGCCTTCGCGGTCTGCGAGCTCCCAAAGAGAACGTATTGCCAAGTAGGGGCTTGACCTTAAACCGTACGTATTAGTATTGAGCTCGTAGACGACCATGGGATCGCGAGGAGACTCTCTCCAAAGGATCAGCTGGAAACGACGGTCATCAGGGTGGATAATAGTCTGCCTGAACATCATTTTTATGTCGGCCACAAAGACAACCTGATGTCGTCGGAAGCTGGTGATGACGTCACAAAGGTCCTTGACCAACTTGGGACCAGAATGCAAGCACTGGTTCAAGGATACGCCTGTTGAAGTCTGCGCAGAACCATCAAATACTGTGCGCAGCTTCCCAGTCAATGGCTTCAATACCGCATGATGCGGGAGAAAGTAGTGCTCCACCGAACGCCAATCCAAATTTGACACAGACATGTGTCCCAACTGTTCATATTCCCTCATGAACTCAATTTACTTCTGTCTGAGCTCCGGATCACGACCCATGCGGCGCTCCATGGCCAACAACCTCTTTTCGGCTAAAGGTCGTGACTCACCAAGCGGAGGCCGAACAGACAGGAAGGGTAGCCTCGTAATGAGCCGACCAGAACGGAGTCGACCAGTGTTGTTCTGGAAGAACAGCTCGCACTCCTCATGTTCTGGATTCAAACGGGCAACTTGAGGGGGCTCCTCTACCTCCCAAAACCTCTGAACTGCATCAGAGAGAGCAGAGCCTACAGCCAACAAATTATCAAGTTCGGGTGGAGGGGGGTCCCTAGGTACAGGTCCCATCAAAGCAAATCCAAATATGGTCGGGATGGCAGTCAAACCATTTGGCACCAAGACCCGTTTCCCACCAATCAAAATTCCACCGAGGACATCAGAGCCAATCAACAAGTCGATTTGTCCCGGTGTGTCAAATTTGGCGTCTGCCAGTTCCAATCCCGATGTCAAATTCACCACAGCAGCGGGTAGCTGTTTCTGTGGGTGCATACCCAAAATATTCTTCAACACAATAGCCGAGGTTTTAATCCTCGGGTGTGAAGATTCAACAGTGCCAAACAAAACTTTAACTTGCCCTTCAACATTAGAGGCTACGTCACCTATGCCCCGTATACAATTCGGAAAAGAGCCCATATTTAATTTAACCTGCCCTACCAAATAAGTGGAAACAATGCAACCTTGTGAACCTGTGTCCAATATTGCACGGACAACAACAGAGGTCCCCGTGGGTCCCCAGACCCTAACAGCAACCGTTGGTAGGATAACGGTCTCAATGGGGAGGTTGGCGTTATAGGGCAGGGGTCAATGACCTATTGTTGCCTGGGCGGCGACCGTTGGCCAGGACCAGGCAAATCAAAATGAGGGTGCGGTTTGAAGTCCTCAAAAGCGCGATGACTCGATCCGCGCGCCATCTGTGGGGGGTCATAATGACGCACCCGCCCAAAACGAGGTGGGCGCGAGTCAAGGCGGGGACGCTCCGCCAAAGGAGGGGAATACCTGGGGCAGCAGTCATGGTGCTGGTGACGCTGAACAGCACATTCAGGTGCGCGAGAGAGAGGAGGCGTACGCACGCTACGGTTCTCCAAGCGGGGTGAGTGGCGATCAATTGAGCGAGGCGACTCTCGGCTGCGCGCCGGTGAGCCTCGGCTGCCACCTTCAAAACACCCGCCCGTGCGCGGCGTCGGCTGGTTGGACAAGCGGCCTACCTCTCTGGCATTCATGCAGAGAATGTCCAAATGCTGTCCTCCACAGTGAGGACAGGGGCGAGAGTTTGGGCAGTCTCGCTGGTAGTGGGACCCCAAACAAGAGAAGCAAAGGCGGCGGGCATTCGCGATGCGCCTACGAGAGGCGACATGAAGGTCCAAGAATGCCCTACAACTGGCCGTTCTGTGCCCCGTGACCTTGCAGTAGGAGCACTCCGCTGGGCTCTGCGTGACCGCAAAGCGAGGAGGGCGCCGGTCGACATTGGCTCGGGTGTGACCGCGAGCCTGCTCCTTGACCTTGGGCGGCTGCGACTTAGCCGGCGTGTCACCACCGGAGTTGTCCAAGACCCGGCACTCATCCTCCAGGAACTTCTCCAGGTCAGCAAAGGGGGGCAGATGGGTCGCGCTATCCCCACCAAAGCGCTGCTCAAAACGCGACCTCAGGTCGGCAGGCAGCTTTTTCAGTACAATGTGCACCAATAGATAGGACCATTGGTCCACGGGCAGGTCAAGGCACTTAAGTGCGTTGATGGCCACCAAGAGCGGGTTCAACAGTTGGGTGCGCAACCCAGAGACCCGGGTGAGCGTCGGCAAACCCAAAATCTGCTCAATATGCGTGTCGGCGAGGCCACGCTTGTTATGGTACCTACGGGTAATTAGGTCCCGAGCCGTCTGGTACGCCTCGTCAGACACGGGCAGATGCTGGATGAGGCCCTTAGCCTCCCCATCCAGAACCGACATTAGATAGGCCAACTTTTGTGCCGGCCGAAGGTCAGCCCTATCATTGACTAGGCTGTCGAACAAGTTAATGAAGCCCAGGTAGCTTCCTAGGCAGCCATCAAAATGGGGGAGGTCCAAAGTAGGGAGCCTACTCACCAGCCCCGGTGCTGACCTAGGAAGCTCCTGCTTCAGGCCGGGTTGCCCTTCCCTATCGGCAACTAGTTGTCTCGCTTATTACCTTATTTCGCTGGTCAGCGGTGAAATCATTGATTGACACTTCAAGACAGCAAGTGCTGAAAGTGCGGAATTGCTGTTCCACACTTGCCAGGCGATCATCAATCCGCTCGTACCTCTGAAGTAAGGCCTGCTGGCGATCAGGCCGGTTCACTAAAGCATTGGCCGAGGCAAACCAGCGCAAATCTGATGCAATGGCACCAGCAGCCGCACGCAAGTCCTTGATAGCTGACATAATCAAAATTTCAAAAGAGCCCGGACAAGCGTTAAGCAATATTAACAATCAAAACTTAATTTTTCTCAATTCTTTAAAAAAACCAACAAAGTATTAGCCTGTTTACTGCAAGTGCAGGCAAGTGACAGGTATTTACTGCCCAACAAAATTAAAGGTTTCAGTATATTGAAACAAACACAAAAGTTATCAAAGTTATAACTTATAACAAATTAATAAAGTTGAAACTTCAACTTAATTAATTAATTATTTGCAACAGACAGACTAACTGTGTTATTTATGATATACAATAGGAAGTAAGCACATAATATGTGTTACCTAACAATATTATCTATATTATAACAAAACAAAGTTTATTAATGTGACCCGCCCAAGTGGCAAGGTCAAGTTTGATTATTACAATGTTTATGAATATATGCAATGAACTAAATTTACTAAATTTATTGATACATACAGCTGTTATGTATCCAAACAAACTGGCTTATTAATGCAACAACAAATTTAAGTTAGATTTTCCAACAATACAAATCAACAATTACTGATTGAGGTTATGTGACAATGTGTTTCAAATTATCTAGGTCAACTTATACAATTAAATATTATGTATTTTAGACAATAACTGACCTGACAAACACTACAATACTGTCTACAAGGTGATATATATAGCTCATTCAACACCAATCTGAGTTCAGATACAATCAACGGCTAAGATACAAGTTTACAATATAGGCACAGTTAACTACGCTCTGCTACCAAAAATTATGTCTAGAATTACCGTAGCCAGGCAGGAAGGTGTATCAGAAGTGCGCAGTGGAAGATGTAATACATCTACCTGACCACGATAGACAATGATCCAGACACAATGCACTGCGTTGCACAGCGATGAATTATAATCATAACTACACTTAATATTAATAAAATGTCTTACCAACTCTTAGTGATGTTCTTGAGTGGAGTCCTGGAGTCAAGCTAGATACACACAAGACTAAAATTGGCCAATATTAGCAAGTGAATTATCTTTACTTTACCAGACTCTAACGCAGCGTCTTCAATGCACGATGCAAGTTCACAGGATTCGCAATTTCTCCTTGCAAATGTCAATGAATAGTTCACAATGTCTTTTATCACAATTTACCGTTGCCAGCACTAGATCAGGCGGCATTCAAGGCGGTTTACTCTATTTAGTTGAATTAATCAATTCACACGAAATGCAAAAAGGTGTGCTCACAATAACTTTTCACAAAATGTTCAATATGTCACAAACCGTGCCGGGAGTCAAAAAAGCGGCAATTTAATATATTTCACAACTATTCGCGTAGCTACAATGATGTGCTTTTCAAAAGGCGAACAATTATTTTACGTACGAGTCGACAACGTGGTAATTTCTCAAAAGGGGCGAACGGAAGTGACAGTTCAGTGTGACCATTGTCAGAAATTTTCAATAGACTAAACAAAATGTTACTCAATCGATCTAATCGATTTGACTTATAATAAAAACTAATTCTATTTCAAACACTTGCAGAATAGTTAGATGTATCTGCCCATCTTTATTAATTGTCATTTCTGCACAATACGTTACCTACCACTATCTTATAACATTCGATGTATACTTGAAGAGTTTTGTCCATCTAAATCTGCACATGCTTTTACACCAACATTTTTGAATACGGAACCCGCCCATTCTAAAATTTCATTCACACTTGGATCATTATTCACAAAACGTGTAGCCTATTCAATGTTCACTGTATCATCTGTATTTCTGTTCAGAATCCTCACATATTCTGCATTAATTTTTCGGCGTATTCCGCCAGTATTTTTTTTATATTTCCACATATCACAATATCTTAAACGACTCGATTAGCTACTTACCTACGAAGCGCTGAATAAAGAAGTCTTCAAGGTCTTATTTAACGGCACTAGTCGATTAATTGTCAACGATAGTACAAGTATTCAGCTCTCACTGAGATTATGGGTAAGATGTAAGTTCATGTGAGCTAATATAGAGCAGTTTGCTTTAACTTAGCATCTTATAATGTTCACTCATAGTGATCATGTAGGCTTTATAAGAGCTATTATACGATTGCGTGTAACAATCTGATTAACATTACACAAGTTCCACTGTGTGCAGCAAAAGGCATTATATCTTTGTTATTTGGAGCCACAGAATAACTGATTACATTATAGTAGCTCACGTGATCTTTCTTAAAATGCAAGTGGTCTAAGGGTACAGTTGTGGTCTTCAATTCAGAAAATAGCTTAGTTAAAGTCCACAAAAATCCTTTAAATTGCTTAAAGACGTATAATACTGAACTATTACCTAAATTAACGCTGCAAGCGTTACAGCGTGGTCTCCGTGATGCATAATAACGTTCTTATTCAGGTAAAAGCTCACTTTTCACCTATTGCAGGTCGAGTGTACTGTAATAACTCTTCATAAGTGCTAAAGTTACCGATGTTACCTCTTGTGACATCTTATAATGCAGTTTTGTGCTACTTGGGGCGGGACTCCCTCCCCGCGTTCCTCACAAACTGTGATAACGCGATGTCGTTATCTACAGCAGATCAACAAAATGTGCTCTGCAAATACATAGTATCGCAACTTGAAGGCAAAGGCCAAGTGGCTTGTAGTTTAAAATCTTTATCCACATGGGACGAGATAAAAGCATTTTTAAGATCTACATTCGGCGAGAAAAAGCACGCGACTCATTTATTAGTGGATGTGTAAAATTGCAAACAAATTAGTAGCGAAGACGTCACGAAGTACTCTTTGCGGATCGAGCAAATATTAACGCGAATATTATCTGACATTCACTATAGTTGTAAAGATGAAAAGGAACTACCAGGTAGAATAGCTGCAATGGAAGATTTAGCCTTAAATACATTTATGTTAGGGTTAAATAACTCTATAAGCAATGTTGTTAGGTGTAGAAACCCCTCGACTTTGAACGAGGCGGTCCAGCACGCAATCGAAGAGGAAAAATTATATAATTTTTCTAATTCTAAATCTAATCCTAAATTTTAGGGTATATGCAGCACGTGTAATAAACCTGGGCATAATGCTTCAGAGTGCTATAGGAATAAAAAACCTTCAAGTTCAAATCGTAATAACTATAAAAAATCTTTCCATATTCCTTCTAATAATTATCCTAATAATAACTATCCTAATACTAACACACACACACACATATCTTCACGCCTTTTATCCCCGAAGGGGTAGGCAGAGGTGTATTACACACCCACACTTCGCCAGATATGTTTCAGTCCCAATGTAATAGGGGGCGAGCCTATTGCCATCTACCGGGCACATTTTTAAGCGAGCGATAATTAATATTTTTATTTTAATACACACATAACTTCGAAAAGTCATAGGTGTGTGCCCGGGGTAACTGGGGATCGAACCCGAGACCATCGTCTCGGCAGTCCGTTACGTACACCACTGGGCTATCGCCGCCGGTATACTAATACTAACTATCCTAATAATATACGGTGTAGTTGTTGTAAAAATATAGGTCACACGATTGATCAATGTCGCAAACGCCAGTACAATATGCAACGCCGTGAGAACGCGAACCTAGCGCAAAATGATCAACCGCCGCGCGATAACATCGGTTGCGCAGTTAAATTCTGCGAAACCGACGAGTCCGAGTTCGATTCCCGCGACGAAAATTTAAACTAAATAAGATTTCGGTGTCGTGTCGCCCGAAATCGACTACCGTAAAGGACACGAAACCCGTTTATCCTAAATCTTTCACTAAACCTACATCATATGTCCTACTAAATCTTTTACCAAATCTACATCTCAGTTGAATCAACTGAGTCCTACTAAGCCTACATCTCAGGTAAATCTGAGTCATTCTAAATCTTATAATTATGCTTACTCTAAGATTACATCTCGAGACGTCATTTCGAGTCATCAAAATACCACATCTTATTCTAATTGAATAATGCTACATCCTACTAATACTTTTACTTACCAAAATAATGCCTACCAAAATTATATTTACCAAAATAATACTAACCAAAATGATGCTAACCTGAAAAATAAATTAGGCATCCCAATATCTAACTCTAATTCTATACCTACTAAATCTTTTGATGTTATTAAATCTACTCCAATTTATGAAACTAGTATAAAAATCAAGAAAATATCTTTGCCATATGTTTGTTTAGTTTCTAGTAATTCTAAAGAGCCTTTAAAGATGCTTATCGACACGGGTGCCGCTATTAGCCTCGTGAAACAGGCAGTATTATGTATATCACCCGACTTGTCTCGCGAAGTCGTGAAATTAAAAGGAATTAATAGTGTAGAAAGTTGTTCTCAAACATTGGGCACATTTCAAATGGATTTTTCTATATCTAATAATTAATTCAGTTACAAATTTCATATGATCAATGAGCAAGTCAGTCTCGAGTATGACGGCTTACTCGGTAGCGATTTTCTTGGTTATTTTAAAACTAGCATTAACTACGATTCTAAATCATTAAATATGTGTGGTCATATCTTACCTATATTAAACTACATTCAACCAACTTACATTATTCCCCCGCGATCCGAAGCAGTAATTGAATGCGCGATACCTAATTACATACCTGAACTTTATTCTAGTAAAGAAGCTCTTGTTCTAGATCATACCGTATGTAGTGGTGTTTATGTCGCAAATTGTATTGTCTCAATCAAGTCGAATAAAATAATTAAAATTACGGCTTTAAACACGACCGACTCTGACGTCGAGATCAAAGATTATTACGCAGAGTTGACACCTCTCGAACAAAACGATCTGAAATGTGAATCATGCCTAAATACTTATTCTATTTCTATTTCCAAATCTGATCGTCTTCAAAAGGTTTTAGATCTTATTCGTTGCTCTCATTTAAATTCGGAGGAGCAAAAAGCTTTATTGGAATGTTGTTCTGAATACACTGATATTTTCCAGATGGAAGGCGAGCCTTTATCTTTTACTAATGCCGTTGAGCATTCAATAAACTCTGGTGATACGCCGCCTATCCACGTTAAATCATATCGCTTCCCCGAATGCCACAAGGAGGAAGTCGAATCCCAAATCAGAAAAATGTTAGACCAAAACATTATTCGCGCTTCTATTTCACCATGGAGTGCCCCTGTATGGGTGGTCCCCAAAAAAATGGACGCGTCTGGCTAAAAGAAATGGAGAATCAAAATTGATTATACAAGGTTATATAGCGGGTCTTACTCGCGAGAAATCTTATATTTAAGGCATAAGTCCCGCCGCGACCACGGCTGAAGCAAGTCAGCCGAAACGTTGGCAAAAAAACCGAGGTATTTATGCCTTAAATATAAGATTTATCGCGAGTAAGACCCGCTATATAACCTTGTATAATGTGTACTAATCGCGAAAGTTTAAAATCGTTAATCGTAATTTATTACCGCCGTCTTAACGATGCGACGGTCTCCGAAAATTATCCACTGCCTCTGATCACTGACATCTTAGACCAATTGGGTCATTCCAAATATTTTAGTACTTTAGACCTATCTAGCGGTTTTCATCAAATTAAAATGAGTTCCAAGGACGCGCCGAAAACCGGATTCACCGTTAACACTAATTCTAGCACTTCAGGGCATTATGAATTTACTAGGATGCCATTTGGCTTGAAAAATGCTCCCACGACATTCCAAAAGCTTATGAATACGGCTCTTTCTGGACTTCAAGGTCTCCATGCCTACGTTTACTTAGATGATTGTATTATTTACTCGCAAAACTTGCTTGACCATATTAAAAAGCTTAAATTAGTTTTTGACAGAATGCAAAAATTTAATCTTAAATTACAGCCAGATAAGTGCGAGTTTTTACGTCGCGAGGTTGCTTATCTTGGCCACATTATCACCGAAATAGGTGTATCGCCGAACCCTGATAAGGTTAAGGCCGTCAGCGAATTTCCAACCCCTACTAATGCCAAACAAATCAAATCTTTTCTAGGCCTTGTGGGCTAATATAGGCGATTTATTGAAAACTTTTCGAAGATTATTTAACTAAGCCTCTTACATCCTTATTGAAAAAGGACGTCACTTTCAATTGGACTGTCGAACAGAAAACAGCTTTCAATATCTTAAAAAATAAACTTACCACGGCTCCCTTATTACAATACCCTGATTTTAGTGCTCCATTTATAATCACAACAGACGCCTCCAACTACGCTGTAGGCGCTGTGTTGTCTCAAGGCGATATAGGTAAGGATAAACCTATAGCCTACGACACTAGAACGCTTAACAAAGCCGAAGGTAATTAAGTAAGTAAGTAAGTAATTCTTTATTGTACACCACAAAAATGCAAATACAAGGAAAAAACAAATTTTAACAATAGATGCACAATTGGCGGCCTTATTGCAAACTGAAATTTCTTCCAGGCAACCAGTCTATGATGGACATAACCGTAGAAGAAGACAAGGTAATTTGATGGTGTAGTGACAGATGAAACATAACACTTGTTTTAACATATACATATATACAAATAAAATACAATAAATACATATACTTATAATACATATCCATATATGCATATATATTATACATTTCAATATATATAAATATAATCACATATAATCATATAGGGAGTTGAGGAATAATGACGCAATTACATTGACAAATAGTGTTGCTTCAATGCATTTTTGAAAATGTTTAGTGTTCTTGCTCGTCTAATTTCAACTGGCAGAGCATTCCACAAACGCACAGCCTGAATGATTTATCATAGAAGTTTGTGGAATGCGGCATCTGCAATCTCAGATCCTCTGACGACCTCAGGCACTTTGAATGTGTGTCATGAAGGAACTTAAAATGTTCTTTGAGATACATGGGTGTGTTAGGATTGAACAATACATTGTATAGTAAGATTAGAATATGAGTATTCCTGCGAAGACGAATCGGGAGCCACTTGAGTCTGCTACGAAATTCAGATAAATAATCATATTTGCGTAAACCAAATATAAATCTTATACAAAAGTTTTGGAGGCGTTCAAGTTTATCAAGTTGCTCCTCATTAAGGTCAAGATAGCTGACATCGGATAATCGAGTATTGGAAGAAGCAAAGATTGTGCAAGCGCAGTTTTGGTGGATATGGGAAGAAAGTTCCGCAGCCTACGTAATGAACCTGCTGATGCAAATACTTTACGGCTTCTCTCCTGCATCTGACGGCCCCAGGATAAAGTTCTATCCAGATAAATCCCCAGATTTTTTACATTATCTGCAACTGGTAAAATGTTGCCATCGAACAGAATCTGAGGCAGTAGTGACCAATTGATCTTAGAGATCATCCTGGAACTGCCAATCAGAATGATCTGAGTTTTGGTTGGATTAACCTTAAGTCCATAATTTTTACTCCACTCACAGATTTGCGCCAACTCCGTATTAATAGTAGAAAACGCATTAGATATCGATGCTAATGGTGCCTGTGAGTATATTTGCAGGTCATCTGCGTAAAGGTGGTAGGACGAAATTAAATGTTTGGAGATAGAATTTATGAAAATTGCGAAAAGTAATGGAGAGAGAACGCCACCTTGTGGTACACCGACAGTCGCATTACACCATGAAGAGTATGATTCTTCAACGCGTATACGCTGACGGCGTCCAAACAAGTAACTACAAAACCAGTCAATTACCGTTGGAGATATGTTAATAGAGCGGAGTATGCCAAGCAGGATGTGGAAATCCACGGTGTTAAAAGAATTGCTAAAGTCAAGTAAGGATAGAAGCGTGAGCTTTCCACAATCCATACCCAATCTAATCTCATCGGTGATGTGAACCAATGCCGTGGTAGTACTATGACCAGGACGAAAACCGGATTGAAAGGGATTTAGGAGAGCATTTTTGGACAGGAAGGTACTTAGTTGTGTATATACAAGACGTTCGAGGACTTTGGAAAGGAATGGTAGTATGGATATAGGTCGGAAGTCGGAGAAGGAACAGGGTTTGGGTTTCTTTGGCAACGGAATTATTTGTGCATCTTTCCATGCTGGTGGGAAGATACCACTAGCAACTGAATGATTTAAGATGTGACATAGGACAGAGAGGATTTCATCAAGGATGGGAAGGATCAGGTTTCGGCTGATACAGTCATTACCAACAGCATTGGATGAAATTGAAATTATGCTCTTTTTAACATCACAACCGGAAAATTGCTCGAAAACAAAAGGTGAATATTTGGGAGTTGGGATAAGTGAAAGATCTTTTAAAGTATTCGTTTTAGTTGTCCCATCAAAGTTGGACGAAGAGGTGAAATGTGCATTGAGTGCATCAAAATTTATGTCTTTGGGGATTGCGTCATTGCGCGACTTACCAACTCCCATCGTTCTAAGAAATTTCCAGACTTTAACTGGGTCTCCATTTTCAACAGAGTTGTGAATATGTTGGCGTTGTGCTTTCCTACACACCTTATTGCAGAGATTTCTTGCACTAATATATTTCTCCAAATTATAAGGGGTTGGACGACACTTATACCGCGCCTTAGCTGCAGCTTTTTTTAGAAATAATGTTTTTGATATCGTCAGTCAGCCAAGGCGATGGAAGATGTTTTAACTTTATGGCTCTGATAGGCGCATGTATGTCGTACAACTGTATTAATTTGTCTGTAGGTAAATATTTGCACTTTGGTGTCTATGCAGTCTGAGGCAAATAACGGACTCCAATCAAGCTTTTTCGCATCTTCACAGAGCTTCGAACGATCCATCCCACCGAAACTACGCTGCATAATAATCCTCGGTTTAGCCTTGGGAGGGCGTATTTTATAGGAAAGATAGGTCAAGTCATGGTAGGAGAAAGCGTCGGCAGAGAATTGACCATGCTTGGAAACAAAGGTAGGAGATGATACAAAGATGAGATCGAGGAGAGAAGGAACAGAGTGTGGAAAGTGATGTGTGGCATCAAGAAGAAGAACAGATAAATTACTAGAGTTTAAAATACGCAAAAGAGTGGAGGATCTTGCATCCTGTTTTAAAATACAAGTGTTAAAATCGCCCATTATAATTGTGTGACTATAAGAGGGAGTCAAAGTTTCTAGGAGGTGTTCAAAAGAAGGAAAGAAGTTTATACGTGACGAAGGGGAATAATAAACTCCTAGAAGAACTTTAGTATGATGAAGTTCCACTTCTAAGGAAAGATGCTAGCCGGCGTTAGCAGGTGGTGGCTGCGAAGAAGTGCTTATTACACGATATGGAATCTGGGCACGTAAGTACATAGCAACACCACCACCTCCACCGACCGCACGATCATTTCTTATGAGATGGAACCCAGGAAGAGAGTAGGAAGTTGAGGGTAGACATGGTTTTAGCCATGACTCCGAAACAAGAATAGCGTGTAAGTTCTTACAGTCAAATGTTGCCAGCATATCCAGGAAGTGGGCGGGAATACTTTGAGCATTAATATGGACTACATTAAAGTTCCTCGGCACGTCAGAAAACCGAGACTGAAGATTATCAGCGAACGAAGGCAAACTAGCGAAACTGTCATCGACACTAGTAGCGGTTACAAAGCTATCATCATCACTGTTTGAGTCAGTCATTACAAATATGTATAAATATTTAATAACAATTTACAATAATATATGAATAAATATATAATAATAATATGTATAGGTTATGTAAATATATAACAAAAATATAAAAAATAAAAATTTAAACTACCTAAAATGGTAAGTCCACCTGCCAGTTAAGTGTTACACAAAACATTCATAGTTACAATACAATAAAATTAATAGCACTGTGATAATAATAAACTAAAACGAAACGATTTTTAAAACTTCGACAAAAAAAAAGGCAATAAACAGACTAGGCTCATAGATTAAACCGGGTGAATTGCATTTTACGACTAACAGATTTAAAGATTAAAAGACTCGTATTCAAATGACAAAATATATAAGTAGGCGTTTGTGACAGCTATGACAGATGGCAAAATATGTCAAAGTGAAAACAGAATTGTGCACATATTTTATAAATAGAAAATTAAAAGGGTAAAATCAAGTTAACAATTACAAACAAAGAAGGTAGAAGCTGTGATATGGAAAGCAATTCACCCATACGTATGAACAAAGGACAAATAAAAGTTAAAAACCTATTTTTTTGGGAGCTGCAGCCCGTCTAGATTTCGCGGTTGTCTTCATACCAGGTTTCTCCGGATCGGCGCCTTTGATCTTGTCCAGATCTCCCAGGGTCAGAATCCGGTGTCGAACCCCTTCCGCGCCAAGGACGTAGACGGAGCCTTCTCTGGTCCAACATTTCGCAACGCCAAATTTCTCCCTCGCTGCCATGAATGTTGTATGTCGCGACCGGGTTAGAAATTTAGACAGCGCGAGACCAGTCCCTTTTAATTTGGTCTTGGAAAACCATATGCTGTCTCGCACCGAAACACTATGAAGCTTGACTAGAATGGGTCTGGGCTTCTTATTAGATGGTTGACGGCCCATTCGGTGGCAACGCTTGATGTCTGCAGTCGTGAATGTATCAAGCTTGAGCTGCTGTTTGACCACCTGACAGACCACATCAGCTGTCTCCTCATTCTTTTGCTCCTCAACTCCGTGCAGGAGAAGCATCTTCCGACGGCTGCGCATCTCCATATTGTCGACCTGACGAGCAACTATATCGAACTGCTGAGAAATTGACTTCAAAGTTTGCAATATGAAGTCTTTGAACTTTGCAAATTCCTCTTCCAAGCTGCTGGTACTAGAAGACTTTGAAGTCTTATGAAGATCCGCTTCAAATTTGGCCATCCGCTCCTCAAAATACTGCTGTAGACCGAATGTTGAAGCTTCCATAATGTTGTTAAAGTGAAGTGTTATAGAAGTGAACTTTTGTTGTGCTACAATGGAGATAACACTCAACGGGCAGGTACTGAATGTTAGCTATCTTTATTATTCATTAAATTGATATAAAATAAACTTAAACTATTTTATTTTAAAATTTCGTCAACAGCTGATTTAAATACAGGTGTTTGATCAACTACCCACCAATATTCCTATTATTCGACAACGGAGAAAGATCTCCTTGCCATTATTTTTGCTGTTAAAACCTTCCGCCCTTATATATTTGGGCGCAAATTTAAGATCGTTACAGATCATCGACCTTTAGTTTGGCTTTTTAGTAATAAAGATCCAGTCAATCGACTCATCAGATGGCGCTTAAAGCTTGAGGAGTACGACTACGAAATTGTATATAAGCAAGGTCGTCTTAATTAAAACGCAGATGCGTTATCTCGAATTCCAGTAAATGTCTGGAGCGGCGTCGTTGTGCTGGTTCCCGAAGAAAGAGTGTAGTGTCGAATAAAACTGCAGTGGACTGTAATACTAGGATGTTATATTCGGTGAAGTACTACTGAGGTTTACATATACAATTATAGTCGCGTCTACGGAACAAACAAGAAAAGTATTTAGGTTGCGCGAGAGCGTCTGATCGCAATGACATGTAACAGCTGATTGTCGATGACAGCGGCGCACGAGCTGGCGAGCAGTCCACTCGCCCCGCACCGCAGACCCCGCGGTGACGTTTCCTAAGTGCTGTTGAGTGCATGTCTCAACAATGTCATTGACTCAAATCGTCTTAATAATTCTACCTACGAAAAATATTTTAAGAACCAATTTACAAATAAGTTACCTACTTCTAATACTATTATCGAAGAGTGTAGTCAGGCTCTACATTTATCTAAAATAAAATCAATCGCTTGTCCAGTCTCTTTAGACTTTGATTACTCTATGCCTCACTGCGAAGAAATACTATCGCAGCTCGAGAATTCTGCTGAATTGCTTAGTACGGAACGCGAGCCGTTCACTGTCCATAAGGTTATTAATAAACACAAGACATATTGTTTTCTATATTCTAAAGTACATCATTATGAAGAAACAAAATACAAAGATATTTACAATTTATTAATTAAATTAAGAGATATGCTCTTATTAGATAACATAACTGATCTTGCTATATCTAATTTTACAGATCCTTTTTCTAAAATTGTATATACTAAATTATATAACATGATATCTTACATTTTTCATAACACAAATATTAAAATACATATCTATAAAAATCAATTAATTTACCCAACACCTGCCGAGGTCCCTATAATTTTGAAGGCAAATCATGACTCTACTATTGCTGGTCATCCAGGTGCGCGCCGCATGTACAATCGAATCAAGGCCGCATATTACTGGAAAGGCATGCGTGCCGATATTGAACGGTATGTCAAACAGTGTAAGTTGTGCCAAATAAATAAGCCATTAAGGCATTCAAATAAAGCTCCTATGGAGATAACTTCTACATCTACTAAACCATTTGCACGTTTAGCTCTAGACATCGTTGGTCCATTACCCGATGCTGGTTTCCAAAATGTTAAGTACATCTTAACTCTACAAGATGACTTAACTAAATTTTCAAGTGCTTATCCTATGGTTACAGCTACAAGTTAAGAGATAGCTCGAAACCTCGTACACTTTATGTCGTTGTTTGGTTTTCCTAAAACTATTTTAACCGACCTTGGTACATGCTTTACTTCAGATCTATTTAAACAACTTACCGAAATCCTTAAGATAAAATCTCTGTTTACTACTTCTTACCATTCGCAAACGAATGGTGCATTAGAAAGGTCACATGCTACTCTTAAGGAGTACTTAAAGTCCTTCGTTAATGACAATCAAAATGATTGGCATTGTTACCTATTTACTGCTATATTAGCCTATAATCGTCCGTGTGGTGACGGATTAAGAATACGGAATGTCACCACCCCATATCATCCCATGGGTGTCGTAAGAGCCGACAGAGGGAGCATATTATGCAAAGAACAGCACTGTAAGAGAAGGAAAACTTGTTACAAACCCTATACCAACCCGTTTGGCCAGCGTGGTATAGTAGGCCAATTCCTCCTTTCAAAGGAGAGGCCTAGTCCAGCAGTGGACTGTTAAAGGCTGAGGATGATGATTAGCCTATAATACTACCCCTCACTGTACAACTGAATTTACCCCTTACGAACTTTTATATGGTTACAAACCTACTATTCCTAATTCTTTATATGACTAGAGGACCCGTGCTGCTCCACAGCATATTTTAATATTATAAAAAAGCTCTTAGGTACATATAGGTATGGTGAGTACATTGCAGTGGCCAAACGAATTTCATAATGTTTATTCTCACTTAATAACATAACATATAAACAATAAGAAATTGCGCGGAATAAGCAATTTCCGTCACAAAGAATGGAAATCACTTGAAAATTGTTGATGGTAGCATTAATCAAATCTGAACCCGTTTCCACCCGTATTTTTTAGCAGTAGGAGGACCATCCGGTACCAAATCTCCAACAGGCACGTAATTGACCAAGATTCTTTGTTCAAACTTTCTCTGAGCATTTATCAATTTCCTTCCGAGAACCATAATTATAATTGAAAACACAACTACTCACAAAAAATACGTTATTAAATCAGAAACTTAAGTTACTAACTTACGCTAACTTCACTTTTTTCTTTATCTGTCAATATTTTACTATCAAAATCATCAAAATTAAAAATATAGATAGGTAAACAACTTTTTCATAAGTAAGAAAATAGGTTTTATTTGTTATCCAGCTAAGTAAATATTTCTGTGAGAAGCACTATTTATTTCGTTTTGTGTATGGGTGTGATTAATCCATCATAGTTTAGAAATGTAATAATGACGTTTATAATTTTGGTCGCAATTGTAGTTTTGGTAGGAATGGCTGATTTGGTAGCAATCGTAAGTAACCTTGCTACCAAAACTACAATACATATATGCCAAAAATACAATTTCTACCAAAACGACTATTCCTAACGAAAATACTATTCCTATCAAAACTACTATTTGTACCAAAACTACTATTCGTACTAACACTATCATATCTACCATTTTTTCAAAACTACCATTTCTACCAAAACTGCCAGTGCTGTCAAAAGTACTACCTTTTCTCTTAAAACTACTATTCTTACCAAAGCTACAATTTCTACCATAACTACCACTTGTAATAATATAATTATGTGACAATAGTACTATGAACCGCTGTAATAACATAAAAAAAATTTAAATGCCCGAAGAAAGTCGGTAATTTAAAAACACAAAAATTTTCCTAACATAAAACGTAAGGAAAATTACTCAACATCAGAGATCAGTTCACCCAACATTAAGGGTTAACTGGTAACATTCGGGGAATATTACCTGCCATCAGCGATAATTCACTATAGTGATAATTTGACCAACATCGGGTATAATTTTACACACCACCACACTCACAACCGTATGAAAGTAAGGCAAGGTCAGCTTAAGGAGGCATAACGTTTCTCCCTGGCAGTTACCACAAGGAACTTATTAAGAGATGCCATTAAAATATTTTTGAATTTAGAACCGCCCATGTAGAGAGAAAGCAATGGAATCTTAAGAAATTTATTGGAAAATATTGAAAAATAAGTTCAATGTCCACACCTATCTTCCTTCAAACTTACCCAATTTAAATGAGCATACCATCAAATGAAAGAGCTCTTTTCAGCGCGTGTTTTAGGCCTATAACGAAACGCCTACCTCAATGAGAACCAGATATATAGAAGCAGAAAGTCATTGACTACGGCTACGAAAACGTAAAAAATGTATGGGAGATAACTGTTTTTGCATATAACTTCATGAATGTGCAAGTTAGGTAATTTCTAATGCTTGATGACAAATCCATGCAGCAAGAGCTTTCATATAAAAAAAAATCATGCGAATCGGTTGCGTAGAACGGGCTGGCCGACTCGTATTATAAAACACAAATTCTTTTAATTCTTTATATGATACTTCTAACAGTTCTTCCTATAATGAATACATTCGCGCACTGCAATATCAAATGCGGCTTAGCCGAGAGAAAGCTATACAAAATATTATAAATAGTAAAGAACGGTCAAAACAATACGATGATTCTAAATCACGCGATGTTACTTATAAAACAGGCGATATGGTGTATCTTAAACATCATCACAGGCTAAGAAAAGCACTGTCCCCTGTTTGGAAAGGCCCCTACAAGATAATTAAAGTACATAATAAACATAACGTAACGTTACAGGTGGGCCGCAAGCATATGAAATATCATACAAATTAAATCAAACCCGCTGTATCTTGAACTATCTTATTTTCAGAGCCTTGTGCTACGGCTGCCACGCCGAATCGAAGATAACTCCGATAACTCCGAACCTGTTACTAATATTCGTTTTTATAATGACTACTGGAATGTCGTAACTCATATCGACATTATATCATTAGAACCATATTCAACTAATATTGAATCATTATTACGTACAACTCAAAATATTTGTAGTAAGATACAATCACAAGATATTATGCAATGTAAGGATTATTCTAGCCCTATTAAAATACTAATTCAGTCTAACCTTCTTAAAGTACAATCGTTATCTCATTTAACTATAAATCAAACACCGACCAAGGTCAAGAGGTCCTTAGAATTCGGTGGTGAAATTCTAAAATTCTTTTTCGGTACTTAAGATGCCGACGACGCCAGAAAATACGACACCGCCATCGAATCTTGCCAAAAGAGTGAGTCCGAACTATATCGGCTCATGAAAGATAATATACATATTGTTAAGTCGACAATAAATAATTTTAATTTTACTATATATAAACTAAATCAAAACGAGATTAAGTTAAACTCTCAAATAGATGTTATGAACGAAATTTTATCTCAAGTTACTAAGACGGATAACTTGTTATACAATATTTCGCGTGTAAATAGTTTATTAAATATAATAGAAAGCTCTTTGCTTACTATTTCTAATCTATTAGATACTACTTAAACTCTATTTTGTTTTCTAAGGTAAACGTTCTACACCCTAGTATTATAAGTCCTATCAGCCTTTACGATGAACTACGCAAACAAAGTAAATTAATAAGAGGCTCCCAGTACAAATAAATATTCATAATATTCACGCTATTATAGATGTTTCGCAATTAAGCTCTTATTACTATAATAATAAAAACGTTTTTGTGTTGCGAATTTCACTAATAAGTGACGACAAGTTCGTTATCTATAAGAACATACCTTTACCGACTCCCCATAACGGATCCAATATCAAAACATTCGCGCTCATTCAACCTTCCAATGCCTACACTGCTTTAATATACTCCCTATTGTACTATGTTTAATTTCTATGTTTTAAAACTATATTTTACTATTATTTTAATGTAAACCGATTTCCAAGCTTCCAATCGATTTCTATATTTTCTATTTTCTTTAATTTCGCTTCATCTTAAAATTGATAAAGCTTCATCTTAAGGGGGGAGATGTTATAACCCGAGATAGTTCCTTAATAACGCTAGATCAGCATTTCACGTTTTCTAGTACATTTCCATTCTATTGTTTCTACTTAGTCAGCATTTTCATTTACTTGTATGATTTATTTCATATTAAGAGTTAGTTAGATTCTGTTCGTCGCGAAAAGCGGTTCGCTCCCGGAACTCGGAAATCGGTATCAGTAGAACTGTATCTGTAAAAGTGTTGCCTTGAGTGATAAAGTCAGTACAGTTTAAAAATTAGTTTTTTAAAAAGACAAACAGGGACGGCCTCCTAACAGTACGAATATGAGTATTTAAGCTGTCTTTCTGTGTAAAATGTTACAAACATACATCACATTTGTATGGCTTGTCACCGGTTTGCAGTTGCATGTGGCTGATTAAAGTACTTTATTGGCCAAAACATTTCAAACAAACATCACACTTCTATGGCTTAGCACCGGTGTGCATTCGCATGTGCCTGATTAAATTACCTTTTAAGCCAAAACATTTCATACACACATCACACCTGTATGGCTTGTCACCGTTGTGAATACGCATGTGCGTGTTTAAACCCCATTTTTGGCCAAAACATCTCATACACACATCACACTTGTATTGCTTGTCACCGGAGTGCAGTCCTATGTGCTTGTTTAAATTACTTTTATCGCTAAAACATTTCATACATACATCACACTTGAATGGCTTGTCACCGCTGTGCATTCGCATGTGCACGATTAAATGACTTTTTACACCAAAACATTTCATACACACATCACATGTGTATGGCTTGTCAGCGGTGTGTATTCGTATGTGGCTGGTTAAATGACCTTTTTGGCTAAAACATTTTATACAAACGTCACACCTGTATGGCTTGTCACCGGTGTGAATACGCATGTGCGTGTTTAAATCCCATTTTTGGCCAAAACTTTTCATACAAATATCACAGTTGTATGGCTTGTCACCAGTGTGAATACGCATGTGCTTGTTTAAATAAATTTTTCGGCCAAAAAATTTCATACACACATCACACTTGTACGGCTTGTCACCGGTGTGCATTCGCATGTGCGTGGTTAAATTACCTTTTTGGCTAAAACATTTCATACAAACATCACATCTGTATGGCTTGTCAGCGGTGTGTCTTCGCATGTGCCTGGTTAGATTACTTTTTTGGCCAAAACATTTCATACAAACATCACAACTGTATAGCTTGTCACCGGTGTGCAGTCGCATGTGGTTGTTTAAAGTACTTTTATAGCAAAAACATTTCATACACACATCACACCTGTATGGCTTGTCACCGGTGTGAATACGCATGTGCTTGTTTAAATCACATTTTAGGCCAAAACATTTCATACAAATATCACACTTGTATAGCTTGTCACCAGTGTGTATACGCATATGAGTGCTTAAATGACTTCTTCGGGCAAAACCTTTCATACAGATATCGCCCTTGTATTGTTTGTCGCTAGTGTGCATAGCAGTTAAGCTTGTGTCACTGTTTGACCTTTTATCTGATACGTCACCACTATATAATTTCTCATTAGAATGTTTACGTAGATGTTGAATTATATTACGTTTATGACGGTAGAACTTCTTACAAACATCGCATTGATACAGCTTTGCGGCAGTATGTACACGTGAATGTATAGTTAAGGCAGACTCATCAAGGAAACGTTTATAGCATACATCACATTTAAATGATTTCTCAGCAGAATGTTCGCGAATGTGTGTTTGTAAGAGATCCTTGTCGCTAAAGCACTTGTTGCACGTATCACATATATATGATTGTACATTACTACGTGAACTTATATTAACATTATCGTCTCTATGTATTTTGTGTTTGACTTCCTCTTCGGTGTCATCGCTGTGTGGCGTTGAAGTATTATCTGCAAGATGTTGTGTCTCCTTGTGGTGGCGCCATGTTCTACAAGCAACTATAAATACATAATAAAAATTACATAACGTTAAAACATAAAATACCAATTCACGCCAATTATAACTAAGCCGTGCCACGAGAACATGGACTTTTTGTAGACAAAGTATTTCTACTAAGTGAGTTAGCGACAGTTCAATCAAAAACAAATAATGAAAAGTTCAATGAGAGCAACGGTATATAGATAAGTGTCATGGAAACTAATATGTCAATTGATCGACTTTTTATCGATATATGCGCTGTCAAATGTGTCGTTTGATGTTCTGTTGTACTGGAACGCGTACGACGCCGAACGTCAACATTGGGCGTTATTCCATTGAAATGATATATTCTTGGGCTTAGCCTTAGATAAATGATTGGTATAGCTTCGCTACCCTTCTCATAGAGAGAAGAGGCCCGTGCCCAGCATTGGGACAGTTTATATACAGGGCTGATGATGATGATAGCTTCGCTATACTAGATACCGCGCTGTCTAAGAAAAATAGTTCAGTGAATTCGGCAACTCATTATGGTGAAAAGTGTGTGAAAACAAGACACATGCGTGAACAATAAGCTTATTTATTTATAGGAAACTCAACAGCTTAATTATTTTAGGCTTGTGTGACGTATGTCCTAAAATTCAATTAGTGATAGATTCGTTCCTCTATTAGATGTTAAACCGAAACAACTAATTTTCAAAAAAATTCAAAAATCGGTCAGTAAATCCTCTTTGAATTTGACGTGAAAACGCTGTAAACCATCATGGCGGTTGATTGATGTCACGATGTGCAAAACAAACCGAGAATGTAGTCTGGTCTGTTGTACCATAAAGTATACAAATGTCATTTCGAATCTTCAAAATTGTCGTTTTTAACTAGACTAGTGATGTGCTTACTCAAAATGAATTTCGATAAAATATCGATAATGTTTGCAATAAATCCTTAGATTTGGTTTACTCAGAATGAATATCAATTGAATGTTAAGAAATCCAGCATATATTTAAACACTAGTAAATAAGTTACGATAAATATATATATTTTTAAATTGCCTTTTTGAGGTGAATAAAGCAACTGATATTCATAACATCACTAATAATCACTACCTATATGCAGTGATAGGGTCAATGACGAGATCATTACCACGTAATGGTCGTAATCCTCCCCCCCGGATCTTGAACGAGTTTAGACGTGTCCACTTGGCCAATTTTTTAATTTAAAATACAATTTATTTCCGAAAATAAACAGTGAACTATTAACATAAGTACTAGGCGCGCAGTACGCTGACGGAGTTTGCAATCGAGCAGTGAAGCGGCCCGAGCAGGACAGCGACAATCGACGCAACTAACATCTTTCGCTGCGTACGCGGCGTCATCATATAGCACACAGCGGCACTTCACCACTACATGCGTCGTTGATGCTTGCCATAGTTCATAAGCGACAGCGATTTGCGGGTAAATATTTCTCCGTATTTTAAGGGTCAATATTACTTTAATAACGTAATTATAATTGTACTGACGTGCAATAAAAAATACAAGTAAAAGCTAGAATTAAATACAATGAATGTTCAACATACCCCACCGAAAAGTAATTCTAAACTTATCTCTCCCACTCGTTTTGGGTCGGATCCTGCACTGTATACACCTGAAGGTCAAGGTCAGCAATTAGATTTGAACATTACAAAGCG
Source organism: Euclidia mi (assembly GCA_944739405.2). Classification (NCBI taxonomy): domain Eukaryota; kingdom Metazoa; phylum Arthropoda; class Insecta; order Lepidoptera; family Erebidae; genus Euclidia; species Euclidia mi. The sequence goes on along the minus strand of OX123208.2, from coordinate 29,878,331 downwards.
AACCAAACGTCGATTGAATGACCCGTCAAGCACAGCAGATATCTCACTATCCGACTTATTGACCAAAATGGACGAAATTAAAAAGCAGCAAGGCGCTAAATTTACCAACTTGGAACTATCTCTGAAGGAGCTAACAAACCAAAACGCTGAAATAAACAAATCAATGATGTTGTTGTCTGAGAAATACGATGATGTTCTTAGTGACTTGAAAACTCTTCAACAGGAAAACTGTTCATTAAAGAGCCATATAAAGACTTTGGATACAAAAATTGAACTTTTTGAAAAAAATGCACGGTCTACCATGATCGAATTAAGAAATGTCCCAGTCACTGTATCTGAGAACAAAGAACAGCTAGTTGAGATATCAAAAAAGATTGGAAATATTATTAATGTACCAATCCTAGACTCCGATATTCGAGATGTATCTCGTCTAAAGCTGAAAGACAAACCCATAGGCCCTATAATCGTAGATTTCACATCAACCATAAAGAGAGAACAGTTTATAAAGGCTACGGGGTCATATAATAAGGCAAATCGTGAGGAACGTCTGAATACTAAAAATCTGAATATGGATGGACCAACAAAACCAATATACGTGGCTGAATCTCTGACTGCTTCAGTAAGACGTCTACACTACAAAACCAGACTATTTGCTAAAAAACATAATTACGAGCACTGCTGGACTTCGTTTGGTAAGGTGTTTCTGAAACAAAAGGAAGGCCAACCCCGTCTACGCGTTTACTGCGAAGAAGATCTTCTAAACATGGAAAAAAATATTTGACTAGTCTTTCTCTCTGAACGGCTGTTATACATTCCAACTGCATGCATTATTTTTTACTTAACATATTTAAAAAGCGCATACCACTACACTGTTCACTTACACCCCATACATAAAAATAAAACAATAACTCTGACATTACAACTGATTAATACTACACTACACTATATACAATCAAAATATACTCACATAACACATCCATGCCTCCAAAGTGTCACATCATTCACTAAAATATTATGTCGTAGCTAATACCAGTTTTAATACTTTTCATAACCAGTTAACAAGATTGGAATTCATATGTAATAATATAATTTTACATCGAAATATATCAGCACATATTACAATGGCCAAATTAACCCACAAATATGATCCTGCTAAATTGTTGCTTGGACGAAATTCAACGAGCTAACGCAATTACAAAGTGAAATAGACTCTTTCAATGTTGCTGATTTTGTCATCTGTGATGCGGAGGACTGCTCGGGTCTGTTACCAAAGTCGAACAAATGTCTTAAAATGTTTCAACAAAATATAAGGAGTGTCAAATGTAACCTTCCTGGATTATTACCGATAATAGCCAGAACTGCGGTTGACTGGGATTGCATTGTTTTGACAGAGTGCTGGTTGTCATCAACAGTGTTCTTACCCTCCTTGGATGGATATGACAGTTTTGCCACCACTAACAACCTTACGCAGAATGAAGGTGTTGTTGTTTACTACAAAAACGGTTTGTTTATCTCAGTTGAAGAACCTGTAATTGAGGACGCAAACTGTCTTGTTATTACCCTAAATAAGGATACAGTAGCCTTGGCCATTTATAGGCCACCCGGGAACAGAAATATTAATAACTTTTTACAATCTCTCAATCAGGTACTATTAAAATATTCGTATATGCAAAATGTCATATTATTGGGGGACATTAATATTAACATTGCCGAGCACAGTCTTGACAGCAATCTTTCTGCATATCTAGATATGATGGCATTCCACGGTATGATGGCTGCATACACATCTCCTACGCACAATAAAACATGTTTGGATCACACGTTTCTAAAGACTAAACTAACGGCTCGATGTCTTATACTCCAAACAACAATTACAGATCATAATAGTGTTGCTTAGTACATAGCTAGCCTTCCTAAACAAAAGCCTGCTAAAATTGTAAATTACTTAGATCACAACTCTCTAAATACTGAACTTAAAAGTGCTGACTTTAGTCCACTATACACAATTAAAAACGCCAACGAGGCTGCTAACTTCTTCCACAATATCCTATATAGGTGCATCCAAAACAACACTAGAGAAGTCAAAATATCAAACAAGAAAAAAATTCTAAAGCCGTGGATAACCCCAGGCATTCTGAAGTGCATTAGAAACCGCGATAATCTATATAAAAAAGTAAAGAAACACCCAGATAATGAGACACATAAAATCACATACAAACGATACCGAAATTTTTGTTCGTCTTTATTAAAAAAACTTAAAAGAGAATATGAAAAGCAACAATTCCAAAACGCAGGGAAAAATAGTAAACAAAGGAGAAGTTGCAACTTCCATATAAAATTACCCCACGTCCGACAGCTGAGAAAAATATCTCAAATAATAGATAAAATTGAGTATTAATAAGTTGCATACCTCTGATTGACATCCTTACTGGCTATCATACTTAGAAATTGCTCCAAATATTGTTTCAGGCGCAGTATTAAGTACTTATCTTAAAAATATTATACTTTCAATCATGCATTTCTCTAACGACCATAAAAAAGTAGAATAAAGATTAAACAAATGAACATATTTTTTATAGACTCTAGCCTGTATCCTCGAACACATTAAATTTTCTAAAAGCGCCCCTAACAGAGAGTAGCTATCGATAGAGTCCGCTAGGGAGCGCATTTAGAAAATGTATGGAAATTGTTCCCGACGACGACTAGGCTATCGTCCACCGTGACGATCGAGTGAAAACTGGTACTAGACCCTCTGATATCATAATTAATTCCTCATATGTCTCGGAAAATCATATTAACTTCTTCGCTAGTTGCTTCCAACCTCGCAAAGGGAACTCGCAAAGAGCTGGTTTAGATTTATGTTCTTCGACATAATCTGCTAACAAGTTTGGTTTAAGCATATTTAGTCCTATTTGTTTGACAAAACTCTTCAGTATGTGTGCTTCATTACTAACGTAGTATAATAACTATTTTCAAACGTGAGTTATTACAGTGTTTAATTGCTTTTTAATCCTATTCTAAAACTAAAATCAGAAATTAGTATATTACAGGTTTTCTACTCCTGAATTAATATTTAGAGCAATTTTTTTATATGTTAGCCAGTAAAGATGATTACCGGAAGTATATAATTTTTTTATACTGATTTTAAGCGATTTTTTGAGATACTTATCGTTGCAGTCGGAAGTGGGGCATTTTTGCTACTTCTTCTTTGGAAAATAGTTAAAGAGATTACATACTCAACAAAACCCAAAAACAGCCCGATTGAACTTATTAGCACCAATGACCCCCAAAATTCAGCAAACAATGTAAATCAATACTTTGCAAATGTTGGTAAAACGCTAGCAGAAAAAATCATTAAGAATAATCTACAAACAGGACCCATTGCCTTTAACTCGTGTAGCCATTCTTTTTGTCTGCTCCCTACGGACGAAGATGAGGTTAGGTCTTTAATAACAGGGTTAAAAAGTGATTGTTCAGTGGGCCTGGATCTGATATCTAGTGACATTTTGAAATCTAATATAGATATTCTAACAACACCAATAACATACATTTGTAATTTGTCGCTCACAACCGGTATATTTCCGAAGATCTATAAAAAGTCAAGGGTTCAGCCGATACATAAGAGTGGTGACAGAGACTGTGTCAATAATTATAGGCCAATTTCAGTTCTACCTACCATATCAAAAATTTTAGAGCGCATCATTAACAAAAGACTTGTTAACTACTTGGAAAATAAAAATCTTCTTTCACAAGCACAATTTGGTTTCAGAGCTAAGAGATCCACCGCCGACGCTGTGTCAGAACTAACAAATTATATAGTTAACAACATAGATTCGAAGAGGAAAACCATAGGAATATTCCTAGACTTAGCAAAGGCCTTTGACACAGTCTCTGTCCCTATTCTGTTAACAAAACTAGAAAGCCTTGGTATCCGGGGTCTTCAATTAAAGCTTTTTAAAGATTACCTAACCGACAGAACACAATGTGTTAAAATCGGTAGCATAAATAGTGAAGAGGTCCCAGTGACTTTCGGAGTTCCACAGGGCAGTATTCTTGGACCAACGCTGTTCCTAGTCTATATAAATGATATATGTCAGTTAATGTTACCGGATTCGAAAACTGTTGCGTTTGCGGATGATACAGCTTTGCTTTTCAGTGGTAACTCCTGGCATGAAGTTTTTGTCAAAGCCCAGATAGGCATGAACTCTGTGATCAGTTGGTTAAATAACAATTTGCTTACATTAAATGTAGAAAAAACGACCTTCATTACATTTTCCATTCATACCAATGACAAACCGGATTCCTCTTTGAATATCGTCTCCCACTCGTGCCTAAATGCAAATGACACAATTTGGCAGTGTCCCAAACTTAAAAACACTGAATCTACAAAGTACTTAGGAGTAATTATTGACAGAAATCTTAAATTTCATGATCACATTAATCACCTATCAGCGAGAGTGCGTAGACTTATAGTAATATTTAAAGCCTTAAGAAACACTGCACCAAAATCTGTCATAAAATCGGTCTATTATGCTCTCTGTCAGTCCCAGCTTGAATACTGTATCACCACATGGGGTGGTACTTGTAAAACTCATCTCTTAAAAGTTGAGAGAGCACAAAGAGCACTCCTAAAGGTTAGTTTGTTTCTTCCTTTTTATCACCCAACTACTGATCTCTACTCGAAATGGGAGGTACTAACTGTGAGGCAGCTATTCATACTGGGAACGGTTATGAAACAACATGCCCTAACAACTTTTGAACCAGAAAAAATCAGAAACAAACGTCGCAAACATGCGGTCTGTTCTTCATCGACTTTCAAAACTAAGTTTGCACATCGGGTTTTCTGCTACCAGGGTTCAAATCTGTACAATAAGGTAAATCGAGCTTTAACGCTATATCCCTTGCCAAAATACAAATGTAAGTCTTTGGTTTCGGACTGGTTAAAAAAATTGGATTACAATTTTACGGAAAGTCTTCTTCACTCAAATTAGTACGCTACGAGCATAAGTTTATGACTTGCACCAAAACCCTCTCACGTACACATCGGCATACTACACTTGATACTCAACACTACACGCTAACATAATAACATTATTCACTCTAATAGACACACACATACACACATACCTACGCTGGCGCTCTTATTAACTTTTTGTTTATTGTTTCTTTTTACTTCTACCCCCATTATATTTTTTACATTTTAGTATTAAATCTCCTTACCTGCAAATAACATTGGATTGTGTAATCATATTTTATTTTAAGTAAAACTTTATGTTCTTCCGTTGGGTGGGGACCTGGTGATCTGTAATACAGGCATTTTACGCCTAACTCAGACACCAGCTCCTCACATTGATAAAGAATAATCAAATAATATGTGAAACCTAGAATAAGTTTGTCATTGTGAGGAGAAATAAAGAACTTATTATTATTATCACCTTTATTTAATATTTATCTCATATCATATTAATACATTTTTAAATATAAAAAAAAAAAAAATACATTTAAAAATATAAAAGTATGTTATGGAAACCCACCAGTATCGGGAACAGGCTCCAAGCTACTGGTGGTTAGGGCTCAAGAGAAAGGAACCTCCTCACTATGCGTGCCGTGTCCAGCAGTACTGCCTTCTGTATCAGGCCCCTGACCCAAGGTTGCAACGCGAGCCTCCTAAGATGTTGGGTGAGGCTCTTGGGTATTAAACCGTTCACTGTAACGATTATCGGCACAATAATTGCTGAATCAACATCCCACATGTCAACAATCTCGTGAGCCAAGTCCAGATATTTTATCTGCTTGTCCTTCTCAGCCTTCACGAGATTGCCATCATGAGGGATGGCAACATCAACAATTATTGCGCGGCGCTCTGATCGATCTATCAACACAATATCAGGTTTGTTGGCAACAACAGTCCTGTCTGTGATGATAGATCGATCCCAGTACAACGTGATATGACCATTATCCAGGACAGGCTCCGCCACATACCTGTAGTACGGCACCTCACCATCTACAAGCCTGTATTTCAGAGCAAGTTGCTGGTGAATGACCCTGGCTACTTGGTTATGCCTGTGCAAGTACTCACTGTTAGCAAGACGAGAACAACCGGAAATGATATGCCTGAGGGATTCACCAGGCTGGTGACACGCACGGCAAATATCAGTAGTGCCATCCCTCAGGATATATTTCCGGTAGTTATTCGTCTTGATCACTTCGTCAGCAATTGCACAGACAAACCCTTCGGTTTCCCCAAAGAGGTCACCGAAGCGTAGCCAGTTCACCGAGGCTAATAAGTCTACTTCCGGCCCATGTAGAGCCCGGTAGAACCTGCCATGAAGCTCCTTGCTCTGCCAAACAAGCTTGCGATCGTCAGTGCTAAGCACCACAGGTCTGCGCCAGTTGTCCTTCGATACACTGAGCGGGGTTAATCCGGCGTCCACTGCGACAACGTCCCGATGCATATCCACGTTCGCGTTGAGAAAATATTCTCTGAGGTTGCATACTTCGCGGTTGTGTAGAGACTTGACATTTAAAAAGCCACGACCTCCACACTTCCGCGGAATATACAACCTCATTACGGACGAGCGTGGATGATGCATCCGGTAAGCTGTCAGCATTGTACGCACCTTTCTGTCCAGGGCGTCTAACTCAGTCTGAGTCCACTTGAGTATGCCAAAGGAGTACATCCTGACCGGCATGACCCAACCGTTGCAAGCTCGAACCTTATTGCCACCTGACAGAAGACTTTTCAGTACTTTTGTCAGGCGGCCAAAGAAACGTTCTTGCAACGATTGCTTCATGTCTGTCTCGTTAATACATAAGGCCTGTGACATACCCAAGTATTTATAGGTATTGGTTCGCAGAAGTGATCTGAGGTTAATGGAATCTGAGAGTTGAATCCCTTCAGATTCCACCATCCTTCCTTGTTTCACATGTATCACTGCACATTTATCCAGACCAAATTCCATTTTGATAGAATTACTAAAACTTTCAGTAATTTTTAGTAAATCCATCAACTGTGAATTGGTGTGAGCAAACAGCTTCAAGTCATCCATGAACAACAAGTGGGATATGACCTGACCACCTCTGCGTAGCCTATAACCTAACCCTGAACCCTCTAGTAATGTACTAAGAGGGTTCAGCGCTAAGCAAAACCACAACGGGCTCAGACTATCGCCCTGGAAGATACCCCGCTCAATTTTAACAAGTTCGCCATTTCCCTGGATCCGTCGCCATCCTGGATAGCCAAGAACCGTTTTCCATTGCCCCATACATGACCTTAAGAAGGTGCGTAGAGTTGTATTTATTTTATACAACTCCAACACCCTCAAAAGCCATGTATGTGGCACAGAATCATACGCTTTTATTATTATTATTATTAATGGTTTTCATTAATACAAAACCACGTTACGTGCTTCAGACTTTTGAAAATTATCACGATCGTCAAGTTTTTGTCTAAAATCTTCCAAACTAGAGGAGAAATACCAAAGACGGCCTGTAGCTGCCAGAAAGTTGTGAATCGTTGAAATGAAACATATAATTTTTCAAATTTATACATCGTTTTTGTTTCTTGTTAAACCTTCGGTGAAAGATTTTAGTTTTTAAAGATTATTATTTTGATTAGGCTATGGTAATGAATAAAGCAGTTGAATGTCTTTTGTTGCCAGCATTAAAAATAAAATGAAGTATGGTAGGCAGAAATTGTTTTAAGGAAATAATATATTTATTATTTTATTAGAAAACAATATCTTTTATTTAATTTATAAATATATTTGTAAAAAGAATCAAGAAATATATAATTTATTTTTTAAGTTACCCGTTTTGGCCGATCCCGTGGGAATTTCGGGAAATCCCTTCTTAGTGCACCCCTACGGTCCCCAAGGAACATACATGCCAAATTTCAACTTCCTGCGCCTAATAGTTTCGGCTGTAGCGTGTCTGTCAGTCAGTCAGTAACGCAAGGATTTTATATATTAAGATTATATATTTCATAATTATTAATCCGTAAAAATATTTTGTTTTTTAATCGATAGTATAAATATTTTTTCAAACCATTTGCAACACATTTTTTATCTGTTATGTCATTCGTGTTGCTACTGCGCATCGTGAATGTTTTGCTCTGATTTATTGGTGTTTTCGTACAGTTTTAATTGTAATGTAATTGAATATAAATCCAATAATAATAATCACTACCCTCTACCCATGCTAAGAATATGCAGCGGTGTTTGTGATTGTGGTTAGTTTTTTTGGACGAGTATAGTACGAGGTTCCCTAGTACACAGGTGATTATTAGTCATAGTCATAGTGATTTTTTCACATATAATAGAGTATACAGATGGCATGTAACAATGTATGTACTTATGATCTATTAAGCCGATATTTGGCATGTGAATTAATTATGTAATAGCATTAATTAAAAAAGGGATACAAAATGTCAAAAATAAAAATAAGTGTCAGTGAATAATAAGTAACATCAATAACTTATTATATAAAACATCAAAAACCAATATAATATTACAGAAGCCATTCATTAACAGTGTAAACCATTTTTCCATACACAATGTTTTTAATTTTGTTAAATGTGTAAATAATGGCAGATTTTGTAACTGTAGTGGCAATTTATTAAAACTTTTTTTGCACATTACGTAACAGCTTTTATTGTATAATGTAGTTCTAGGAACTACATCTAAAACTAGCCGCTCTCCATGTCTTGTGTTTCGTTGGTAAATGTCTTTCGCTTTCACAAATAAATTTAGGTTAGTTTTAACAAATACACAAATTTCAAAAATGTACATACTCGGTAGTGGTAATATTTTGAACTTTTTAAAATGTGGTTTGCACGATTCAAAGGGCGGAATACCAACTATAGCCCTCATGCATCTCTTTTGCGACAAAAACGCTCTCTGTGAATCCGTTGAGTTTCCCCACAGTATTAAACCATATCGTAGGACCTTACTCACATAGCCATGGTATGCTAACAATAAAGTTTCTATATATTTTGAGGTATTCCTTAGCTTATTTAGGACGTACACATAGCTATTAACTTTCTTACAGACGTCATCAACGTGTTTTTTCCAGTCACAGAACTTGTCTGACGTTAGACCCAGAAATTTGGCCGAAGAAACTTCATTTATTTGGGTGCCATTGTAAACAATATTTTTCGAAACTATTTTTGACCGGTGTGTTAGAAATTGGATGCATTGTGTTTTAGCCTGGCCGCAGACATCCGATTTTCAGGACCGATTTTTCATGGCGGAATTCCGTGAGACTAGCGAGCTTCATTTGTCGACTGTATCAAATGTATTTTGCAAAATAAACGTACTTACCACCGCAAACGATAGATTTTGCTTTGATCGGAAAGCACGCAAAAGTTTCATTCCGTTCCGGACTGACAAAATTCAGTGCCCGTTTTCAGGGACGACTTTTCAGGTTTGTAATGTTTTCAGGCTCTCAAAATAATCTAATTAATAAAAAATGAGCTTACTGCCTACCACGAACGTTTGATTTTGCCCTGAACAGAAAACATTACGTGGATATATATATATATGTATATATATATATATATATATATATATATATATATATATATTTGTGTGTGTGTAGAGATAAACTCTTGTCTGGGGTCTTCAAATTTACGCAAAAGTCACATACCTACGGACAAGAGGATAATATAATAATATAAGTTATTTTAGCATTTTCGTTAGATCATCATAATGTGTGACGTGAAAGGTTTATATTGGCTACTGAATACCACTCTGCTTAAACTTTGTCTCTCTATATGACTAGCCTATTGGTCTAATGGTTAGTGACCTTGACTTGTACGCCGGAGGCCATGGATCCTAGATAATCTTTGTGTGATAGGCACGATGATATTTGTTCAGTGTCTGGATATAATATATCTATAATATGTAGCTATATGTTTTGAAGTATATATTTATCATGTCTCTGGTTACCACACTATAGGCTCCGCCTATTTTGGGATCACATGATTGGGTGTAAGTTGTAAAAGAATATTATTATGGAATGTACACAATGGCTATTTCAGTCATACAAAACAGTTGGTCTGAGACCCGTTATGCAACTAGGTTTTGATTGTTATCCTGTCATTATCCTGTATTAAAGTGGTAGAGGGAATAATATAATGATTTATATCTACATATATACTCTATGCGAGATGAAAACAATTAAATTAAAGAACGTAAAACAAATCATACTCCTCAAATTGTATTGTTTGCTTTGAAATTGTATGATGCATTCACATTCACACATTATTTTGACAATATCATAAAACTTATTCTGCATAAATCAGACACTTGTTAGAGTGGTCGTGGCTGTTTCTGATGGACAGGGTTGCGACGCGCCGTCGCGTCGCCATACAAAAATTATAAAACTTATCATAGAATCCACCAAAACACCAAATATAGGGCCTAAATATTAAAAAAATAGGTAATGAAAAATTTTATTACAGTCGTCCAACTAAAATTCTTTATTAAGGCTAGCGTCCACTAGGCTCTTCGAGCCGAGCCGATTCGAAACGCAGAAAGTCGCCTCCTATATATTTCTATGAACCTGCGTTCATTAGCGACGAGCCGCGGCGGCGCGCCGAATCAAATCTACCGCGCGCATCGCTCGTCAGGCGAATTTCTGCGGCAACGCGTTTCGACTCGACTCGGCGCACCTTAGTGGACGCGGGTCAGCGGATGAGTGTAGACGGGTACTACATTGCGTAAATACCTACATAAAAAGTTATCGAAATGAAGAGCTGTTAATTTCCTTAGTTCAGAAATATACTGAACTTAATGATCATGACTGCCTTAGTAGTCTCGCGACATAAATGTGCGCGTGGGATTGAGAGGTCTCGGGTTCAATTCCCGGGTCGGGTAAAGTGTTATTGGGTTTTCCTGTTAGGAAATTCTCAGTAGCAGCGTGGAACCTGGTAATGTCCGGTACGGCAATAGGCTCGCCCCTTATTGCGTGGGACCTGAAAATTCATGGTGAAATGTGGGTGTAATATTACACCTCTGCCTACCCCGTCGGGGATACAGGCGTGAGCCAAAAAAATAAATTATGATCATGAAGATACTCATTTTCATGACGAGCAGCGTAGACAAAATATATGGAAAGAAACATAACCTAAGGCATAGCAGTAACACTAAATAACAACAGCGGTTGCTATGATTGATATCTTCTTTCTAATGGTACATGCAGTATGATAGAAAGAGCTGTCGATAGGTTTAGCAGCACGCTCTTATAGCAGCATCGTGGTAGGCAAACAGTAGACAAAACATAGAGTTAGGAAACCGAGTGTTGTTCGTAACAGTGATGATTTATCGATAAATATTTTTGGTCAAATGTCTAACTTTAGTATGTGTCGATATATTTAAGCCGTAGAAGTAAACAACTAAAATATTGAAATTGTAGTTTTTGCTGTTGATGCCTGATAGTGCTTTGCAAAGACTTGCCAGACAGACACCAGACAGTACTAAAAAAATCACGTGTTTAATTGTTCGTTTTAGCCATAAAATCTATTGACAAAAAGTATTCATAAACTAATGAGCGATGCGTTGCGATGCGATGCTAAGAAACTGTCACATAGATTATGTATTGTACGAATTATACCAGATTGGCTAATGCGGCACGGCAGGCTTTGGCAATTTGTTTGCATCGCATCATATCACGTTGCTTGCTATCGCTAACGTTGGACACTGCTCGATTTTTTTAGAGTTGTAGGTAATCCGACTGCCACGCCGAAGCTTGCGGGTTTGATTCCCGCTCAAGTCAAACATTTGTGTGCATGAATATGGATGTTTGTCTTGGTCTGGATGGTACTACGTATAATATGTAATATATTTACAGAAAAGTATATATGCATGTTTATCGATTGTCTAGTACCCGTAGTACAAGATATGCTTAGTTTGGGACCAGATAATGTTGTGTGAATGTGAAAGAATATTATATTTTATGGTAGAATATTATGTAGCAGACAAAAGGGAAGACGTCTTTGATCAGTCAGGATAGCACTAATATGATAAATAATATAGAAGTAGGTAGATTAATTAAAATCGTTGTAATTATTATTTTATTAATATGTTCAAACTAAAATTAGACACTGTTTGTTTAGCTTTGGATAAATAATTCTACCGGGTGTGCAATGTCCGGGCATAAATGTAATGTAGGCACAGCTTTCGGTTTTAAACGACGCCAGGTGCTTTCTGTCTTTAAAAAACAGTCTTTCTCAAAATGACGTGAACAAATACGATGGTACTTCTGCTAAATCAAACTAGGCCGTCCAACGCCATTTATCCAAAGTTTTCTTGTGATGTCATTAATAGGCAACCTGTAATAAAAACACCTTCTTAATAATAAAAAAATGCTACTCACATCCCTAATCCATCTACTATTTTATAGATGCAAAAATGTAAGCCTACACACACGCTCGAACACTGGAACACTTGGCTTTAGGTTAATAGACGCTACTTTTAAGGTAGGTATCTAAGTAAATTATGTACATTGTACATTAAAATGCGCTTACTATCAAACGCGATAGAAAATTAGACCGCTAGACGTTTTTGTTTATTGCCAACTTAACTACCGCGGCGCGCTGTCGCTTCCAGCTACAGTCTTACATTCATGTCCGATAGTTGGTTTCCGTATTTATCCCTCATTCAAAAACATCGATATCTCCTTTCACTGTCAAATCCCATCACTAAGGCTATTAAATCAATAAATGAACAAAATAACAATTTGTGAGTTAAATTCATAACACATACGTATGCAAGCTGTTCCTTTGATTTGCAATACAATGATATTGTGTAAACTTAACACTCATTATAGCATTTATACGAAAAAATTAAATAAATTTGTTGGAAAATTCCGACTCACTGCTAGAAGATAAAGTTTCTCCTGTTATTTTCGTTCCGAGAATAGCGGAATCCACATCCCGATATCACATACACGATGTGTATTAATTAATGTGTATTTAATTATTATAAGCTTACTTACTATTTAAATGCAAAAACGTTATTAAAAATGTAAACACAAACGTCCAACAAATTTTACACTGATGACAGATCACAGCACGGCTATTTAGAGAATGTAGTCAAAGATATGAGTATGTAAAGAGTCTATGCCTCTTTAAATGAGACGCGTAATTTGATGTTATGATTAACCAACTAAACCCAACTGACATTACATGTTGCACGTTCGGTATAAGGAAATTTATAGGACATGTTCTCTCTAGTCTAAACCTAGTCCAACCTCTCTGCTATACCCTACTTGCATTTTTTTTATAAATAATAATCTACTTTGTCAATATAACCCTTTAAAAAGTTTTTAATAACAAGGTAGCAAAAAGGTTTTGTATTTTTAATTAAATGGGGCTATCGTAGTGGCTGTATACTGCTTCATGCAACCGATGCTCAAGCTGAACACGTCCTCTCCTCCGTTGACTATACTAACCAATGCACGGAAAAATATCGATACTCTGTGGTTGGCACTCAATGCTTTTACTACTTAATGACACGGTAGTACACGTAAGCAAGGGAGCCTCGGACAATAATTTAAGGCCTTGTCAACGAATAGCAGTTTCGTTGGAATACATCAAACAAGGGCCGTCACCTCGACCAATTCTTTCCAGACGTTCGTGAGCGACTGGCCGGACCTGGTTAGCGGGGGATCACTGTGTTACTCAATTTCGTACGGGGCATGGTAATCTTTGGAGGAAGTTGCTTTGGTTTTTAATTAGTTTATTCACCATTATGCCACTATTCAAGCTCTGACAACAAATGTGAGTAATCTGCACATCACATTTTGTGTGTGAGTGTGGTCTTTGCCAATCTGACATTAACAATATGCCTAATGATTTTCATAATTAATCACTTCTAGTCTAGCGTATTATGCGGCTCTCGCGGCAAGCAGATCGAATATCAGTGCGTTTAGGCGTCTCTGCCATGCATATTACTAAAAATAGGCACAGCTCGAAAACTGTCGGTAATAGAGGCATGTTGATTTCAGCACAAATGGGTTGGGTCGACCGGAGAAGTACTACCCTGTCACAGAAGATCGATGTAAAGTAACAGTATCTGTTATTTTGTGTTTTGTTCAGTGAGTGAGAACGCCTGAGGCCCAATCACCTTTCTTCTCCCGGTCACCATCCTGATCGCTTTCCCTTCTCCTCTTCCTTCGGGTAGGCAGCAACTTGGTTGTACTTACTTGACATTGCTCCTGTAATGCTAAGTAAACACATAAATACAATAAATGATTTTGACTTTTGACTTTGACTTTGGACTCGAAGAGGGAGAGTTTAATGCGCCTGGTGAGAACATTGGATTGCCACACTAGTCTACGTTGGGCATACCCTGCTTTGGCTTTTTTAATACGAGCTTCAATGTCCCCATCTGAGCCTCCTGTGTTTGTCATGATGCTTCCGAGGTAAGTGAAATTGGTGACAGGTCAAAGGCTGGTCGTCCAACTTCTATGGGGTTGTGTTGTCACTAGGGAGTATCCGCATATCAACCGTTTTACGAGTGTTGACTCGAAGCCCACGCTTTAAAGCAGCCTTCTTCAGTTCTTCAAGCTTGCTTTGCAGTTGAAGTAGCGTAGGCGAGTTCAACACTATGTCGTCAGCATAATCCAAGTCCTCAAGTGTACCATTTCCCCACTGAAGGCCAAGAAGGAAGTCACACAGACACCAAACGGCCATCTTAATCGACGATATCGTCGATCAAGATGACAAACAGACGTGGTGACAGGAGACAGCCCTGTTTCACACCGGCTGAGATTTTTATTGGGTCACTTAGCGCTTGTTCGTGAACCACTCTACAGGTACTCTGCTGATAAAGAGATCTAATTATATTAACCACCCTGGAAGGAACGCCCCTGTTTAACAGACACTTCCACAGTGGGCACCAGTTCACGGTGTCGCAGGCCTTCTCAAAGTCGACGAAGCCTAAATACACTTCGGATTGCCATTCAACACACTGTTCTATAAGGATGCGCAAAGTATTGATATGGTCGGTACAAGAGCACCCTGGTCGAAAACCTGGCTGTTCTTCGCGCAGTGTTTTTTCTAGTTTAGGCGACATGCGGTTTAGCAGAATCTTAGCTAAGACTTTAGCAGCAGAAGGCAGGAGGGTAAAACTGCGGACATAATAATTTAAAAAATATTTAGCATGTAAGTACCTTGAAAGACATAGAAAAGCTTTTTAGTAATAAGTATACATGGTAAATATCATTTTTAAAATCCTCTTCCTCCTCTCTCCTAATAAAAACTTTGCTGTGCCCAACGGGGTCCAGAATTGATACTATTGATACTACCCTTATGTTTAACACCTCATTGTAATAATTGAATACAATAAAGTATTGAGTAACTCCATCCTGCACCACCAAGCTTTCCCACTGTGGCCAATACCTTATATATACCTTTGGTGATAGGGCTCATTGCTGCGATGTCACTCTATTTGGGCCTAGGAGCGACTGATTTCTTCCATTCGAGTTGTACGTCCGTGTCGTCTTGCTGAGCACCGTGCAAAGCTTCTTTCCATTCGTCGCTCAGATCCGTCTTCAATATCCTCAGTAATGCTGCCTGCTTCGCTTCCTGTCAGGCACAGTGCTTGTATTTTTGCACGATGTTGTATTTCAAAATCAAACTCTTGCAGTAGTTCAATCCATCTGGCTACTTGTCCTTCTGGGTTCTTAAATTGAATTCGCCATTTCAGTGCAGCGTGGTCGATTCGCAGGTGGAATTTACGCCCCAACAAATATATGTTGAAATGCTGCAATGTCTTTACTAATGCCAAAAGTTCGCGCCGGGTGACGCAGTAGATTTTTGGGGTTTGGACAAGGCCTTGCTGAAATATGCTATAACAACTTCTTGGTCACCCGAGTGTTAATCGCATCCATGTCAACTATAAGTTCATGCTTATTGTCAGGGTAGCCTAAGATAGATGCAGTACACAGGTGTTACTTTACCTTCTAGAATGCACCGTCACAGCTCTCATTCCAGCACTACCGTACTCTGTCTTTGGTGAGCTCAAAGTCATTATTCATTTAGGCCACAAAGTGACGATTATGAACGTCAAAAATTTAAGTTCATTACTAGATGATTCTACATTTACATTTACTGCCACGTTCGCAATGCAATAGGTAGAACCAGGAGAAAGAACGGGCAATAAAACTCGTGGCCACTGTTTTTAACTGCCAGTATAATGGGTAACATGTTATCTTTGTAAGGAGCAGCTCCTTCCTCCTCCTAACTGTTTCACATTGTGAGTTATCTACTAATGCAAAATTTAAAAGTAATTGATATCATACTCAAGCAATAAATTATGTTCATTTGGTAAGCCTCCCATAGTAAATATGGTGAAACAGGAGCATCCACTTACGTCTTTTGATGTAGGCAAATCGCGAACATGACTGTTCAGAGCTTTATGGTGGAACAGTTTGTCCCGAAAAGTAACGGTATATAAACCTGCAGCAATTTACAATCTATTAGTGAGCAGTTCATGACCACGAGTTACCCTCACCTTACAAATCTGATAAATTATAATAAAAAAGAGTAGAACAAGAATGCAAATGTAGTAACAACAAAGAAAATACGGTAATGAACTAAACTATAAAACTGCTTATTGACCTAATAAACAAAAATTTGGCCATATAAAAAAAGAATATTTATTTCCAAGCGTACTTGTCGTCAAGATACTCATTTACACTATAATATGCCTGAAACGACCTTAACGGCAATTCTAAAATATTAGATGGTATTTTAATTATACATTCTTATACTGCGGCCAATAAAAAAGCTATGTGTTTTGTGTAAACGGAAATGCGGTACACATAATTTGTGCCTGTTCCTAGTATTAATATTGTGTATGTCACTATTCATTTTGTAAGAATTTATATGTTGTCGTACATGCATAACATTGGCATAAATATATTGAAATATGTATCGCAGATATGGAATCTACTTAAATATGACACATACGTCGCAGGAATCGAGAGAATTCAGATTAAATTTATTAAATACGTGTCCTACCGCCTACAAATCTTTTCACATCAAGCCAATATCTAAGTATCTGTAAGAAATTTCAGCTGGTCTCACTATCTGAGAGAAGAAATTTAATATATGTGACGTTTGTCTTTTAATAAAAATTGCCTCTAAGGACATAAATTGTCCCGAATTGTTAGGCAAGCTGAATCTCAATGCGATGGCGCATTGAGATAAGCAATTAAGAGCTATGAAACCCTTGCATGTGCCTATAGCGCCTTCTAATTATAGGCAAAACTCCTTCCTTAAGGCGCTGTCCTAAGCGACTGTTTTAGTAAATGAGGGGGTGAAGCAGGGGAGGGAAAGGGCGCTTAGCTCCGTCTACTGCGGGGCGCCCCCCTTCATTCTCGTCGCGTGCGGCCGTATTCTGGCGACATCTGTATTCCAATATTTCAAAATCGCAAGCAAAACGTTTTAGCATATTAAATTGAGATACTGATATTAAAATTTATATTACATAGGTAAATCAATCTGTTTGTACAATATAGGCATAGCGCAATTTTTGTTCTCAGTGGAGCCATGAGCAAAACTGGTTTACATTAGACGTTATACGTATTAATACCTGACGAAAGTAGGTAAATACCTACGTGCCGTAAGATGATAAAAATAATTAAGTCAGTTCCATGTACGGAGAGGCCCTAATTATTTTTGTTTTTGTATAAAAATGGTGAAGCGGTTTATAGAATACCTACATCTAATTCCATTGCTGCCAGTTTTCAAATCTGTTTTGCAATAAATTGTCTGTGACATACGGCCGGACAGACAGACATGGCGAATCTATAAGGGTTCCGTTTTTACTATTTTTGGCTACGGTACCCTAAAAACCACAATACTGCCCTACTAAGCGCAAAAGCCGTATCTCAACTAAAGCGAGTTACGAGATAATTAAAGTTTAGTAAAAGTTGATTTATTTTATTTATTTATAGATCATCATCACCCCTAACAGTCCACTGCTGGACTAGGCCTCTCCTTTGAAAGGAGGAATTAGCCTACTATACCACGCTGGCCAAACGGGTTGGTATAGGGTTTGTATCAAGTTTTCCTTCTCTTACAGTGCTGTTATCTGCATAATATGCTCCCTCTGTCGGCTTTTACGACACCCATGGGATGATATGGGTTGGTGACATTCCGTATTCTTAATCCGTCACCACACGGACAATTTATGGATGTTTTATTGTTATTATAGGTATAATTGTTATGGTAAAAGTTTCGAAATACATCGCCGTTTTTAGGGGTTTTGAGTGATTCGGGGGAGGAGGAGAGGTCTCGGAACCGCACCATTTTCACTTGCCGGAAATACTTGGTTTCCTCTGGAAAAAAAATATCACCAAACATCGGTGCGTATGGCACTGCCAACTTCCACATTCTTTACACTAGTTTATAAACTAAGGTTGACGGAGTCCTGCTTTGCAGGGCTCCTTTTTTCGGATTAAGGGCCAAAAGAGAACCTAACATAACATATTTAGTTACTTATTACAGTCGCACCTAACCCTAGGCACTCAAAAGCAATGACGCATTAATTTGAGATTAGCTGTCAATATGATCATTCCACGATGGCGGGTATGCGTTTTGTTTCCTGTTTTTCACATAAAACCTAAAAATTACATTTGTAAAACTGTACTAAAGTATAAAACTACGTTCCGTTTTGCATAATGGCCGAAGTATTTAAGAATTTTTGGAAATTACTTTTAGGGGATTAAAACTAAAGCCCACTTAAGCCCCCTACACCACCAATACCCTCAAATTCAGGCGAGTCATTTCGAAACCCAACCCATTATTATTTTTCAAAATAGATGAAATAGCAAAAATATATGTGGATATACCTTATTCATGAGATACTGCTATGTCGCTTAGAAAATTATAGAATTAAAATTTGAGTTACTGCTTCTGTGTTACCTGTCCTCATACATGTTTGTATGGAAAATATAAAAAAAATATTTCGCTTAAAATATGTGTTGTTTCAAAGAAAATAAATATTAAAAGATATTTATTTATATTTATTTATCATTTACTAACGAAATACAGAGTTTACAGCTCATCAAAAGTTAGCTGTCTGCTACAACCCGGCAGGTTTTCTTTATTCTCATCGAAAGTTAAAGGCAGTGTGTGAGGTGATGAGGCTTCAATACTTATTATTTGCTGTTGTTCACGAGACACATTTTCATTTACTTTCCTTTTACGGGTTGGTATTGTAGAAACTTCAAGCACTGATGAAACATTTTCCTCTCCGTGATCTCGCAATGCCATCCCTTGAGCTTGACGAGAATCAACAATTTCAGGCAACTGCCAATTCATATATAAAGCCACAAGCTTTTCTTTCATTTTCGTGTCCCAGAAAACATCATCTCTTTCTATAAATTCTATTTTTAGTGGTATACTTTCGCCACTCCACACAGCAAATAAACCTTTTTTTCACCACAGCAGCTCAAACATGCCGCTTTTGCTGCGAGACAAAAGTGAACAAAACGCGATTTTGATTCGAGGGTGAGGCAAAGTAGCTTTTTAATTTTTCAATCTTCAGTGCCACGAATTGACATTGTTCAGCCACAAATTTGAAACATTCGAATTTTACTGTGCTCTGTCTCTTTCAGATGCATATAAAAAGTGAGTGAAAAAACAAACCCCTTCGAATTCGAAATTCGATTTTGGAATTCGACCTCAAAGAAAACACCTACGGCAACGCAAAAAAAAAAAAAAATTGTATTATAGAATAGAAATTACTTTTTTATATGTTATTGTTAACATGTTTAATTAATTATTGGATTTTAATAAAAATAAGTCTAATTAATAGTATAAAATTAGTATTTAACCAATACATTTTTATTTAGAATTACAACAATTTGAAAATTGAAAAATAAACATCAGGGACGCGGTATTAAAACGCGATTTAAAAAAGTAGCGGGAATAAATATTTCGCTGATGCTGATACATTAGGTATAGCGTAACGTGTTAAAATTATATTCATATAAAAAATAATCTAAAAAGATGAGTGAAACTAGCGATGATGACTGTACTTTAACACCATAAGAGTTAAATCAACAAGTGATTATGCAGAATTCAACCTATTCCTGTTCATTTCTTTGTCTCCTAAGTAATATGTGTTCTCACTGCTGCGGTGAAAAGCTATGTGTGCTACACGAGAGCAAAGTTTTTTGTATCTCGTGCTGTTGAGTCCCTTACCACGCTCAGGATTCTAACTATGATTCACTCGCTACGCTCGTGAATCAATCATAGAATCCTTCGCTTGCTCGGGACTCAAAATCAGCACTCGAAACAAAAAACAACTTTGCACTCTTGTTGCACAAATAACTATTGTTTGCGTGTAACGTGGCGTTGCCCCTGAATTTGGTAATAACAATTACAATATTTGTTTAGACTAGTAAGTTCACTTTTTTATCATGTTTCCATATTTGTATTTTATTTGCTCTTATGCTATTCTGCAGGCCATTCTTATAGGCAACTATAGAACATTAAATTTCCACAATCGTGTTTGGACCTATTAATCCATCTGGCGTGGCACCAAATAAACGGATAATCCACAAGGCTCGATTGTTATATTTTCTTGGTTCGCCAGTTGTTGCAAAGCCAGTTGTTCATTTTAGACTCCATGCGCAACTGCTTTTACATTGCAAATATTTATTTGTACAAAATAATTTTTACTAAGTTGGCTTTACTGCTGTTATCTTTGCTTTTTACCACTATCTGATCACATATTATAATCTGTCAACATATTCTTACGCAATTCAAACCAGTCACTGCTATCCCTCTTGTATTTTTGCTTATCACTAGGGAGATGAGTCTGTTAAAAATATTGTTTGGCATTTCTTGCTAGCTCTTGAACAAATCGGACGTTGCAGAACTGTCATCTTTAACTTCACTGTAATTACAATAAAGATAATTAGTTAGGTACTTTATTATTAAAAAAAAAATAGTATGCAACTCATAGTGTTATATCAAACGGAGAAGTCACCTAATTACTTATAAATGATTGATTTTAGAAATTAAAAAGATATTAGATGTACTGAGACATACCTAATAGTTTATGAATAATCAAAGTTTTACCCGATGTACCTAAATAGGTTTATGTTCACAACACAATAATACAACGTTCGTTAGCGCTTGTGTGCGGACGGCGGAGCGCCATATTAGCGCTGTTTATTGTTCGCCGTGGCGGCATCTTAGCGCTCCAGGCGCTTTGACAAGCTAATGAATTTGCAATATAGGTACATAAAATGATTCTAAAAAAATATATAAAACTGTGGCAGCTATGTATTGTGAGAATAATTTATATAATTTTATTATGCATAATCGATAATCTATTACATAGTCAGTCATAAAAGACTCTTATGAAAATAATTTGTGTAAAAATGTTACATATTTCATAATCACTTGGCCATGGATGAATATCTATTTTATTACACGCTTTCTTGTACAAATCCTTCGTAGAACTTTATTTCTCGAATTGTCCATATTTTATTCTTCTAATTATATATTTATAAGCACAGAAACAATAACTCATTAAACGCAACAAGAATATAAACTTAGGTCCTAACTATATGTGCCCATATTCACATGAAAAGCCTATTTGATTCAAAGTATTCAGTCTATAACATAAAACATGAAATTACGAACTCAAATCGGCGTATTACAATAACACACAAACAGTTTACGTAAAATTTCGTGCAGCGGAGACGGAAGCGACATGACCTATCGCTCACAGGGCTCGTAGCCGAATGATGAGGTCTGGGCGGGACGTAAACTAGCAACAGACACTCAGTACACCGCTTATGCTAATAAGGTTTAAATTGCCGAAGCGTTTGATATTGATGGGATCTACCGAGCGTCAAAATCATAGACGTTTGGCAGATTTTATTTAATTTTACGAAATATACACGTATAATATGAAAATAGAAAGGGTAATTCTTTAGTTTATTAGGTTTCCTACAATATTATTAAATAAAATATGACAGCTTACGATCAAAATATTGCAAACAGTGAGACGAAAGATTTTTTTCTGCCTCGTTTTTGTGATTTTTTACCGTGATTCTATTTTAGATACATGAAAAATTATTTCAAAAGTCTTTTGTTCAGACTTTTGATTTTAAGCTCTATTTTTTGCTAGTTTGTAATATGTACCGTTATGGCTAGTTGTTCGACGAAAAATTAGGTATTTCACGGCTTCTGAGGTATAACAGCGCCTTAATCGAGCGAGCAATAGCTTTAAACTAGCTGCCAAAGATTTAGGTATTGATTTATTCTGTATGAGTGATCCAGTAGCAAGGCGACGCATGAGTGAGAAGTTCATTTCGTAAACAACAATGGATACGGCTGACCGAACTGTACTGCAACTCATCGAGAAGGTGACGTCACGAGTGTCAAATCAGTGGATCGACCTTTGGTATTGTTTACGTAGATAAAATTGAAGAAAAATTGTGTGATTTTTATTGTAAAAATACTTATAAAACTAAGCAGTTCCAAAATAAATTGTGCGAAGGTGTTTACGTGAAGTGTAAAGACAATAACCAATAAAAATAAATACTTGACCTTTTGAAGCAGTGATTTTTCCCCTTTACATTTTTTTATTATTTTTTTTTTCATCCACGGCGCTAAGTGTCATTATTTACGACTGAAACCACACTACTTATTATCAAATCAACCGTAACAGCGCCACCTAGCGCTTCACAGTTGTATCACCTACACTTGCAGTCACCTCAACTCCGCTACAAGCTACAATAATATGTCGAAGAGTGGTGAATGCGGTCGATTCATATCTCCGGCGGATGCCGCGAGATGTCACAGGTGTAGCGGCATGTATCATCGTTGCTGTCTAGCTTTACCATCCTCCGGCATGACAGCTCAGCTACGATAGGAAGGCAAACAGCAAAAGGCTTCGATGAGGGGTCATTGGTGTGTCTACATAACCCAGTACGAAGCAAAGGTGAATCGCCTAAGTTACATACAAGCCAGATGGGACGGGCCAATTTGCATAATTACGAGGATGAACGACGTCACCTATCGAATCCAGAAATTCCAGAAGGGGCCGCGAGGTACACCGAAGATAGTTCATGTGGACCGGTTAGCTCGTTACTATGGGTCCAACCCTACTAGATGGCGTTGCTGCTTGATTAGAAGTTTCGTTCGTGGAAATAAGTTTTTACTCGTGTGTATTTAAGTGTATTGGTAAAAAAAAGTACAATATAAGTGTCATAGCGATTTTAAATTATCACCAAACCCCAGCTCATAACAATATCTTTGGTATAATATTTCCAGTGGCAGAAAATCATTCAATCTTCATCAGATTCTATCAGATTGGGGTTTACAAACTGTGAATTTGAAACACTTTGTTTAAATCGCATGATTCGTATTTCGCTGTCGTTTCTTTACCATAGCAACCGTTTCGTGTGAATGTGTGCGTGCGCAGTGACCACACTTTATACTTATAATCGAGTTTATACAGGGTAATTTTTTATGTAGTTCGGATATTTTAGTATGTTATACATTTACGAAAAATTAATAAACACGTATTTTTTATTTTTTTGTTTTACCAAAAAATAACAAAGTTATCGCTTATTAAAGAATATCTACTTGAAACAGATGTTCATGGTCACCCGATGGCTTATCTATCAGATGTGAGGTCAACGCACGCGACACAATAATAGCCGTAACACACGCTCGAACTTGTCCGGCAGACCAAACCCGTCGGTCCGGCGGACCAAATCCGTTCTCGCTACAGACGACCGGATCGGACAGTTGCTTAACGTAAGCCATGTCCGATCCGACCGATCTGCAAACTAGCGGACCGAGGCTGACTCAATTAATAATAATTATGTTCGCCGGACTACTCTACAGACGGGCAGATTTGGTCCGGAGGCGACCCAAATCCGTGGTCTGTTCGAACCAAGTTCGAGCGTGTGTTACGGCTATAAAGCGCGCGGCTGCGCCACCTACGTACTATGCTACCTACTCCGATCTGATACTGTGTTCTAGCTTCAAAATTATTGTTATTCACGTACCTACCGTGCTTCATCAGTCCATAGGATGTTCGCTTCGGCATGATTAAAAAGCCATTCACACAAGACTCTACGGACTCTAAGGTCTACTTCCTGAAGATGTTGTACCGGCTGGTAATCGTACGGATGGAGATCGGCTGCGTTTAGCAGTCTCCACACTGCGGGCTGGCTCACACCGCAGCGACGTGCTGCGTCGTATGTGCTGGCTCGTGGATCTCTTTCGAAGAATTCAAAGATCAAGTCTTCGACATCAGTAGCCAGGCGAGGTCTGCCCTACCCTAGTGCATGGCTAGGGGTTGTGAACTGGCCATGATCCAAAAGCCTTTGGTTGGCCGCTAAAATATTCCGTTCACTTGGAACTACTGGGTTGTTAGAGCCTTGAGCTTGAATACGAGGTACACTATCTTGTTCGTACATTGTTCTAGCTGCACGAAGGCTTTCACCACTGAGTAAATAAATTAGTACCATTTCGTAGCATTCGCGATTTGAAAATCGTTGGGACGTCATTCTAACGAGTTACGACCGGCGCGCGGCGAGTGCGTCGGCGCTTGCGCGAAAGTGCGACACGTGCCACTTTCTCGATGCGCCCGAGTTGGCTGCCGCGTACCGCGCGGCCGGCACGGCACCACGCCCCGCACCCCGCGTCCATGCACGTCCCGTACCCCTGTCGCATCGCGCGCGTGTTTAGTATTATTGCAATGAATAACGTTGTGTCTATGATTTCCTTGTTTCTCCGATATTTTTACTCGGATTTGGTGGGATAAAAACTAAAAAGTTATTTATGGAAACGTGTTCTATTATTGATATAGAACAAATATCCGAACTACATAAAAAAATAACCTGTATTTTCTATAAAACACAATGTTTACGCACATAAAAAAAAATTCAATGCATGGATTATGATTGTAACAAGGTATTCTAATTCGGGTGTCTGAGGATGTGCGTTTTTCCCGTTACACTTTATATATTTGATGCTTTCCTTGGTTAGCCGTTCTTACTAGCAGTAAGGATCCTGCTCTGCTTGCTGTCTTGTAGTTACTTGATCTAAGTTGTCAGGGAAACAGACTACAGGAAACTGCAGGATTCATCAGAGGACACAAAAAGATAAACGGCTGCTCTCAGTAAACAAACTTTTATTTACATTCCACAGAATTTACATAATATTTTATAATAATATAGATTTAATTATTGATTAATAGCCGTCATATCTAACCTAATATTATAAAGCTGAAGAGTTTGTTTGTTAGTTTAAACGTGCTAATTTAAGAAACAACTTGAAAAATGATTTGTGTTAGCTAGCCCATTTATCAAGCAAGGCTTTAGGCTAGAATAATGATCCAAAATGGTTAATTTTGTCCTTTTGAGAGCTTGCGCTGCCCATACCGTTAGTTTCGCTAAAATCATGAATGGCAGAATTGAGCCCCAACAGCCCAAACATTTCAAAATCAAAAGTCCGCGACAGGACAGCATTTGTCTATCTTTTTAGGGTGACTCACTATAACCCTTTTGATTCTAAAATAATGCATTACGTTTGAAGGTGTTTCTCTAAACATAGTTTTAATCCTGTTCAAAAACGGTGCATTCGAACTATTTTTGGTATAAAGGTACCTGATAGTTGCAAACCGTACTTTGTAAATAATTATCTGTTGACCCTGCCATGCATTTACATAAAGGAGTGTGCTGTGTTTGTGAAACAAAATATGGAATTATTAAAAAAAAAAACAAGTATTCGACATGCTGGTAAATTGTGTGTTGTCGAAAGTAAAACGGCGCTAATGCACAAAAGCTTTTCTTTTGCACGAGTGCGTCGGCGCTTGCGCGAAAGTGCGACACGTGCCACTTTCTCGATGCGCCCGAGTTGGCTGCCGCGCACCGCGCGGCCGGCTCAGACGATTCTTGATTCTTAAGTCCGAGTAATGTACGAAGGAATTATTGAATAGTTATAACTATTTAGTTACATACGTTTATTGTTCTAATTATTTATTACTGCACTTCATGGTTGGCGTAGTGTTTTAAGCGATGTTTGACACAAAACTTTGTGTCATTCATAAATTCTTGTTTCGACTTCTGTGTCCGTTAGTGGTAGGTTTGTAATGTCCCTCGTAACACAGGATTTAGCACAAGGGTGTGGGAGTGGTTCTTAAAAAGAGAATAAAAGAAGAAAAAACATGTGTTTAAAATTGTGATTTCTAAGTAAATTACGTATCACTCGGTCCGCACTAACTACCTACAACCGCTGTAGGTAACAGCTGACGGTGCGGCCGGCGCGCGCGGCGAGGTCACGACCGCGCGGCGCTCGAACATACCTAACTCGAGTGAATCGTGCGTCTCTACGTATTTCCAGCAGTTACTGACTTTTATAACTTTTTTGTTTTAGGTGCTAGATGAATTTTGATTTTGAATATGAATAGAGGATTTTATTTCTGACATGAGGTTTCTTTTTCCTAAACCAATAAAAAATCAGCGTGTATAAATGAGGAACAAAAGCCTCACAAAACATCACACCTTTATGGCTTGTCACCGGTGTGCATTCGCATGTGCCTGATTAAATTACTATTTCGACTAAAACATTTCATACACACATCACACCTGTATGGCTTGTCACCGGTGTGCATTCGCATGTGCCTGATTAAATTACTATTTCGACTAAAACATTTCATACACACATCACACCTGTATGGCTTGTCACCGGTGTGAATACGCATGTGCGTGTTTAAATCCCATTTTTTGCCAAAACATTTCAAACACACATCACACTTGTACGGCTTATCACCGGTGTGCATTCCCATGTGCATGTTTAAATTACTTTTTTGGCTAAAGCATTGGGTACACACATTACACTTGTATGGGTTGTCACCGGTGTGCATTCGCATGTGCCTGATTAAATTACGTTTTTGACCAAAACATTTCATACATACATCACATGTGTATGGCTTGTCAGCGGTGTGTATTCGTATGTGGCTGGTTAAATGATCTTTTCGCCTAAAACATTTCATACAAACGTCACACCTGTATGGCTTATCACCGGTGTGAATACGCATGTGCGTGTTTAAATCCCCTTTTTGGCCAAAACATTTCATACAAATATCACAGTTGTATGGCTTGTCACCAGTGTGAATACGCATGTGCTTGTTTAAATAATTTTTTTGGCCAAAACATTTCATACAAACGTCACACCTGTATGGCTTGTCTCCGGTGTGCATACGCATGTGCTCCTTTAAAATACTTTTGTCGCCAAAACATTTCATACATACATCACATGTGTATGGCTTATCACCGGTGTGCATTCGCATGTGCCTGATTAAATGACCTTGTTTGCTAAAACATTTCATACACACATTACACCTGTTTGGCTTGTCACCGGTGTGCACTCGCATGTGCTCCTTTAGATGATACTTCTGTCTGAAACATTTCATACAAATATCACAGTTGTATGGCTTGACACCGGTGTGCACTCGCATGTGCTCCTTTAAATGACACTTCTGGCTAAAACATTTCATACAAACATCACACTTGTATGGCTTGTCACCGGTGTGTATACGCACGTGAATGTTTAAATGTTGCTTACGGCCAAAACCTTTCATACAGATATCGCACTTGTATTGTTTGTCGCTAGTGTGCATAGCAGTTAAGCTTGTGTCACTGTTTGACCTTTTATCTAATACGTCACCACTATATAACTTCTTATTGTAATGTTTACGTAGATGTTGAATTATATTACGTTTGTGACGGTAAAACTTCTTACAAACATCGCATTGATACAGCTTTGCGGCAGTATGTACACGTGAATGTTTAGTTAAGGCAGACTCATCAAGGAAACGTTTATAGCATACATCACATTTAAATGATTTCTCAGCAGAATGTTCGCGAATGTGCGTTTGTAAGAGATCCTTGTCGCTAAAGCACTTGTTGCACGTATCACATATATATGATTGTACATTACTACGTGAACTTATATTAACATTATCGTCTCTATGTATTTTGTGTTTGACCTCCTCTTCGGTGTCATCGCTGTGTCGCGTTGAAGTATTATCTGCAAGGTGTTGTGTCTTTTTGTCGTGGCGCCATGTTCTACAAGCAACTATAAATACATAATTAAAAATTACATAACGTAAAAACATAAAATACCAATTCACGCCAATTATAACTAAGCTATAGTCCGTGCCACGAGAACATGGCCTTCTTGTAGACAAAGTATTTCTACTAAATGACTTGGCGACATTTCAATCGAACACAAATAATATTATATATGGAGAGAGCAATTCAAAAAGAGTAGAAATCATAATTATGCATCTCTATTCTCTGTAATAACAGAACTGCATATGTTCGAGTGAGATAGCAATAGAGAAAACCAGTTTCTGAAAGATTATAATTTGAATAATTGGAATATATAAATATTGTGATTTTTTATAGATTTTCAAAGAATGAAGATTTGAATTGAAATTGGGTCCGAAATATGGGTGTCCGTATACGCAGCAGGACCCTACGTTTAATTCGATTGAAAGTTAACTTTTTACGTGCGTGGTATTTAGTACTTTTCGAATTGTATAAGTAAAAAAATAGTACCTTCATTGCTACAGCGAAATCTTGAATTATTACCCAGCAGGACCCTCCGCTGTTTGAAGGTTTTCAGACCAATAGTATATGTCACCGTTTAGCGATGTATTAGTACCTTTAAAATACCTTGGTTTCATTTTAATATAATTATTAGTTTATGAGGAAAGCGCCTGCAAAACTTTTATCATGCCAGCAGGACCCTTTTTTGTTTTGACGCTTTCGGCCCCGACAGTCATATTTCTTGTTAGCATTTTAATAGTACTTCTAGTACTTTCTGTACACGAAATATGGAACTCAGGATGAACATATTGTTCGTATAAATGATTTTGACTATTTTGACTTTCTTTTTCAATTATTTTCCTATACCAATGTTACTAAGAATGAGAACATAAAATAACTTGCTGATTGCCAATGCACTGATCAGTGCGCGACATAATAGATTTTTAATTGAGTCTAACTGTCTAGTCGGTATTGCAACATTCAACTGGTTAAATATACCCAATAGCGCAGTTTTTCATACGAGGGTCAAACTGAAAGTTTTTAGAACTGGCCACTTATAAACAATATAATAAAAAAAATATTCTAAAATTTGAAAATAGAACTCTTTGCCAATATTACTGAGTGTATATTTCATTCATTTGTCATTTGTTTTACGATTTGGCGGCAAATTGAAAATTGTCTGTGTCACGTCAACATGAATTTAACACGAGAAAATTTTCATTTAAGTCAACAAGAAAGTTATGATAGACTACGATTGGCCTTTCACGATGAAGCCCCATCTCGTGCGACTGTTTACAACTGGTTTAATGAGTTTAAACGTGGTCGCACTAATCTCACTGATGATGTACGTGAGGGACGGCCTTCTACGGCGACGACTGAAAATAACATCTGTGTTGTGCGGCGTATGATAGAGACTGACAAAAGAGTGACCTATCAGCAGATTCGGACAAGCTTAGGCATCGGTATGAGTCAAGTGCACAAAATCCTCCACGAACATTTAGCGGTCAGGAAGCTTTGCGCCCGGTGGATACATCATAATTTGACTAAGGCTCAAAAACTTCATCGTATGGATTGGTGCCGTAAAATGATTGAAAGATTTAACGGAGGTGACTCAAATGCTGTGTTCGACATACTAACAGGTGACGAAAGCTGGTTTTACTGTTATGATCCTGAAACCAAAAGACAATCTGCTCAGTGGGTGTTTCCTTTCGAGGAGTTGCCAACTAAAGTGAAGAGAGATCGAAGTGCGGGAAAAAAAATGGTGGCCTCGTTCTTTGGAAGGATAGGTCATTTCGCAACAATTGTGTTAGAGGATCAAAAAACAGTTTCTGCAGAATGGTACACTACCAATTGTTTGCCACTTGTCTTGGAAAAAGTTTGAGAGAAACGACCTCGCAGTAGGATCCTCCTTCACCACGACAACGCCTCGTCGCACACCGCCAAGCGAACGATCGACTATTTGGCGACATCAAACGTTGAATTACTGGGTCACCCGTCGTATAGCCCCGACCTCGCGCCTTGTGATTTTTATTTATTTCCAAAAATTAAAGAAAAACTTAAAGGAAAGCGGTTTATGAATGCTGAAGAAGCGGTGGCTGCGTATCGCGATGCCATTGAAGAGACCCCTAAGGACGAGTGGGCAAAGTGCTTTTCCCAGTGGTTCCATCGCATGCAGCGGTGTATTGACGTCAATGGACAATATTTTGAAAAGATATAATAAAACTAATAACTGGCTAATGTAATCAGTTTTTGATTTTCTAAGAACTTTCAGTTTGACCCTCGTACATACATATAGTTACTCACGCCTTTTACCCGTCGGGGTAGGCAGAGACAACAGAACGCCACTTGCTCTTATCCTTACAAACCTCACGCGCCTCCTCTACACTCATTACTCTTTTCATACATGCTCGCCGGTTTCGGGTACTTCGGACCTTTCCGTTTCTTAGGATGTCTGCAATTTGGTCGACGAATGTCCGCTGAGGTGTGCCGCGACCGACTTGCCCACACACAATTGCCTTATATACCTGATTCGTCATTCTTTCTTCACTCATTCGCTCCACGTGTCCAAACCACCTAAGCATTCCTTTCTCAATCCTTGTCATCACATCTTCTTTCAGTCCACTGCTCTTTCGTATATTTGCATTCGGAATTCTATCAATCAGTCTTACCCCACACATACTACGCAGTGATCGCATCTCAACTGCGTTAATTCTACTTTCATGCTTTTTCTGCCAAACCCAGTTCTCACTTCCATACATCAACGTGGGGACAAGCACTACATTGTGAACCGCCAATCGCGCCTCTTTTGGCACCGTCTGACCGTTCATAAACGCCCACAGTGCTCCATTTACACGATTTCCCGCAGTCACTCTCCTTTCAATGTCTCCCTCACATCTTCCGTCCCTTGTAAATACGCTACCCAAATATACAAATTCCTTTACTTACTTGCTCTACAATTTCACCTCCAATCGTAATATTACACTCGGTCACACTTTCATCTTTTTCAAACACGATCACTTTCGTCTTTCGTGCATTAACTTTCATACCTTTCGCTTTAAAGCTCTTGTTCATGCAGTCCATCATTTCTTGCAACTCATTCGCCGATGATGCAAGAATGACTTGATCATCGGCATATAAGAGGCACTTAACACGCACTCCTACCATATCGATCCCGCATTCAGTTTCTCTCATATCATTCATGCAGCTATCCACGAATACGTTGAACAACCAGGGCGAGGCTGCACACCCTTGTCTGACACCTTGGGAGATGTCAAACCAGTCCGTATAGGCACCATTGATTCGGACACAGGCTCTAGAACCTCTATACAGGGATTTCAGAGCCCTTATTATAAAGTTGTCTACCCCATACATGGATAACACCTTCCATAATTCCTTTCTATTCACCCTATCATAAGCCTTTTCCAAGTCTATGAACGCGCAATACACCTTCTGGTTTTTTGCCAGACATTTTTCGGTGACGTAGCGCAAGGAAAAGACTTGATCCGTACATCCCATTCCCTTCCGAAATCCCGCTTGCACATCCCATATCTTGTCATTAGTCACATTTACTACTCTGTCAATCAAAATTCTGGCATACATTTTTCCAACAACACTAAGAAGGCTGATCCCGCGATAATTTTGACATTCCTAATTTTTCCTAAATTTCCTAATTAAAAATTGGAACAAGCACTGCCTTCATCCAGTCATCTGGAACTTGGCCCTGTTTCCAGCATAGATTGAAAAGGCGATGCAGCAGGTTAACTATGAGTCCGTCGCCAGCCTTCAACATCTCAGTCATCACTCTCACATCCAGCAGTCTTTCCTGACATCATACCTTTTAACGCTTTCATAATTTCATCCATGCCAATTTCATCAGTCGGGCTCACAAACATATCTATCGTTTCTTCTTTCTCTATTTCACACACATCTTTCTCAAATAAACTCTCAAAATAATTCTTCCAGCGCTCTAGTATCTTTCTTTCTTTATTCATGACTTTACCTCTTTCATTCCTAATCACTTTTATCGATGTACTCATATTTTTACCTCGCGCTTCTTTCACGAGTTTCCAAAAGAGTTTTATATTCTCTCGGAAACTTGCGCCAAATTGTTCCTCATACTTCTCCTTTTTCTCATTCTTCTTCCTCTCTATACATTCTTTGACTCTAGTTTTCAGACATCTATACTTGTCCTTTATTTCTTTAACAATATCTTCATTCATACCACCGCTAGCTCTATTTGTTGCCTCTATTGCTAGGATATCCAGCCATGCTTTTTTCTTTTCCTCAACCATTCTTCTAGTTTCATCATCCCACCAGTCAGCTTTCTCGCATTTTTTACTTCTTCTTTTACTCAAACCGCATACTTCTTCAGCACATTTCACAATGTTAGTTTTAAATACCGACCATACCTCACTCACACTTTCCTTATTTACAAGATTCCAACTTTTGTCCATCCGTTCGCTCAATTGCTATTTGTACATATCTTTCATACCCTTATCTTTCAATCTTTCCACTTTTATATGTTCTTATTCTGTAGTGAAACCTTTATCTCGGTGCCGTCAAATAGTGGTATGTGCCAACATCAGGTCCGCGATAAGCTCTGGTATCCACTTTCCTTCTCATTCTTTCATCTACTATCAGAAAGTCTATCATGCTTCTTAACACAACATTTCTTTCCTTCTTTTGTCACGTGTACATATGTACCATTTTATGCTGGACCCATGTATTCATCACAGACAGATCCATCTCCACACATACATCTAACAAGTACACGCCGTTGTCATTGATACTCTTATCTCCAAACGTCCCTAGTACACTTTGATACCCATCACGCTTCACTCCCACCCTTGCAGTTTTTCACTCCATCAAAAATTGTGTTGTAATTTATGTTTCAGTATTGTCAATTTAAGAGGAATTAAAGGTAATTATTTTCGGTCATCATATGGGTGGATAAAGTATACTCTGACCACCAGTTTGAAGTGGATACTTGAATTCCTCTTGTGAATAAGTGGTAGGAGAAGAGTACCTCGAAGGACAATGTCAATTCGATTTCCGACTTCGTAATTTTACGAGAAATATTATTTCAGACAAAATACATCCTTTGCTGGACATAAGTCTCCTCAAGATAGTAATAATATCTTATTGTTACGAGCTGGGGTTCGGTGATAAATTAAATGCCTATGCCACTAAAACTGCACTTTATTTTACAAACAACATCACTTATACACACTTATAAAAACTCTAATAAAATACTATTTCATACTACTAGAAAACAATAAAATTCCGACTCTTCCTTGTCCTTCGCTGATCTTGATCGCTTCGATTATTCAAATGAACTGTGTCCATGTCCGGTCCGCTCGTCTACGCCCTATTTATACCGGCCGGATAACAAACTAGTTCATTCTAGCGTATTCCGGAACATTCACGTGACATGCGAGCGTTCTAGAGTAGGGGTATTGTTCTAGTATCAACAGCAACGTCATCTATTAGAGGATAGCTGAAACACTGATATATCCATTCTCTTATAGTTCTCTCATTCACCGACAGATTGCGTTATTTTCAAATATCGCCATTCGTAACATTATTATTACCTCTCTTTTTACAGTATTTGTTTCTTTGTAGGCACCTAAGTACTGTACTCTAAATAAAAGCTCATAAAATAATATACCTACTACTGGTATATTATTTAATCAAATGCTTATCTTGTCTATTAATACCGAATTATATACCAATACCAATCAAAGATTAATACATGAGTACATCACTATTGACAGTCATTTCTTCTTAATATTTATTTGCAATCAAATTAAAACTAACATAGCTAAATTACTATTTACACATAAAATTAAACAATAATTTCTATACTTATATAACTAAAATATACATTAAAAAAAGAAAGGAAAAGAAAATTTTGAGGGCGTCAAGGAAATCCTCCACATCGCCGTCAATTGGGAGCGTGCCCAGAATGCTGGCAGCATTGCCACGTTGTATGGCAATGCTGATCTTTTGCGCCGAATACAGGCCAGCCTTCTGGTTACGCGAGGCGTCAACCAGTCTCTTTGAGATATCTCTAAAAAGAGATCGCGCATTTGGACCCCATGGTCCTAACGTTTCGACTCCAAATGGCTCAAATACATAATCTCCTATTAAAATTATGTATTTGCGCCGTTTGAGAGTCTCCGCTGTGACTGCAACAGCGCCCGCACAACCCGCTGTGCCAGGAAGATGAGATGGTTTTAAGCACAGTCAAATAATCCATACAGTCGTTCGACGAACGCGTCTAGACGGGTCAATCGTGCGGGGGACAAGAGGTGAGACGCGGGAAGAGCGGTACCTACTTACGTGTGTCGACTTAGTTCCCAACTAGGTACATCTTTTTGAGGGCTGGCGCGTGCTGTTTTTTGTTCGTTACTTATTTATTTGCTTATGAATATTAATTAAGATGGTGCATACGACTTGTGCTGTGAAACATTGCAATTCTTCATGCTGCTTAAAGATAAAAAATAAGGATTTAAAAAATCTGCGATTTCATCAATTTGCTTACAACAAAAATGAAAATTTCATTGATTATAATTATTTTGAAACGTATATACCTATAACCACTTAAAATAATGTCCACGTACCTACCTACTAATCTACTAAATTTTTACAACATCTCATGTCTGGCCAAATCACAGAATAAAGTAGTCATTACTGTACATAAACAACATGGCAGACGTAACAAAATAAGCGTTGTAAGGTAATATTCGATTAAAGCGTGATTTTAATTTCATGCAATAAGTACCTAACCGTAGTACCTACCTTCGTATTAGGTAAGTACCAATCAAATATTAATATGTATCTTGGTAACGGCGCGTCCTAGCTAAAAAATAACCATATTTTTGGCCCCCTTTTATAAACCCCACACATGTTCTCAGTAATCTCGTAGCCCGGTCACCCATCCATAAAATTACCTTGATGTCTATTGCTTTACCTTAACGTAGTTTGCTCGAAAATAGATCTGCAAAGTACGTCATATCGATAACATAGGCTCTGCAAGCTGATCGCATGGTTGCCCATCCCTTAAACGACCGCTATTTTTTAACTTGGTTTGTACGATAACGACCTAGTATATCTGAAAAAATGCTTCATACCCTTAACCGCCTCCCACGACTCTTGCGGGATGAAATAGCTACTGACTGACACTTTGTATGCAACGCTGTCACCGCACGAAAAAATGCAAACTGTTTTATAGTTATTATATATCGTTAATTATTGTAATATAATAAATAAGTGATTTACACTATAATATTCATGTAGGGTAGCAATTCTAATATTTTTATAAAATAAATAGACGGTGTTTGAATAAGTAGGTATTGTTTAAATGTGGCAGCCCTAGTCTCCTTACCCTTGTCTAGACGTTGTCGGCTTTTTCTACGAGATCAAAGGCGTCAAACTACTGTATGTCTTTATACTGTGGTTTTAAGTGTAGCCTTAGGGATGACACATTCGTAAATTGTCCTAACTGTAAAAATAAATCTTTTTCAAAAAACTAATTTACTCGGATCGTAGTTCGTCAAATAAGATGACAAGCCCTTCCGTTTGTACATCTTCTAAACCTAAATATTTTGACAAAGAAGACTGGAAAAATTGGCTGAACACTCTAAAAGTTTATTTTCCAGTTATTCTGTGGCTGCGATCCGTGATCAAAAACCTAATACTGATTTTCGACCCTATGTTAATGTAACCATTAAGAATCTACCCCTTACTGGTTTACTTGACTCAGGTTCTGCCGTGACTATATTGGGCAATAATTATCATATAAAACTTATTTCTAAAACTAATCTCCTGTTGAATAAGTGTGACAACCCTACTATAATTTTGCGATCGGCGGGTGGTCATCGTCTGACACCGATCGGCTATATCAACCTAGGGCGGTTTCAGATTAGCGTTTTATACGCGCGTATAAGCTCGTTTTTGGAAGCGCGTATAGGCACGTATAGGCGCGCCTTTTGGCACACGCGCAACTTGTACGAGCTTTGACGCGCTTCTAAGCTCGTATAAGCACAAGCCGTCAGAATCCATGTTGACACTGACACGATGTCACTACCGTTTCGAGCGAACACGCCGAAATATTCCGGTTTACGCGAGTCCGGTTTTTTGAAGCGCGTAATGTAGCGCGCGTGTAAGCGCGTATGCTGAAACGACCGTATACGCGCAGAAAAGTACGCTAATCTGAAACCGCCCCTACCCACCACTTTTAAAAATAAAACTTGTTATTTAAAAGCGTACGTAATTCCAGAAGTTACGAGTTCGTTGATTTTAGGTATTGACTTCTGGAAAAGATTTAAATTGTTACCAAACTATATTAACTCTGTTTCTTTATCTAATAACGACTCTCGTAGTAATTCCTTGCCTAATAAAGTTAATTCTACCGTGTCAGCTATTGATAGTAACACTGATAACGACACTACTATTACCTCGTATCAGTGGTATACTACAATCTACAACGGCTGTAAAAACTCACCTACATCTTTCCCTAATTATTCAATCAAAAATGATAAATTGTATAGGTATATGGTATCGAAATGTACACTGCGGAAGGTATTCGGTTGGAAAGAGGTCTTACATACCTCGAATAGAACTACCGCTATTAAAGAATACCATTCGGAACTCGCTGCGGGCCATTTAGGTATTTTTAAAACGTATAAACGTTTAGTGCAGCGTTATTATTGGCCTGGTATGCACGCTGATGTTTTTAAATTTATATCTTCGTGTGATACTTGTGTCGCACATAAACACCAAAACAATGGTACTATATATACACACACATACAACTTACGTCGTAAACCGGCTGGGTTTAACGTGGGCGTTACTGTGTTGAATAGAACATACGACAAATCATTTGGCAAAAACTATCTCCTAAGTTTGCCAAGTGTACTATTATTGCTAAAAAGTCACCACCTCGTATACGAATTAGCGGATTCGTCGGGTAAATCTATTGGCAGTTGGCACATTAAAGACTTAAAACTAATTAACTACACTGATTCCTAACCTAACTAGATTCTTTCATTGTACCTACCTGCAGTTTGAGTTTCATAGTCACTATCTACTTAGCACTGTCTACAGAAGTTCGGAGGACTTAGTTAGACGGATTTTTCTTGCTTAGACACGAAAAATCCTGCTGTACAGAGCGGGGTATTGTAACGTAATACTACACGTATTGCGTTATAATATCTCGCAGGCGCTTAACGCCAGCTTAGCCAGACATCGTTCGCAATATTACCAAATACGGTCATGTTCACTAGCCAAAGGCAGTTGTGAGTCATAGGCCTATATCTATATAAGATGGGTGCGCGATCTAAGTCCGTCACTTGCCCTACACACCGTCTCGCTGATGGTTGTAGGACTACAAGTAGGTACTGCCTAGCAAGTACCTACTGCTGTCTACTGTCCCTGTGTAAGCATATTCTAGTTGTCTGTGTGCCTATATGTTCTGTCTGTAGTATCTGTGTCTCCTAAGCATAACAGCCGATCTAGGGACCGCCTGTTCCTGACCGGTTGTTGTGTATTCTCTATGCTGTTTCCAGTTCACCCTACGAGCTCACTGCACCTGACGTTCTTCCTACGGGCTACAAGCCACGAGCTGCTGGCGCCGTGCCGCTACTAGCCAGCTGCCACCCAAGCCTCTGTTCCTGCCTACGAGCTCCTACAGCCAGGCCACGGACGCCTGAGCCTGACCACTCGGCCCATCGGACAGGACATCCTACCTGAGATCCTCCGTCTCAATTGTTCAAAAGTTTTTTGACGTTAACGTGATTTCATATATATATATGCTTTTATGGTCAACAAACGTTTTTCACGATCTTTAATAGTCTCACAACAACGTGAAATTGTGTTGCGAAGAGTGGAGAGAGAGAGAGAATCTGCAATTCTGCAGCTACCCTGCGAGCGTCGGAGAGCAGCAGGAGTCTACACTCCAGCCAGCTCAGGCCAGTGCTTACCTAGTTCGGTCATACTGTATGTAAGCGGTAGTGAGACATAATAAAGAACCTGTTCAGCCTAGCAGTGTTTCTCTCGAACCAACAACAAACGTTTTTCACGATCTTTAATAGTCTCACAACAACGTGAAATTGTGTTGCGAAGAGCATTTTTACAGAGATGGCTACTTTTATCCGTTCCTGTTGCTTGAGATCTTTATTTACTAAGGCGCACAGCACCTATTGTAGGCCTACCTATAACTAGTTGACAATACAACAAAACGCTAAAAAGTATTTTAAAAAAACTACGCAAAAAAACTACGTTTAAAATTAATATTAAATCTTTATTATTTTTACTTTTTTGTTTTTGAAGTCGATTGTTTTAACGTAGTTTTCTTATACGTCTGAGACTTACAGCTTAATTTTCCTAAATCTTTTACTAATTTCGTTTTGATACATAAAGTTCGTTTTGATACATAAAGTTAATTGTTAGTTTTAATTGTTTTATAAAACAACAACAAAAGTTAATTCAATTATTTTAATTGTGAGTTACAATTGACATACTATAATCAAATAAATTTAATTGTAAGGTGCAATTAAAAGTTTAATTGCGATTAATTTAATTGTAATTAATTTAATTGCAATAAATTTTTTAGTCAGTTAACAAGACAATTGACAAATTACTTTATTAATGCCCAACACTGATGCTGACCATGATGATGAGCCATCAAATGGTGGAACCTTAACCCTTTACTTGGCAAAGGTTTTGTTCGTATATATTCATTATTTTTTTCACATATATCGCGTCTAATACGTGTCAAATACATCTAAAAAATGCAAAAAAAATCCTACATATATAGTTTTGGAAATATAGCATGTGCATTTAAATGCACATTGCCATGTGTAGACGAAATTGAAACGTGACATATTTAAGATGAAACAACGGTTTATTAAAAAAATACTACTAGTAACGAGATCAAATATGAGCAGTAAAGACAACAACATAATTGTCTATGACCTTTTAGGTCCTTTTAAACACTAAAAAACATCTTTAAGTACTACAAATGTTGTAAACACACAAAATACCATTAATAATGAGAGATCAGTAATCAGACATGTACACAATGAAATTTATTATTATTATTTTGTATGATAATCATAAAAACAACAACGACCATATACCAAACAAAGCCTCACGGTGCATTTTACACATATTAATTTAGTCTGACTTTTATGCAATTCTTGCATCTGCCTTTATTTGTAATGATGGCAAGTGTCCAAACTGGTCATATCTACCGTAGTCAGACGTCTGCGGTGTAGTAAATTTCGAACCTCTGGATGTATTCGAAAACTTCTTAGTTCTTTGAAAGGTGGTGAGATCATTACTTATGGCACATCGAAAGTCTTTTAGTTTCATTTGCTTTACATCTTTGGTTGCGAAACGACTTGGGCAAAAGATCCACGATCTTTTTTTTTAGGTTTTTATCAGTAGGTAGGTAGTTTGGCTGCAGTTCCTGTTTTGCCTGATAGTCCCTAAAGCAAAAATACCGTAGATAAACATTTCTCAAATGTTCCAGAAATTTTACTGAAGTTAATAAATTGTCGAAGTATGGCACTGAACATGCATAATGAAGTTCATTTTCATAAGAACTACTTTTTTCTATGTCGGAACAAGCTGCAGACTTAGGTACCAAAACCAAAATTCTCGAAGTCCTTGTAGAAGGCTAGAAAATAAAGATTAACATAACTGAAATTCATAATGTTATTTTAAAAACAATGTCCTTCAAACTGGCAATGTATCTATAAATGCACACAGCCTAGTGTTGGTAGGTCTGTTAATAGTTGGCAATGTGCATTTAAAGACACATGCAAGATCAATGAAAAATTTTCCGAATAAACTATTTCAAATTGAAAAAATCTATATTTAATACACAAGGCTGTATATTTAGGTACTGTTTTTATCACTTTTTTATTCAATTTCGTTAATAAATAATATGATTTCAATCGATTTTTACCTTATAGACAGTAGACGCAAGCGCACGCTCCACTATCTTGCGATATACTGCGTACACCAAGTGTCGCCAGTGCTCAGTAATATTTTTTTATGTCAAATAAGGGCATTTCATGGGTGAATGAGTAGAAAATAAACAAAAAAATTACTTAGTTTTGCTTGTAGAATATTTAAAAAAAAGTGTGCATTTAAATGCACATCGTCAAGTATAGGGTTAAACCCACGAGGTGAGGGCGCTATAGCCACTGATATCACTTCCAGCCCACGCAATTTCTTCTCCATTTCAGCGACACAGGTCACGTGATGTTCGTATACACGCTTCTCTATAGAGGCGACGCGAGTCACAAGCTGGTCGTGTACGAGCCTCTCCACGTCGCTGATACGGGACTCATACTGCTGGAGCTCCTCCTTGACTACCTTCAGGTCCATTCCCACAGCGGCGCTGAGGTCTTTCATGAGCACCAGCTGTTCTTCCAGGCGGCGCGCGTGCCCCTCTTGACGGCGGGCCTGCTCCTGCATGAACGCCACCAGAGCCGCGATGTCGGGCACCGTCACGGAGTGTGAGGCGCTTGCAGGCTCCACTGCAGCCGCGGAGTCGCCTGGTCCACCAGACGATGGAGAAGGAGCGTCTCTGAACCGTCTCTGGTTCGGAGACGCTCCTTTTCTCTGGTTGCTGGCACTGGTTCCTGGTACGCACTCCTTCAGTTTCTTCCTTCGGCATAACCGGCATAATTGATCACTTTATTCTGACACCATTTTGTTATGAGCTAGGGTTCGGTGGTCCACCCCGGGTGTCACCCTTTTTGGGGTGACACCCATCCTAAACTCGACTTTAAAAACAATGTACAAACATATAAAAAAACATAGAACTACCTCACTAGTCAGTCTGGGGGAGTTAGTCTGTAATTGTTAGGTATCGACAAAAAAATTAAAGGTCGCCAGCCAACTTCCGCCCCGGGTGCCACCCAAGCTAGCTACGCCACTGTAGAATGACGTTTTTGGTTTAATGTAATTTTATGTTGAAATTTCAAAATTGTTCTTATCTTACAGATGGTATGTGATCCCTGAGTCCTTATTGTTGTGTTATTTTAACACAGCTGCGAATTATTTCCGTATTTAATTTGGTGGGTGTATGCACCTCACACACGGCTGTCAGTGTGGCAGGCTCAACCACTCCGCGCCGGCGTTGTTTTTATTTTCCGCATTTTACAAAAAATGAAGGCAGTATCTAGAATAGCAAAGCGATATCTAAGGTCTTAGGATGCATTTATCAGAGGATACAATTTTATTTATTAGATGTCAAGAGGGGTTAATGTAAAGTTAAATGCAAGTTTATAGGGTCGCAACGCTCGTCCCGCCACCCGTGTGCGTTTCGATGGCACGGCCATGACGTTCTTTTTTTTTTAGATATGACAAGATTTTGTAACTATTTGTAAAAGTAGACTTCCAAAACTATTTTGTCAAAGCTATGGTTAAAAAGTTATAGGGCCCCGCCATTGAAACGCTCCGAACCGCGCGCCCACGGAGATCTTTGTAATTAAGCATTGCAGAGACCACTATTTACTAGTTTTGACAAATTAATTCCAGGTTTTACAAAAAAACTTCAGACGTCTGCGTTGCTTTTTCAGCGAGATATCGGCGAAAATGTGTTTTTCATCGTTTCAATGGCGCGGCCATGCCGTATTAGTCCTAAAGTATAAGCTCAGGATTTATTTCTATATTTTTACAATTTTTTAACAAATTCAATCTGTTACTTACCAAAGGTCTCTGCGATGCTTAGTTTTAAAGATTTCCGTGGCCGCGCGGTTCGGAGCGTTTCAATGGCGCGGCCACGTTCTAACCCTTATAACATTTTAACCATAGCTTTGACAAATTTATGGTTTTGGGAGTCTACTTTTACAAATTTTTTCAAACTCTTGTAAAGATAAGAAAAAATACTTCATGGCTGCGCCATCGAAACGGACACCGCCACCCGCATCTCGAACAAGCGGGTACAGAATTGCAGATGACAAAATATTAGCTGCACAGAAAATTATTTATACCTTAATAAAACATAATATTGCGTTTTTTTAACGAAGCTTACCCCAAATGTAATTTTACCGTAACTTTTAATTGATTTTGTTTAAGTTCAATCTGTCGTTTTCATCATACTACGTGGGACACTCAGAAAGTTTTGCGATACTTAAAACATGTTCTATAAGTAAATATATTTTTATAACATCTTTTTAAAGTACTCTCGATCAGCATCTATACAAAGTTTCATGCGTCTGAACCAGATTTCAAAACACTTTTTCCAGTCCGCCGCAGACATCTCATTTACAGCCTGCTCGAACTCTGAGAGCGCATCATCCGGTGACGAAAATTTTATTATTTTGCGCTGAGTTTTATTTTTGGGAATACGAAGAAGTCACACGGTGCTAGGTCAGTGCTGTAAGGAGGGTGACCCAGGAGTTTGACCGGTGTGTTGTCTAGGAAGTCCCTCGTTTTGA
This sequence comes from Euclidia mi, assembly GCA_944739405.2. NCBI lineage: Eukaryota > Metazoa > Arthropoda > Insecta > Lepidoptera > Erebidae > Euclidia > Euclidia mi. The sequence continues at coordinate 29,835,768 of OX123208.2, read as the reverse complement.
TTGCGGTGTGGGCGGGCGCATTATCGCGGTAGAGCAGTAGTCCGCGGAGCCCTGTGTTTGGTCGCTTGTTGCTCACAACAGAGAAAACTTCTGCCAAGCATTTGGTAGTATATTATTGGGTGTTAATGCTTCTTTGGTTTCGTAAAGGAATAGACACCAGGTAGCCATTCATATTGAAAAAGCTCGCGATCAAAATCTTCCCGCCGCTTCTAGGTCGCTTTACTTTCGTAGGCGTTGATTCGTTTTGAAACACCCAAACCATCAACTGGCTCTTTGTTTCTGGATCGTATTGATTAATCCAGGATTCATCACCTGTAAAGATGTCGTAAACACGCCGAGACGAGCCTGCTTCAAATTTGTCTATTATATCATGTCACCATTCCACCCTTGCCTGTTAGTGAACATCGGTGAGGTTGTGCGGCACCCGGCGTGAAACTATCCTCCGCACCCGTAGATGCACGTGAAGGCTTCTTGATCCAATCTGCAGTATATGCTGAATCTCCTGGTATGAAACTCGTCTATTGTCTTGCTATCAATTGTTTCACTGCTAGCACGTTTTCTTCCGTATCAGCCGTCAAAGGGCGACCACTTCTTTCTTCATCCCCCAAAGTTAGTCGACCGCGCTTAAATTCATTATACCAACGATACACGGTTGACTTAGAAGGGCATGCATCCATGAATGCCATTTGAAGTCTATCTATCGTACGATTCGTTCGGTTTCAGGCGACACTTAAAATCGTAGAATATCATAGCGCTAAAATGTTCTCGGCGCAAATCCATTTTTCAATGAGACTCGGTAATTTGAATTAGCTCGCAAAAAATGTGGAGGGAAGTATTGAATTTAGAATGTACCAATATTTACTTATAAGTAATCATATTTTAAAAAAAAATTATAACTGGCCAGTCTTACATTCATAAAAACTTTTTCTAGCAATACTTTCTGAGTGACCTGGTAACGTAAAATCCCGATGCCTAAAAATGTTAATGCGTTTTACTGGCTAGTTGTCTGTAATATTATTCATTTGTGGTAAATAAATTAAAATTTCTGGACAGATTGGCCATTTTAAGGTAAATATTTATTGCCTGTGATTAAAAATATCAAGCATAGAGTACCATCTACATATTAGTATTCGAAAAGGCTCGAGCCATTTAACCCTAAATTTGAAGCTTACGAGTCTTTTCGTAAAGGCGGACTCACAAAACAGGAGTTCTAAAACTGATCACTTAAAAAGAGCTTGCGCCTTTTTTAGGGTTCCGTAGTCCACAAGGAACCCATAGTTTCGTCATGTCCGTCCGCAGCCTAGCTCAAAGACGCCTGATGCTAGAAAGCTGATATTTGACATGAATATAGACATACGATATTGCAACAAAACTGTAGAATAAAATTTAGGAAAATATTTTGTTTAAGGGTATCTCCCCTACATATATAGTGGGCTTGAATTTTTTTTGGTTGATTACCCCATTGTATGGGGTATCATTGGAAAGGTTTTAAAAAATATTATTAGTTTGCTCAAATCATTTTTCGATCAAGTGATTGGTTTGTCAAATATCAAGCTTTGAAGTGAAAAAATTGTTAGACTCAAGTTCATGAAAATTCGTCAGGACAATTTGACCACAAAATCAAATATAATATGTTCGTAATAATGTTAAAATTTTTAGGCAGTCATTAATAATAATTTGAAAAATATTATATCAAACACTTATGTAGTATATTGAGAACAATTGAGCATTGAAATAAAGACCATTCAAAACGTATAAAAGTTCACTAAAGCATAAAATCTAATGTGTGTTTACAAAAATGTCTGTCTTCTCGTGGCACCAACTATAGAGTCAATCTTGAACAACCTAGAGGAATTGTGGCGATACGTTAAGGTACTAAAGTATACTAAGTAAGCATCTTGATCGATTTCTATATTCCTGAGTTACTAGGAATTCTGCAACAAATACCCGACTGCCGACCAAATAGTATTGTGTGAATACATTAAATAATTAACAATTATGTTTAGAGCGGCCGGTAGCACCATCTACTGGTCAATAGTCATTGTAACAGCAAACATTAGGCAAGAGATGAAACCTAAATAGGAGCAATAACATTGTGTAGAAAATGCTCTATATATTATCTGAGTTCGTTCTAGATTTTTCGAGAGCCACTTTTGTGGAATATTCGGTCTTGTCCTTTCGTGTATTACTTGTAAAACAATGTTATTATCCATGATAGTGAAGCATCTGCCTATCGAGTCACAGAATTGTATAATTCCTCAGGTAGTTTTACACATGTTTGGTATGTTGACCAACATCGATTAACATATTTTGAAATTATTGAACAATTGAAATAAAACTATAGTTTACGGATTTTATCGCGATATACTGGTTTGACTGGGATTACATTGATAGTGTAAGCGCATTCGTAGACCATCTTAATTTGATTAATAACCAGATACAATTCACATTAGAATTTGAAGCAAACAATTATTTAGCTTTCTTAGATGCACTTGTTATCAGGAATAAAAACAGCTACTACAGCCACACTGGGAAAAGACCCACACAGATAGGTACTTAAACGATTAATCTCACAACCATCCTAAACAGTTAACTAACGTAAGAATGTCTCTGTTTCAGAGAGCCCGAGGGCTCTGTGAAAGAAACACCTGGACGCTGAGCTTCAACATGTCAAGTAAGCCACAGTAGAAAGACAACTTGCTGTCCTCCCATATATTAAAGGCGTGACCAACAAGATTAGCTACATCTACTCGCAAAATAAAACCGTTATCTTCTGGGGACGATCCGTGAGGCTGTTAACATTAAATACAACGCAATTTCAAAGGCAATAAGATCCGTAAACTGTAGTACATACTCAATTTCAATATGTAACATTCGCGTAAATCTAAGAAGATTAAGATTCATTATTGAAGAAAATACTAGACGACTACTTGTGTGTACTTACCGACGTGCTTGTGTAAGTGCTGCTGCGCGGATTCAGCCCCGACGTGCGGCTCCTGACTCGACGCCTGTGTATCAAACACAACCAACGAATGAACGACGTGATTGCCTTGAGTCGATTGCTACTTGCTCGCTGTTTGACACCGACTACAGACTACTCAGAATACAATACGTTTAACCCTTTATTATAGGGGTGTTACGAATATTCGCATCCGCATCCGTAAATGCGGAACATTCGCATTAAATTAGACATCTGCATCCGCATTCACATCCGCATCAATCAATGCGGAGTTTTTACGGATGCAGATTCACATCAACAAGTAACTACATGTAAAGAAAGTGGGCGGAGCCAGAGTGGCATGTGCTTCGCGTTTGTTTTGGAAATTTTCTTCTTTGGAAGATAACAACTTATATGCAATTTAAAAATATTTAGATTCTCGCTATAAGTGTAATTTTTTCAAACCAGTCACCGAAGAAAAATAAAAGATTAAATAATGAAGATGGTAAATGATATCGTCACTAATTCTAATGAGAATAGGAGATTCTCTCAATCCTGTACCAGCAACGTCCTGTACGGGAAGAAGACTTGCTTAAAAAGCGATCTTGCCATGGTCTTAGATTCATCGAGCAAAGATTAACGTGAAGGAGAACCAGACAACAGTAACCCCAATGCTCCTATCCGCAAAGAATTAGTTACCTATTTATCGTGACGAGAAAAGACTGGATTTAGATGAAAATTAACTTAATTGGTGGAAAGTCAACCGTTGTGAATTTAAAATTCTCTCCAAATTAGCATGCAGATATTTATCACCTTCACCAGCCAGTGTTCCCAGCGAACAACTACTTGTTTAGTGGAGCTGGGTTAATAGATATAATCCACTTAGAAACAGGTTGGAAGCTGAGAAGGCTGCAATATTGCTATTTATTAAATACAATTCACCAATTTTTAAGATTAATTATTTAACAAAGATTTTTTATAACGAAACTCGAAGCTCAAAATTCTGTTGTGTCATAAGTAAAACTAAAAACTTGAGCATTCTTTTTTTCTAAAATATGATTAAATAAATAAAATGTTAAGATTAAATTGATTTTCAGTTATTTATGTACATAACATTTAAATAATTATCTTTTTAAAAGCCCGAAATCCGCATCCGCATCCGCATCCGTATCGCATCCGCATCCGCATCGAATCCGCATCCGCGGATGTGTACTTCTAATAATCCGCATCCGCATCTGCATCCGCGGATGTCTAAATTTTCGCATCCGTAACAACCCTGCTTTATTATACGATATGTGATTCAATTCCATTGCAATGTGTGGATGGGCGACGGGAGTGTAATGGAAACAACTGTGGCGTTTGACTGTCGTTTATTGAGTGCGAACTACAATATGATGCATTATAACTATATTCTAATAATAAGGTAGAGGTGCACTACACTACACACTACCACATGAGTAAATAAACCGAACAGAGAGACAGCTTCTTAAGAGCTTGTAAATTTGTTACCTATTTTGGTAGGGTTGTCACAATTGGTTAAGACAAATCGCTTGTTCGGTATACGACAGATTCTGGATTGGACAGATTCGTGATTTGGCAGATTCCCAACTCGACAGATTCGTGGCTTGGACAGATTCTTGGACTCGACGGATTCGCTATACGGCAGAAGTACAGTTGTAAATAAAATAGCGAGTGGAACCAAAAAAGGCATGCACCTGAAACTTTTAAAAGCATGGAATAAAAATATACATTTGTTACCAAGGACACGACGTGACGACGTGATTTATTTGACATTCCCAACGATACTACTAATAGTGTTGAATATTTTCTGGTAATATGATCTATTTTGCTAATAAACATAGGAATCTCCTTTAGCTATTATGGCCACTAGTTTTACCACGGGGATAGGTATCTAAAATAAGTTTAAAAAGAAATTGTGTAAGACAAATGAACGTCTACAAAACAAATGACTATAAAATGATCAACCATCGATAGGGCTTACAAAAAACAGGTGCATGCGATTTTCGACCTTATTGACAATTCATGACAGACTTTTTTTTTGTATTTTCTTGCTTTCTGACATTGACCTTCCCTGAACAATTTAAAAGGGCTAATATAACTCCTGTATATAAATCAGGGTCCAAACAAGAAGTCGAAAATTATCGCCCCATATCTATTCTGTCTGCTTTGTCGAAGCTTTTTGAAAAGCTCGTTTATCAGGAAATACATAAGATAATTTACAGAATTATAATAGAACAACAACATGGATTTGTTAAAAGTAAATCTACAACTACTAATCTATTATTATTTACCGACTTTCTCTTTAATAATATGGATCAACAAGTACAAGTTGACGCAGTGTACACAGACTTTCAAAAAGCGTTCGACAAGGTAGACCACAATTTGCTTCTTACCAAAATTGCATTTAACGGCATACGAGGAGATTTGCTTCGCTGGTTTGCATCATATGTTAGTAATAGATCACAAAGGGTTGTTATCAAGGGATCCCACTCGGCGACTTCTATCGTAACATCTGGCGTACCCCAGGGCTCAATTTTAGGGCCACTTTTATTCATTTTGTTCATAAATGATATTGGAAATTGTTTCAGACACTCAAAATTTTTGCTCTATGCTGACGATCTAAAAATCTTTAAAGCTATAAATAAACCAGCAGATTGTTTTCAGTTACAAGAAGACTTAAATCGATTCTCTGAATACTGTATTCAAAACAAACTTTACCTTAGTATTTCTAAATGTTTAACTATATCATTTACAAAGAACAAAAACGTTTTAAATCATAATTATAATCTAAACAATGTACCTCTATTGAAAGCTCTATCCGTGCGAGACCTAGGGGTACTGCTAGATAACAAACTTCACCTTGATCAACATATTGACAACATCATCAAAAAGGCTTATCGTATGTACGGGTTCGTTATGAGATCAGCTACTGAATTTAAACACGCAAGCACTTACTGACTACTGTCATCTCTATAAAGCACTAGTTAGATCTCAACTCGAATATGCGGTGGTGGTGTGGAACCCTTTTTATAATAAATACGTTGAGATGCTAGAAAGAGTGCAATGCAAATTCCTTAGATCGATGCACTATAGGTGCTGCCGCAATTTCCCAACCAATTTCCCAACCTATAAAAATCTTCTTGATAATTACAATCTAATGAGCCTGAAGTCTAGACGTTTATATCTTGAAATTATGTTTCTTTTCGACTTATGCTATAACAGGTATAACTGTTCTGAGATTACTAATAAAATATGCTACTGTGTCCCAAGAACTGTTATTAGACGAGAGATATGCGCACGTCCTCTTTTTGCTGTGTCCCATTGCCGCACCAATGCTGGTCTGCGGGCGCCTCTACGTCGCTTGTGCAAAAACTATAACGACTTTTGTTCAGAAACTACAGAATTAGATTTATTCTCAGTGTCAGCAAATAGATTTCGTTCTGCTTTGTTAAATAAACTTAAGGATTCCGATGTATAGTTATTTGAAAATTCTTGTAGTCTTACTCGCATAGATTGTTCATTAGTATAGTATAGTATAGTATAGTATAGTATAGTATAATATAGTCATATGAATTGTATATGCTGTGGCTAACGGTGTGGGTTTCACATTTATAATAATATCTTTGTTTACATTATGTGCGCAGATATAATGTGTTACTGTTTGTTTGTCCCAAATAAATAAAATAAAAATAAAATAAAATAAAATTGATACGTTATTAAAATTATAAATTCTGAGTTACGTCAATAAGGTCGAAAATCGCATGCACCTGTTTTTTGTAATCCCTATCGATGGCTGATCACTTTCTGATAGCCATTGGTTTTGTAAACATTAATTGCTTTTACACAATTTCACAACTAATGAGTTGTTAAGTATTTCGTTGCCAACATTGACAATATTTATTTCAAGATCGAAATATTCGCGAAACTTTTGCTCGAGCAAGTCGACAAAATTATCAGGAGTTATACCTAATTAAAAAACCCAATTGTACGTTACCATTGTTAAAATCTTTATAATGATTTAATTATTTCATCTAGTATTATTCATATACACAGTACAATAAACAACCATTATTAATAATAAAACACCACTTTTTTACATTAAAATATTAAAACTTACAACGTACAAAACAAACAACGTGCGTCGTAATAACCCTAAGATTGTCAACTGCCTGTGCCTACGTAAACCGGTTCTTTCCACTCTCGCCGCGTACACGACAAGCGGCCAGTGGTCACGCACACATAAGCCGCGTGCTCGTAGTAGTGCAACCGATTCGCGCTGTTGTATGAAGCTGTGTCTCTGTTCCGTTTATCTACTCATGTGACACTACACCATAGTAAAAGTAGTTACAACCTACCTTGCGTGTTAGTGAAAGTGACAAGATTATCGTTTTTGTGAAGGCTTTCGACTGTATCACGTATAGCATACGTAGACTCTTGATAAACTAAGTAATATACGTATTTGATGATATATACGTTATTTTTTTATTTCTCGATTGTAATCCATTGCACGTAAAAACGGGTCTCCCTTGTTTGACCGAAAGGATTCTGACAAATTTTTACTTCCCAAAAAATGTTTCGCGTAATTTCATTTGCCAAATTATTACTTAGCAAAAACTCTATTCACAAAAAATTGTAACGCAAACCTAATGTTTGGGAAAAATAACGTTTAAACTATAACTTGTTTACCAAGTAGGACCTTAAACATTTTTTATTTAGTCAAATTTTTCAGTTGGAATAACGGTTTTTACGCAATATCAATAATTATCCTAATCTAAATAGTTCAGTTCCGGGTAACCTACTAAAAACAATCTCTTTTTTCTCTTAATGCAAGTCGTTTCTGGCACTCGCCGGCCGCTACCGCGGCACCGCTCGCTTCGCTCGCTCGGCTCTTGCGTAGGTGATCACAGTTCTAACCATTATCTTAATATATAAAATCCTTGCGTTACTGACTGACTGACAGACACGCTACAGCCGAAACTATTGGGCGCAGGAAGCTAAAATTTGGCATGTATGTTCCTTGGGGACCGTAGGGGTGCACTAAGAAGGGAATTCCCGAAATTCCCACGTGTTCAAGCCAAAACGCCTGCTTGAATTGTAGGAGCAACGTAGCAGATACGTCATTGAGTCAACGACGATAAATTTAAGGATTAATTATATGTTCACTCATTCACTCGTATTCGACCTCTGTACGCCTTTGTTAATATACTTTTCTGTTAACCACGAACCAGTCCAGACTTTTATTCCAGCAATCCCGAAATTCCACGACCATTTCTGGTCCATAACGAGCCGTATGCTTGGAAAAGCGAAGATTTAGCTGATAATCAGCGAAAATTGGAATTATAATCATTATTGCCGTGGGAATATTTTCTGAGGATTTTGCACGGCGGCAACGTGCTTGGAAAAAGTTTCTGGATATTATATTAAGCTAAAATATTATCACCCAACACTCGATCAGGTAGTATAAACATATTTAAGGATACTCAAGGTTAGTGTTTTACCTGATTTTTGTGACTTTCTACGTAGTAACCTATTTGCAACATGCATAGATCATACGAACATTCTACTGTCTAATGCTCGTTATTTAGCAAATATATAAATTATACGTACTCTTGCATAGCAGTACAGTAGTTTATATGCTACATTTATAATTATATAATTGCAATATAGTTACTTATTCGATTTTGCAAATTTTGCATAGGTTTGTTAACGTAGGTAGGTAGGTCTTATGTTGGTGTAAGATAATTTTAAGAGATTAAATAGCTTATGTTAGCTTAATTCAATCAATTAATCGTAATTATGTGGTTAATTAGTCAATAATAAGTTTGTGTAATACTTAAATTCCGACACTAGGTCATTGTGGTTAGGCTTTGAGAACTTAAACTTCATAATATAACATTTCAAACAAAATCTTTATTTGTATTTACTTTTTTACATTAGTAGTACATTCCAGTGACTATAATACGACATAAAATACTGTATTTACATCTTTCTTACAATTGTTAACCATTGTTAATGTTTGTAGGCCTGTGCCATAAGTTATCGAATATAAATATAAATTTTCATTATATAAATTCCAGGTCGACTAACACTCGCTTCCCAGAATGTCCGAAGAACGAGAACTAGTTAAAAAGCGAGGCAGCTTCAAGGGACGCTTAACAGCTTTTATTAACCACCTAGAAGCAATAAGCGATAAGCCGTTAACTAGCTGTGAAGTCAAGGAGTTACAATTGCGTGTGGGGAAGCTGGAGAGTTTGTATGATAGTTACGATGAGGTACAGTTGCGGTTAGAATGTTTGGTAGAAGATGTTAAAGCTCAATTATCTGAGCGCGCTGAGTTTGAGTCACAGTATGACAAAGCGTTGTCTAAATCACAAGATTTGCTAAGTAAATACAATAATGATAATGAGTATGTGAGTTTAAGTGATAAGTGTAGCCGTAATAGCAAACATTTGCCTGTCAAGTTGCCCACAATACAACTACCTAAGTTTGATGGGTGTTATAGCCATTGGTTGGAGTTCCGTGACACTTTTACTAGTCTCATTCACTGTAATGATGACATTGACCAAATAAACAAATTCCATTATTTGCGAGCATCGCTGGAAGGGTCTGCTGCTGTGGTAATCCAAGCGATTGAGTTCTCAGCTAGTAATTACCACATAGCTTGGAAGCTTACTTGTGATCGGTACGATAACAAACGATTGTTAGTGCATAATCATATTTCATCCTTATTTAATCTTAACGCCATTATTAAAGAGTCCTCTATTGCGTTAAAAGGTATGATTGACCAGCTTAATAAAAATCTACGTGCTTTAGAATCGCTAGGTGAGCCCGTCAAGCACTGGGACACCCTATTGATTTATATTGTTACTCATAAGTTGGATCACAAAACTTACAGGGAGTGGGCAGAGTATAAAGGTAATATTGATATGAATAGCTCAATTACATTTGAAGCGTTTATTCAATTCATTCGCATTCGCGCTGATTTGCTCGAGACATTGGAGTTACCTCGAAATTACACTAATTCCACTCCCAGTAAGCCAAGTAACAAGTTAAAGTCTATGTTTGCGTCAAAAGCACAAAACAATGTCGTCACTGATACGTATAAGTTGTGTCCGCACTGTCAATCTGATCACATGCTCAGTAATTGCCCACTATTCCTCGCGCTTGATATTCATGCTCGTCTCAAATTAATACCGAAGTATAAAATTTGTTATAATTGTTTTCGTACAGGTCACTTTGCCAACCGATGCAGAAAGCCGGGAAGTAAGCTATGTAAACGTCGGCATAACACTTTAATACATACGTCGGAGAATAAGGCTGTTGTAAACAATAACAACACATCACACAGTAGCTCGTCTCATTCCGTATCAACGTCGTCGCCCACTGACGCCGCAACATGCACTAATGGGAGTACAAATAATATGACTTTGTCTGCGGAAACCGGTCTGTCTTGTGGCGAATGTAAACAACGCGGCGTGTTATTATCCACCGCACTTATTAAAGTATACGATGCTACCTATCGTGAATATATAGTTCGAGCTATGCTAGATAGCGGTAGCACATCGTGTTTTATTACGGATAAATTATGTAGACGACTAAACTTAAGTACGAGTCAGGTAAATGGTTCGGTCTATGGCATAAACAACGTAAGTTCTCGCGTCGGCAAAATGTGTCAACTTAAAATGACATCTTTAAACAATAGTTACACTGTTAACATTCATTGTTTCATTTTGCCATCATTAACTTCAGTTGTGCCTTGTCGTGATATCGACTTAACCGACCTACAGATACCTAATAATATTTGTTTAGCCGATCCTACCTTTTACAAGTCATCAGAAATTGATGTTTTGATTGGTGCTGACTTATTCTGGGACTTGGTAGGTTCACAAAGAATTAGGTTAGGGGTAGGGAAGCCAATCTTGTGTGAAACATTATTAGGCTGGATTGTGTCTGGCCCTGTTACCTATTGTAATGGTAAATTATTATCGAATAATGTTTCTTGTAACTTTTCTCAAACCGATTCTAATAATGTTGGTTTAGATAAAATTCGCACCGATTTAATGAAGTTTTGGAATCTGGAGGAGATTTCCTCACAATCCTCACATTATTTACCAGAGGAAAAATTGTGTGAGGAACATTTTGTGAAGAATACGACACGTTTAGAGGACGGCCATTTTTGTGTTCGTATTCCTTTAAAAGAAAGTCCTTCTGTATTGGGTGAATCGTTCCAAAGGGCTTCTAAGTGCCTATATTCACTGGAACGTAGACTGAAATCCAAGCCTGAGTTTAGTAAGTTATATAGGGATTTCATGTCTGAGTACGAGGCATTAGGGCATATGACAGAATTTATTAATTTAAGTGACAGCCCTAATGGATATTTTATACCACACCATGGGGTATTGCGAGAAAGCAGCACTACCACTAAGTTGCGTGTAGTCTTTAATGCGAGCTGTGCAACTTCGTCTGGAGTTTCCTTTAATGATGTCCAAATGGTAGGTCCTACGGTGCAGGACGATCTTTTATCTATACTGCTTAGGTTTCGGCAACACAAGTTCGTCCTGTCCGACGTTGCAAAAATGTATAGGTGTATCTACGTCCACCCAGATGATAGGCATTTGCAGCAGGTATTGTGGCGCGAACATCCCTCTAAACCAGTCAAGGTGTATGAATTAAATACCGATACTTACGGTACAGCTAGTGCACCTTTCCTTGCTACCCGGTGCCTTAAGCAAATAGGTATTGATTACAAGAACAATACCTCTTCGCAGTTGACAGACGAGTCATACTCATGTGGTAAAGATAAGGTTGCTGACGTCATCTTGCACGACATATATGTCGATGACCTTTTGACAGGTGGGGATGATTTAAATGAAGTCATGTTTATACGCTCCGAGGTCACAAACGCACTAGCGTCTGCTTGCATGCCACTCAGAAAGTGGAGGTCCAACGTACCTGAATTAGTCAAAGAGGTCTCTCAGTCGTCTTTAGATCTAGACATGGGATCTAATGGACCCAATAAACTGCTGGGTCTTGACTGGTTTTCGAGTTCAGACGAGCTAGGGTTTTCATGCTCGACGTTACCCTCTAATAATTCTGTGACTAAGCGGGACATACTTTCTGTGATTGCACGCATTTTCGACCCCTTAGGACTTTTATCTCCTTGCGTAGTTACCATGAAAATGTTATTACAGAAGATGTGGTTAGATAAACTCTCATGGGACGAATCCCTATCCCCGGCATTGATTGCTTCATGGAATGCTATTGTGAAAGAACTGCCTCTTATTAATAATTTTCGTGTACCGCGCATTGTTTTGTGTGATTCTTATTACACCTCAGAACTCCATGTATTTACGGACGGATCTGAGCTTGCGTATGGCGCATGTGTTTATGTACGCAGCGTCAATAATATAGGTCAGTGCATGGTTCGTCTGTTGGTCGCTAAGAGTCGAGTGGCGCCTATTAAACCAACCACCATTCCAAGACTGGAGTTGTGTGGAGCTGTGGTAGGAGCTCGTTTATGTGAGAAGGTAATAAACTCACTTCGTATCAAGTTCAATCGAGTCTTCTACTGGACCGACTCCACCGTCGTGTTGGGATGGCTTCAGATGTTACCTTCTAGACTTCAGCCGTTTGTACGCAATCGCATAGCTGAAGTCTTAGATAAGGTGGGCCACTGCACTTGGTCACACGTCCCAACCGACAAGAACCCTGCAGACCTGATATCTCGAGGTGTCGATATTAGCACCCTGCAATCATTGGACTTATGGTGGAACGGTCCCAGTTTTCTGATGCAAGATCAGTCCGATTGGCCTTCTCAACATAAGTCGTTTGAGTTAGACAAGTTGCCTGAAATACGACCTCATGTTTCGTTAAGCGCTCGTGTTAATAAGAGTCAATGTGAAGCATTCATAGACTTTGACCGATTTTCTAGTTATTTAAGGCTCATTCGTAGTGTAGCAACTGTTTTAAGATTTATTAAATTGTGTAGAAAAATGCCCTCTCCTGGTAAGTTTCTATCACAGTCAGAGTTACAGGATGCATTAAATGTCATTATAATTAGAAGTCAAATTGAGTCTTTTTCCGAGTATAATTTGCTTAGTAATAATGAGAAGTTACCTAAGAAAAGCGCCCTCATTAAATTTAATATATTTTTAGACACTAATAAAATAATGCGAGTTGGAGGAGGCTTAGCAAATTCAAATTTCTCTTACAGTAAAAAGTATCCTATATTATTACAGTCCACTCACAAGTTTACTAAATTACTATTCGAGTATGAACATATTAGGTTAATGCATGCTGGCCCAACGCTTTTGTTGTCTTCTATTAGAGATTCGTATTGGCCCATAGGTGGACGAAAATTAGCCAAGCACTGCTGTCGTCATTGTGTACGTTGTTGCCGCATGTTGGGTAAGACAGTGTTACCATCGATGGGTAACTTACCGCAGCAGCGCATTCTTCCAGGCGGTTACCCATTTCAGAGTATCGGTGTAGATTACGCTGGTCCCATCATGGCAGCTACTAGACAGGGTCGCGGATGTAGGCTAGTAAAAGTGTACATAGCACTCTTTGTGTGTTTTACCACCAAGGCTATTCATTTTGGAGCTGGTGAGTGACTTGACCAGTGACAAATATTTGCTAGCGTTATATAGGTTCATCTCGCGACGTGGCAAGCCGAGTGACATTTACTCCGATAACGGTACCTGTTTCATTGGCGCTAGTAATGAACTCGCAAAGTTCCTTAAGTCCAGTTGTGATTCCTTGGCTGCACATCTGGCTAATGACGGGATTAAGTTCCATTTTATCCCCGCATACACGCCACATTTTGGTGGACTCTGGGAAGCGGGTGTTAAGGCGACAAAATTTCACCTTAGGCGAGTGTTGGGAAATTGTCACTTAACCTTTGAAGAGCTTAACACCACACTAGTCCAGATAGAAGCCATTCTAAATTCTCGTCCATTGACGCCGCTATCTTCGGACCCAGCTGATTGCACCCCACTGACTCCGGGTCATTTTCTTGTCGGCCGGCCGCTTACATCATTACCGCAGCCAGACCTTCAAGATTACTCCGTAACTTCCTTGTCTCGTTACCAACGGATTGAGCAGCTTCGCCAGCATTTTTGGGATCGTTGGAGCAAGGAGTACGTGTCAGAGCTGCAGCAGAGGACTAAGTGGCGTACCTGCAAAGATGCACTGAAGCTGGGCATGTTAGTTGTTGTGAAGGAGGACCATCTACCTCCTCTCAAGTGGAGATTAGGCAGGATTGTCGCAATTCACCCAGGATCTGACGGAATTGTACGCGTGGCAGATATCCAAACCAACTCTGGCATCATCAGAAGGGCGTTCAACAGGATTTGTCCACTGCCCATCGACTCACAGTGTGGTTGAAAGCGCGCCTGCTGCTTCCAACGTCCGGGGGCATGTTCAAGCCAAAACGCCTGCTTGAATTGTAGGAGCAACGTAGCAGATACGTCATTGAGTCAACGACGATAAATTTAAGGATTAATTATATGTTCACTCATTCACTCGTATTCGACCTCTGTACGCCTTTGTTAATATACTTTTCTGTTAACCACGAACCAGTCCAGACTTTTATTCCCGCAATCCCGAAATTCCACGGGATCGGCCAAAACGGGTAAAATTAAAAAAAAAAAATGCAGGCGTAGCTGCTGGCGTCCTCTAGTTTTTAATAATTAACCTACTCTAACTACTTCCATAAATAAACTAATATCACCAAACGTTTATTGTCTGAAGATTGTTAGCTGTAATAAATCATTTGATTGATTACAGCAAACAATCTTGACCAAATGCCATAATGACATTATACTTGGTAATATTTTGGCAAATAAAAATTAGACCAAATAAAAATATGCGTACTAAAATCATTCGAAATATTGCAATGTTATAAAAAAAGGTTGCTAAAATTTGTTTGGGTAATGAAATTTTGTCAAAATCTTTTCGGAAAAACGGCAGGATTCCCATAAAAACACAACATACACTAAATACCAAACATATATTACATTAATTTATATTAAATATAATTATAAGTCAAACTCCACTCCTAAATACACCTACCACTAATCTCTGCACCACTCTGGCAGAAAATGCCTAAGGCATTAAGACCACCTTTATACGCTATGTGTATATAAAGATAATAAAAAAAAGAAACAGAGTTCCACAAGGAACAATCATGGAACCAGAACATCCATGTTTATGAGAACGCTCAATGACTAAGGATTTGTAAGAACATATACTTTTTTATAAATATACAGGTTGTCACAAAACCCATCACCAAGCCAAAGTCTACTCGTTGTGGACATCATGCCAAGTCATATTAAGCAAAAATATTAACTGGGAAACATTTTTTTTTCAAGTGGACACATTCGTTAAACGGCTATTAAAGTGCCCGCGTGCAATGCTCGAAATATTTATCCATGGGGTCATAGGACATCTATAGAACATATTGGCGGGGTTAATGCATCGATTTTGCACCTAATTACAAAAATTGTATGGTGACTTTGAGCCTCAATTTCTCCTGAACCAGAAATTGCCCAGGTATGGTGCCGAAGTAAAAATGTTTGTAATGATTGGAATAATGTGGAATTTCAGTTTTCATTAAGGGTCTTTTTACATCCTGTATAAGAATTACTATCATTCGTGCTGCAATATAGCGCGGCAGGTGTCATGTATGTTGACAAGGGAATCCTGCCGTTTTGCCAAAATTTAATTACCCAAACAACGTTTAGCAATCTTTTTTTATACCATTGCAAATTGCTACATTTCGAATGATTTTAGTACGCATATTTTCATTTGGTCAAAGGGGTTTGGGAAAAGTTGGCGTCATTCTGAACTTTTGCGGCCATCAATAAAATTTATATATTACTAGAGGAGGCCAGCAGCTACGCCTGATTTTTTTTAAATTTAACCGTTTTGGCCGATCCCGTGGGAATTTCGGGAAATCCCTTCTTAGTGCACCGCTGCGGTCCCCAAGGAACACACATGCCAAATTTCAGCTTCCTGCGCCCAATAGTTTCGGCTGTAGCGAGTCTGTCAGTCAGTCAGTAACGCAAGGATTTTATATATTAAGATGAAAGATCAGGATGAAACGATCAAAAGTTATTCTCTAAACCATATCGGAACTGAGGTATTCGGTTTTACATTTCTTCGTAAAATCGAATAAGTTATCACTCTTACCTGCACTATTTTAGATTCTCTTTCGTAATCATTGGTAATAACAGTAATATCATTCCTAATCCTTAAAAATAGTTTACGCTAAATAGTTTAATTACGGTCGTTTACCTAATTATAGCAGTCAAAACCATTTAGGTGAATATGTACTTAATTGCGATAATCCAAATAGAAGAAGGGTTGATTTTGAAATAATGAATGCGGAAGTGCCTGGCCTAGATGAATTTCCCATTTCTGTGAGTTCTGATGATTTGGTATTTGGACGGTTCGTATCTGATCGAAATTGTATACTTCGATTAGATACGAAAGGTCGCTTTTTTTTTTGTTTTACGAGGTGGTTTACGGAGAGCCGGAGTATGTGGTGTTACCACTAAAAACCACCTCGACCGCCAACCAAAGGCGCCTCACGGGAGGGACACTGGGTACAGGAGCTGTCTAGCGTTCCTCCTATGACGCCATGTTCAATGGAACCCGTTCTTGGGCTAAACGCCCTCAATTACCCTTACTGGCGGCTTCCCGGAGCAACGAATACTAATCAGCGACCAGAGCTCCCCAGGCTCTAGCGGCCCGCGGCCGCATTGACGGCTCTCTGCGACGCCGTCCTTGTCTTCGGGCAGAATCGGCTCTCTCCCGATTCCGCTCTGCAGCCTCGTTTTGGAGCATAACAGCTTCACAAAAGGAGGCCACTGCTTGCCAGCCCTCCTCGCTCACCAGCATGGCAGCAACACTGCTGGCGGGGACAGATCGCGTCCGATCTAGTCGACAAGGACTTCACGCTCGAGCACCCATGCCGGGCAATCTTCCAACGTATGCTGGGCGGAGTCTAAGTCGCCTGCACAGTGGTGATATTGTGCCCTTATTTCGAGTCTGATTCGATTCAGAGACTCACCGAAGTACCCGTGCCCGGTGGGCATCTGAGTCAATCGGTAGGTGATGCAGCCGCGTTTCCGTCCAACCCACGCTTCAAAGCTTGGCAGAATGGCACTGACAGCGCTTTGCCATTGCTACAGAGCCTGTCGGTGAGCCTTGCGCCGCATCTCGAGCGCTTCCTGGACATCCCCGTTCACTTCCCGGTGAAATGCGCGAGTCTGGTCATAGACCTTCGCGTCCATGTCCGCCAGGATATCGAAGGGCGGGAAACGAGCCAGAACTGTCGCCGCTTCTGATGAAATTGTGCGGTATCCTTGTACGATCCAAATGACAGCCACCCGTTGCACGCTATTGAGCTTGGCTCTACAGCGTGAGGAGGCCGCTAGGCGTGTGGCCCATATAGGTGCTCCGTAAAGGACCATTGATCGTACGGCCGCACAATAGAGACGGCAAACTTCTTCTCTGGGACCCCTGAGGTTCAGAAGCAACCTTTGAAGGGCTCCTGCTGATCCTCGAGGGACCATACGCTCGAAATGCTCTATGAAGCTCCAGGGGCTGTCGAGGGTGTGCCCGAGGTACTTAATACACCGGTCTACTCGGACCTCCACACCATCCACTTTAATAAGCGAGCTAGATGGAACCACACTCTGTCGTTTCCTGTGGAACCACAGCGCCTCGGTCTTATGAGGCGCTACCTGTAGGCCCAGCCCGTTTATCTGTCGGATGACACAAGCCACTCTCAATTGAAATGTATGAAGATAGCAAACTGTGTAATATAATATTTTAAAGCATAAACATATGGTTTTATTATTTCGTTTATGTCCTATTACATTGATATCATGTCAGTGAACGATCTTGAAACGTAAATAATCTTAAGTAAAACACTAAGCGCATGTCTCTATTAGTTTACATATATTGACGACAAACTGAAAATCTCCAGCGCTCAAATCTAAGCTCCGATATTACTTAGGACAAAAATAATTGAAGTTATTTATATATTTAATATAGTACTACGAAGTATCATAAAAAATATTCTTGGCCGCTGAAAAAAAAATGACGCCACTGGTCCATACAATGTTACCCAAACCCCTTTTTACTAAGCAAAATATTACTAAGTAAAATGTCATTATGGCATTTGGCCTTTAATCAAATGATTTATTACAGCAAACAATCTTCAGACAATAAACGTTTGGTGATATTAGTTTATTTATGGAAGTAGTTAGAGTAGGTTAATTATTAAAAATAATGGTTAGGTTAGAACTGTGATCACCTACGCAAGAGCCGAGCGAGCGAAGCGAGCGGTGCCGCGGCAGCGGCCAGCGAGTGCCAGAAACGACTTGCATTAATAGAAAAAAGAAATTGTTTTTAGTATGTTACCCGGAACTAAACTAGGTATTTGGATTAGGATAATTATTGATTTTGCGTAAAATCTGTTATTCCAACTGAAATATTTGACTAAATAAAAAATGTCAAAAGGATTAGTTGGTAAACAAGTTATAGTTTAAACGTTTATTTCCCAAACATTAGGTTTGTGTTACAATTTTTGTGAAAAGATTTTGTGCTAAGTAATAATTTGGCAAAAGAAATTATGCGAAACATTTTTTGGTAAGTGAAAATTTGTCAAACTCCTTTCGGTCAAACAAGGGAGACCCGTTGATAAGATTATACTGACCTCTCCCTCCTCTGCTTGTTCCTCGTGTTTCACAGTAACGACATTGTTTATGTCAAGCGGGTCACATGTCAGTAATGAACTTGCGAGCTGATTTTCAGGAATTTCTCTGAAAGAACAGATAATACTTAATCAATTATTATTTGTATTTCAGTAACATCTGGACAAAAATACGGAATCTCGTCAAATTGGCAGCATATGTGGAAAAATAATAACTAGAATGACTTAAAGGCGTTAGTTTTGTGATACTTACTGCTTCAAAAAAAAATCTAAGTCATTTACAGCATAATATGTACAATCGAACAACTTCTCGCTAGACCACCATAAGGGCGAGAATCGCTTAGCAAGACATGGTCGCTTCCAGCACTACTTTGCACACACATTGACACTCGTATAAAAAAGAAGTTTCTAGTGAGCCTCGACTCTATGAGCGGGCCAGGGGATTTTTTTTCAATCTGGTCCATCGCCGACTTGTTTGATTGTACCTCCCACTGACCTCGGTGGTTATATTATTATTCTGCTCTCACCTGTATTCTTCTTCCACAATGTTATCTTCAGAATCAGAGAACATGGGCTCGTCTTCAACTTTTACTGTTTCGCAGAACGTACCTGTACCATATTTAACCGTGTCGTCGATTTGCTCTTCAAGCTGCAATTACAATAAGTAGGTATAAGCAATGAGCATTTGCTGCTGTGAGAAAATACTGTAGAAATGTTGGTTTGAATTAGTTATCAAACTTATTGCTCGTTCATACTAGAGGATATTTCTTGTGAAGCGATAACTATTGCTTTAGGAATAAATCCAGTGCTGCAACAGACTTTACAAACATTCAAACAACTGACGAAAGAACACTCAGATTCGGTATAACTGTTAGTGTATCGTCATCGATATATAATACTGTTACGCCATCTATCGGTGAATGGGGGTACTAGAAGAGATTGAATGTATCGGTGGTTTAAAGGTAATTCAGCTACTCTGTACTAGATGGCGTTACTGTATCGAGTAATAGACTGTTCGAGATTATTTCGACAGTTTTGTAGAAGCATCTAGAATGCGCTAGTGATGTTATCCGGCCAGTATAAATAGAGCGCGACCAAACGGAACGGACAGTAACAATTGAATATCGAAGCGATCAACAAGAAGCGAAAGGAAGTAATTCGGAAGTGTTTAGTGGTGTTTTATTAGTGTTGTTCTAGTGGTGTGAATAGTGTGTTTTACTAGTGAAGTGAAAATTAAGTGTGTGTATCTAGTGTTATACTAAGGCCCACTTGCGTAACGTTTGATTTAAGTCACTCCTTAATTTAAATTCGTTGAACAGAATTAACAGCATAAGATAATTTAAGTTAAAAGTATTTAGCGTCCTCTTGCACAACGACAACAACGCTTAGATTTAGTTAAACATTTTATGAGGTCGGTAAAGTAGTTTCTACGTTTTGTTTCATGGCATGAAGCCTTTTTGTTACGATTTTAACCATGTTATGCGTATGGTTTCGCATAAAACCTTAGACTATATATACTTTGAGCATAAAACAAAACGCATTGTCGTCGCCTAGCAACGAAATGACAATTGACAAATAATAACTAGAAACTTTTGAGCACTAACCCTAGAACCCTACATGGGGTGCAGGTGCACCCCACACCGATTTGTTTTCTAAATATCTCAATTTATTTAATATCCACGAATTCGCGCGTCGGAATATTATATTTTGGTGTCAACCGCTCGCGTTACGTCAATACCGTGACGAGGGACCGCGTTGTGTGGTCGCCTGTATAAGTGCTGTGGGGTACGCCAGTACCCCAGTGTAGTAAAATCGTAAGATTATTTATTTATTACGATTGATGCATTTATATGTAATAAGTTAATAAATTTGATTATTTATTTAAACAATAGTCTTATATGAATTAAATACAGATATTTTTAGATATTATGAAGGTAAAATTCAATGAAGTTTATTTATTTTGTTTCTGATGGGTGTCAGAGGTTTGAATTACGAAGAAATAAGCTCTATTCTAGACCACAAATCTGGCGAGGAAGAAATAGAAGTTGGGACCAGTTGTAATTCGTGGGTTCTTTACAAGTGTTCAAGATCAAATAATAAGCCAAATATAAAGTTTCAGCAGACAGTTTTGAAATTAGGTTTGGAACTGATACATGAACACTTGGAGGACCGTTACCGGATGCCAACTTAGTCCATTGCAGTGATCCTCAAAAAAGGACCAAATCCTACAAGCGCTGTTGCTCATTACAGTCATTTTAGTATGGGGTGTTCCAGCACCCCAGTGTAGGAATAACATGTGCGCCAAATAGTGTAGGATTCTAGGGTTAACAATAACACAAGTAAGTACATTGTTATCAGTTATATCATCATCATCATCATGTCAGCCTAGGGACGTCCACTGCTGGACATAGGCCTGCCCCTGCTGCGTCGTCCGGTCCAGTTATATAATTAAAGATAATTTTCGTCGCTAATGACAAGATGCCAACATCAGTGTGACAGTTCTTAAATGAAATTAGCCACTAAACAGCCGATTTTCGGTAATTAATTTTGACAGTTCTTAAATCATATTACTCGACAAATTTTTCGTTGTGCAAGACGCTAGTGGTGTTTAATATTTTTTTTCTCGTAAAATACATCTTAATTCAATTTAAGAATCGTTGTGCAAGTGGGCCTTAGTGTTTGTGTAGTAAATAAAGTTCAGTTTTCTGGCACAGTGAGTTATAATTTATCGTCGAACCCCAGCTCGTAACAAATTGGTGTCAGAAGAAAGGGATAAATTATGCCGGTTATGCCGAAAGAAGAAACTGAAGGAGTGCGCACTAGGAACCAGCGCCAGCAAGACCTGGACCAGAGACGCTTCGGAGACGTTCCTACTCCATCGTCTGGTGGACCAGGCGACTCCGCGGCTGCAGTGGAGCCTGCAAGCGCCACACACTCCGTGACGATGCCCGACATCGCGGCTCTGATGGCGTTCATGCAGGAGCAGGCCCGCCGTCAGGAGGAGCAGGCCCGCCGTCAGGAAGAGCAGGCGCGCCGCCTGGAGGAACAGCTACAGCGCAACAAGGAGGAGCAGGCTCGTCGTCAAGAGGAGCAGGCTCGTCGTCAAGAGGAGCACGCGCGCCGCCTGGAGGAACAACTACAGCGCGACAAGGAGGAGCAGGCCCGCCGTATGGAGGAACAGCTGGTGGTGATGAAAGACCTCAGCGCCGCTGTAGGGAAGGACCTGAAGGTGGTAAAGGAGGAGCTCCAGCAGCACGAGGCTCGTATCAGCGACGTGGAGAAGCTCGTACACGACCAGCTTGAGACTCGCGTCGCCTCTATAGAGAAGCGTGTACACGACCATCACGAGACCTGTGTCGCTGAAGTGGAGAGGAGATTGCGTGGGCTCGGATCCAACGAAGTGACATCTGCGACTGTAGTGCCCTCACCTCGTGGGTTTAAGGTTCCACCATTTGATGGCTCGTCATCATGGTCTGCATACAAGATCCAGTTTGAGGCTGTGATGCGATCGAATGGGTGGACCAAAGAACAGGCCTTAACCGCCCTAACCTTGGGCCTTCGCGACCGGGCCTTGACAGTGTTGGAGGCACTCGGACAAGACGTCACCTACGAGAAGCTTCTTGAGGCGCTGGAGGCGAGGTACGGAGACGCGCACCTCGAACATGTGTATCGTGCTCAGCTGAAGGACAGGACACAATGCAACGGAGAAACTCTGCAGCAGTGGGCTCTAGAGGTGGAAAAGCTGGTCAGGAAGGCATACCAGTCGTCTCCTGCGCTTATTGATGGGAACCTCGTACAGGCGTTTACGGATGGGATCCGGGACCTGGAGGTAAGAGCAGCAGTGAGGCTTGGGCACTTCAAGGACCTCAAGGACGCCTTAGCCCACGCTCTGGAGGTGGAAGCAGTGCGACGCGACGACCGAGGTCACCGCATCAGGGAAGTTGTGTCGTCACCTCGGTGCTACAACTGCGGAGAAAGAGGCCATATCCGCTTGAGCTGCCCAAAGCGTAGGCAGCCTGGTGACACCCTGTCTCCACCAAAGGGGTCGCCTGATGTGCCTGCCAGGCAGCGAGAGCAGGGAAACGAGTAGAAGCCAGGACTGCGGGGCGGGTGCTGGCTGGTAATGGAAGAGCCCCAAGTATCTCGATCTCGCAATCATGCGACGGGAACAGCCTGATCATCGAAGGCGAAATTAACAGAACACCATGCAAGCTGACATTGGACACGGGTGCTTCTCGGACAGTCGTCGGTTTCCATCTGGCAAGACGGGTTCTTCAGGGCTGCTTCAGGAACAATGAATGTGTGAATCTGAGAACAGCTACCGGTCAGCACATAACCGTCCGAGGTGAAATGGAGGTGGATCTGAAGCTAGGCAACAAAGTTTACCGTCACAAAGTCATCGTGGCCGATATACTGGACGACTGCATCTTGGGCCTAGACTTCATGCGGAAGTATCGCTGCGAGATCGATGTTAACCAAGGAGTGTTGAAATGTGGCTCGGAAGAAGTCTTCATGGAAGGCGCAACTTCAGGAAAAAAGTACTGCCTGAAGAATGTCACGCTTCAACCGCGGTCGGAAACGGTTGTACCGGTTTGTTTACCCGGGAGTTCTGGTCGAGGGAACCGCTGCGTACTTATCGAAGGCCTAGAGGAAGATGCCTCATGGAAGATTGCACGAACCTTGGTAAGGGGTACCAAAGTTTTTAGTTAGACAAGGAAGTGTTGCTCAAAAAAGGGACGGAATTGGGCACCTATGAAGGAGCGGCTTGGATGCGTAGATGTCAAGAGCAACCTACCAGCGACAAGGTTCAGGGTGCACGATTCGACGTGTCTTCACTTTTGGAGGACTGCCAAAGTACCCTGTCAGAAGAAGAGAAGACCAAGGCTAAGAAAATGTTAAACCGGTTCGCCGATATTTTCTCGACCAGTGATGCCGACATAGGGAAGACAGCACTAGTCCAGCACAAAATAAACACGGGAAGTGAAGCACCGATTCGCCAGCGACCAAGACGTGTGCCAGTGGCACAGGAACGTGAAGTGGAAGCTATGATCGACGGTATGGTGAAAGAAGGCGTAATCGAGCCTTCGTCCAGCCCGTGGTGCTCTCCGGTTGTCCTAGTAAAGAAGAAGGATGGCAGCATGCGCTTCTGTGTAGACTACCGCCGATTGAATGACATCACGAAGAAGGACAGCTACCCGCTGCCAAGGATCGATGACACACTGGATACGCTGACGGGGATGAAGTGGTTTTCTACCTTAGACCTTAAAAGTGGCTACTGGCAGGTGGAAATAGATCCTCGAGACAAGGAGAAGACGGCATTCTCCACAGGGAAAGGATTATGGCAATTTAACGTCATGCCCTTTGGATTGTGCAACGCTCCGGCTACTTTTGAGAGACTGATGGAGCGAGTGCTTATGGGACTGATTGGAGACGCCTGCCTGGTCTACTTGGATGACATCATCATTGTGGGGCGCACCTTCCAGGATCACCTTCGAAACTAGGAACAAGTGCTGTCAAAGATACGAGGAGCTAATTTGAAGCTGAGTCCGAAGAAATGCGCGTTATTCAGACGGCAAGTGAACTTTCTAGGACATGTGGTCTCGGAGAACGGTATTCAAACTGACCCGGAAAAGATCATTGCCGTGAAGGAATGGCCAGTTCCAGAGAACAAAACGCAGGTCAGAGCATTCCTCGGATTATGCTCCTACTACCGACGGTTTGTGAAGAACTTTGCTGACATTGCTCGACCTCTTCATAAGCTCACCGAAGACAGAGTACAGTTCTGTTGGAATGAGAGCTGTGACGTTTCATTCCAGAAGCTCAAGGAACATCTGTGTACTGCACCTATTCTAGGCTACCCTGACAATGAGCATGAATTCGTAGTTGACACAGATGCCAGTAACACCGGAATTGGCGGCGTGCTGTCACAAAAGAAGGGTGATCAAGAAGTTGTTATAGCATACTTCAGCAAGACCTTATCCAAACCCGAAAGAAACTACTGCGTCACCAGGCGGGAACTCTTGGCTGTAGTAAAGACGTTGCAACATTTCAACAAATACTTGTTGGGCCGTAAATTCCACCTGCGAACCGACCATGCAGCGCTGAAATGGCTACTTCAATTTAAGGACCCAGAAGGACAAGTAGCTAGATGGATTGAACTACTGCAAGAGTTTGATTTTGTAATACAACATCGCAGCGGCAAGTCCCATGGTAACGCAGATGCCCTATCGCGTAAGCCGTGTCCCGACCAGTGCAAGCACTGCAGCCGACAGGAAGCAAAGCAGGCAGCGCTAGTGAGGATGTTAAAGACGGATCTAAGCGACGAATGGAGAGAAGCTTTGCAGAGTGCTCAGCAAGATGACAAGGATGTACAGCCGATTCTTGAATGGAAGAAATCAGGCGCTCCTAGGCCCAAATGGAGTGATATCGCAGCAATGAGCCCTATCACCAAGAGTTATTGGGCACAGTGGGAAAGCTTGGTCGTCCAGGATGGAGTTCTGTGCCGCAAATGGGAAAACGCTCGCGGTAACCAGTGCCATTTGCAAATGGTAGTGCCCAAAACTAAGGTGCCGGAAGTCTTGCAGCTCTATCACAATGGTGCTTCGGGAGGTCACATGGGAGTTAAGAAGACCCTTACTAAGATCCGGAAGCGGTTTTATTGGCTCCACTGTCGGGATGACGTCGAGGATTGGTGCCGCAAATGCACAAGTTGTGCGGCTGTCAAGGGGCCACATACTCGAAGCAGAGGTGCATTAAAGGTGTACAATGTGGGAGCCCCATGGGAGCGCATAGCCTTGGATGTCGCTGGGCCGTTTCCCGAGAGCCAGGATGGAAACAAATACTTCTTGGTTGTAATGGATTACTTCACGAAGTGGCCTGAAGTGTTTGCAATCCCAAATCAAGAAGCTACCACAGTGGCCGACAAGCTGGTGCATGAAGTCTTTTGTCGATTCGGGGTACCCTTGGAAATCCACAGCGATCAAGGCCGGAACTTCGAATCCAAGGTGTTCAAGGAGACTTGTCGCGTGATGGGTGCACATAAAACCAGGACCACGGCTTATCACCCGCAATCAGATGGCATGGTTGAACGATTTAACCAATCACTGGAAAGGTACCTGGCGAAGGTCGTGGAGAGCAAACAAAGAGATTGGGACAAGCACATCCAACCATTCCTTCTGTCATATCGCAGTGCGGTCCACGAAACCACAGGAGTAACACCAGCTTTTGCCAATTTCGGCAGAGAATTACGTTTACCAGCAGACTTAATCACCGGTATTCCGCCAGAATCTCCACGCAATGTAACGGATTACGCGACCGAGCTACGCAACAAGATGAACGACGTATACGAGCACATCAGGGAGTCAGGACAACAGATGTCTGAAAAGATGAAGACTTGCTACGACCGGAAGGCAAACAACAAAGGCTTCGACGAGGGATCATTGGTGTGGCTTTATAACCCAGTACGTAGCAAAGGCAAATCGCCTAAGTTACAAGCCAGATGGGACGGGCCATATCGCATAATTACCAGGATGAACGACGTCACCTATCGAATCCAGAAGGGGTCGCGAGGTGCACCGAAGATAGTTCATGTGGACCGGTTGGCTCGTTACCATGGGTCCAACGATGTTCGAGACGAACACGTTTAAGAGGGGGGCAGTGTTACGCCATCTATCGGTGAATGAAGAGAATGAAAAATGAATACTAGAAGAGATTGAATGTATCGGTGGTTTAAAGGTAATTCAGCTACTCTGTACTAGATGGCGTTACTGTATCGAGTAATAGACTGTTCGAGATTATTTCGACAGTTTTGTAGAAGCATCTAGAATGCGCTAGTGATGTTATCCGGCCAGTATAAATAGAGCGCGACCGAACGGAACGGACAGTAACAATTGAATATCAAAGCGATCAACAAGAAGCGAAAGGAAGTAATTCGGAAGTGTTTAGTGGTGTTTTATTAGTGTTGTTCTAGTGGGCATTTTTGCGAAAAAGTGTACCAATAATGGAAATAAGCTTTCATTTTCAAAGTGTGTAATTTATTAGGGTTTTTAACTATTTTTGCTTCCATATGTATTAAATTTTAAGGAAAATACAATAGAATAAGTTTGTAATTTATTTTAATAGCATTTCAATCTAGTTTTGTGAGAATTAAACTCAAATTTCTGTCAGTTACATTGCACAAACGTTACAGAGTTTTATTAAGTTTATTATGTAGAATAAAACAAATTATACCTCAAAATCGCATTTATTCAGTAAAAAACTACGTAAATACAAAAAATACTCAAAAGAAACATATTATTTTATAACTAACTATACAAATAGTGCGTATTTTAGCGCATTTTGTTACGTTAGGAGCTAATCAGACTGTTAATTTTTCGAGTAACTTTTCTAGTTTTTGTCTAACTTAAACAAAATTTAGTATTAAAAAAGTAATTAATATTTGTAACCAAATTATATACTATCAAACAACATAAAAAATCAATAGTTAAAAAAAAACAGCAATATTCCTAAAGAAAATCTGGGACAATTGAACGCCTGACAGATTTGTAACTTAACTGACACAGTAAGTAAATCACTTTTGGAGGGAACGTAATTTTTTCAAAATATCTTATTTCGAAAACATTACCCTTGTAATGACAATTTAAACTCTAACCCATTTAACACAGCTCTAGTTTTTGAGTTATTATTACTTTGGTTTGAGAATAGTCTGATTCAATATATTATCTAAAACTAAATAAAAATCAATAATGTAATAAAACAAAAATGACAACATAAAAATCAACAAATCAAAAATTCTGACAATCGCAAACATAAACAAAATAGGTATTCATCTTATATGTTAAGCCCCCAGGCAGACATCACAAATATAATCTATGATCAATTGTCCGGCGCTACAATCCCAACAAAACCATCGTTTGCAAACCATGCACTTGGCTACACGATTTAATAATAGCGGCTCATTGCACTTTTCGCATTTAAAAGTGCGCTTTATTATAGTTTTTAAAGACTTTTTAGGCTTGTTGTAAGACTTGACATTGGGTTTACATAGAATACGATCACGCTTCAGCGGGGACTTGACTAGAAACTTGGAACTTGATGGTTCGCAGATTGAAGTACTGCCAGGCGAGTTATTAGAAAAATAAGGATTGTTCTCTATATCACTACGGTGATACCGGTTTACATACACTTCCTCCGCTTTAGCAGAATACTTTGGGTTACAATCATCTATGTCGCCGACAACATTCTCAAATACAGTTAAATCAATTTTTTCAATTTCTTCTTCTTCATTTCCTGTTTTATGCAAAATATCTAAGGATCCTATATCCACTAGTTCATTTGTTTCTCCTGATTTTTCGCAACATTTGTTATCGTCACTTTCTTTTTCTTCTCGGTTAGCTAATATGAAGTCATCATCTTGGGGATCATTACTTTTTTGTCTACTGTTCATTCTACTGTCATTTCCTGAGTCATGCAAAATATCCATGAGTCCTATAGGCATTTCATTCTGTTGTTCAATTTCTGTTCCTGATATTTCGCAGAATATGGCTTCGCCGTTCTGATACGGGTAAAATATTGAGTCATCTTCTTCGGTTTCAATTATTTCTGGCTTGGTGCCTGATGCTTGAGTTAATGTGCTTCCTGCGGGATGAAAATAGTGTTTCTGAGGAAAAAAACATGTGCATAGTCCTCTAAGTGGCCCGCAGAAACAACTCACATCTCTGTAGCTCAATACATGTTTCTCTTTTGCAATGATTTGATGTAACTGCGTAGTACCTTTCAAAGTGGAAAGCTTATTTGGCAGTACAGATGATATTTCATCTATTTCCGAGTCTTGAATATAAAAAATTTTCACAACTTTCATATTACTTTTTAAAATGTTATACGCATCTATAGCACTCGTACAATCGTTCCCAAAACACACTCGCCGGTCGAGCGTTCTTTTGATAGACCCTCCAATTCCGTCCGCCACACCCTTGCCGTGCCCGGCTTCAAAATGTGACCAAGTAGAATATTGTAACCCAAGTTTATGAGTGAAAAAACTGTGAAGGAAGAAATTATTCTTCTGGCGATATTGGGACGAAGGTCCATCAGAATAAAAATGTATAATAGACACTTCTGGAGTTTCTTCGCGGATAAGATGAAGAATTGGTCTTAGATGGGCCCAAATGGCAGGTGGCTGATGTGAATTATTAGGCGATACTGAACAGAACGATTGTGACCTATTCTGCCAATAAACCATTCCTGTGTGCAATGTTATTTGGCCTTTGGCTGCGCCAAAGTGCATGCTTTGTATTTCTTCAGCCATTTTAGTCTCGTAATTTTCCGAAAAATCACATATGATCAATGCTTCATTTTCTTGTAATTCTCGAACTCCTTTTTGATATTCCTGCTGTTGATGTTTTTCATTAAAATAATGTTTTTTAAATACTTTTATATCGACTCTAAACTTCTGTAGTAGGTCATTTAAAGTCCCGGTTTTTGTTGATTTGGTAGTTTTTTTTGTTGTAACGATTTTGTGCTGCTTTTTATCCATATATGAATGGTCTACTCTTTCCCATTGATACCACTTAACCTCTTGGTGTAGTTTTTCTACATTGGATGTCAATGTTTTCGTCTTGCATTCATCGCATTGATCATACATGCAAGAGTAAGATTTTATATCACAAGCCAATGCTGACAACACTTCTTTGATCGTATTTTGGTTAAGCACTCCATTCTGCTTTAGCGTCTTAAACTGTAATTCTATATTATCATGTTTTACACACAAACATGTATTTCTAGAACTGAGTTGTGGAGAAATTATATAAAACGGCTTATGTTTGTAAAAAGTTGTAAACTTATATTTACCACCTCCGTCTTTATACGTTTGGTACTGATTTTGAATTGTGTCCGTTAAATATCTTATCTGATGCTTTTCTTTATTTTTGGTTTTGCACTCTTTTTTACCGGCAGTGCTACGGCTTATGTCATCTCGTAAATAAAAGTTTTCAATTTCTTCGGAGATACAATTACGTTCTTTAGGCATTTTCTTCGTTCTGACTTTGCCTTTCAAACCTATTAGTTTTGAAATGTATGTTTTATTAGTGGAATTAACGGCAAGAGATTTTAAAAGTTGTTTTTCTGCTTGTTTTTTGCAAGTTTGATAAGTCTTCTTTAGAGTATTTTCCAATACTTCTTCACGTATTTTCATTTTATTTATTTTGCATTCTAATTCCATAGTTTTTTTATTAAATTGTAAATTTGTCCTGTATAGTCTTTTTCTTAATGAATTATTTAATGCCTGTAATTTATTATTTTGGTCTATATATTTCTTGCAAGTGTTCGTAAGTCTTTTACATTTCATTGTCAGGTAATTATTTTGTTTTTGTTTTTTTTCTCCTTCCACCTTTCGTCTTTTATCTGGAGAATCTTCTTTTTCAGAAACGTTTTTTTTCTCAGCATCCCTTTTTCTTTGTGTTTGTTTATGTTTGAGCCACATTTTCCTCTGCTTTAATTTTTCCTCTTCACTCATTTCATTAATTTTTTTCTTTCGAGACTTAACTCTCTCCAAGTTCTTTTTCCGGTGTTCTTCGTACTTTTCTGGATTGTTTTTCAAGCGTTCCCTGTACTTTTTCATCCGTTCCGCAGCTGTTTGCGGCATTCTAGTAGAAAAAATAAATTAATTACTTTTAAACTATCTACTATAATAAAAAGTAGGTAGGTATATGATGACGACCGGTTGGCGCAGCGGGAGTGTAAGCGACTACTACGCCGATGGTCGCGGGTTCGATTCCCGCTCAAGTCAAACATTTGTGTGCATGAACATGGATGTTTGTCTTGGTCTGGGTGTTTCTATGTATAATATGTATGTATTTACAAAAAAAAAAGTATATATGTATGTTTATCCATTATCTAGTACCCATAGTACAAGCTCTGCTTAGTTTGGGACTAGATGGTGTTGTGTGTATGTGGTAGAATATTATAGAATATTATATTTTTCCAACACTATAAAAACCTTAGTGTGTCACTAACTTTTAGCCGTCAGTTACGTTACATTCTTTGTCAGCCGTATATGTTACACTGCATATCGTAACGTAACTGACGTAACAACATGGCACTACACAACTCAAAAAATAATTTTAGACCTTTAATTTAACATTTAGCACTCAAATTTATACATACCTGTATTCTACTAAGACTCGACTAAATGTCTGAAGAAAGGCAACACCAAAGCACTTATAAATTTTATAATACAGCGTAAAAAACCCTGACATTCAATTTGGCTAAAAACCGTTACAACGTCCGTCTCGAAAATTTTATTCGTTACACTGTGAGATCTGACAGCAGAATGACTTCGTATTTGCTTGTTTATGGTCAAAATGTTGCCAATTTTATGAATTGTAAAAAAATATAGGGTAAAATGTTTAACTTTCTCGTAAATATCGTAACAAACCCTGACCTGTCAGGCGCCATTCATATTTATTGAAAATTTCAATTTAATTTAAAAATTAGTAGTTAAAACTATTCTTAATATATTTTGTATTATTTAGAAAGATATTACGTCATTTTATCCTACAAAAATGGAAACAACTATAGGTCTCATGCAAAAAAATCAAACAATAGCCTCATAAAGGAGTTGTAAGTTTTTGGGACAGTATGAAAACGAAAATGTTTCTATTTTGAAATTTGATTTCAAGCTATAATTATTTATTATTTCTCTATAATTTTGGTTACAAATACGTGACACATAATTAAAGTTTACGTTCGTATCCTTAGTTGTAACCTTATGGGTACAGATTCGGTTATTAAAAATAAAAATGCTCTGGGACATTTAAATTTTTCCTAGGTACACTTTTTCGCAAAAATGCCCTAGTGGTGTGAATAGTGTGTTTTACTGTCCGTTCCGTTCGGTCGCGCTCTATTTATACTGGCCGGATAACATCACTAGCGCATTCTAAATGCTTCTACAAAACTGTCGAAATAATCTCGAACAGTCTATTACTCGATACAGTAACGCCATCTAGTACAGAGTAGCTGAATTACCTTTAAACCACCGATACATTCAATCTCTTCTAGTACCCCCATTCACCGATAGATGGCGTAACACTGCCCCCCTCTTAAACGTGATATCGTGTCTGCGCCAAAAGACAGTCTCGGCAAATAACGGCTCGCTTGACAGCGCGATCGTATAATGTGTTTAGTTGGTTTGAAACACAGCCAACGTCAATACGTTTCACAATGCCGTAGTGCCTGCTACAAGTTGCAAAAATAATGCCCGAAAATGCTATTTAACGGATGGAGTATCTTACTTTCGGTAAGTAAATAAAAATAAGTTATATTTTGAGCTTAGAATTACCAAATTATATCATATTTTGAACGAAATTACCGATTTAATCAGCCATAAAAAATCAACTCGGTTGTAATTTGGTTGAACTTAAAAATGTTTTAAAACATTTGTCTCTGTTTGGTAGGAATCAACCTCACCTGCACGCGCCTATGGCGGCGATGGCTAACCACCACCGTGGTGCTCCCTGCTAGAAACAGACGAGGCTCTGACGACCGAGCAATGGCGGTATAACCATATACCCGATTGGGCAACTGATCGGAAGAGGCAGCAACGGCCTTGAGGTCCAAATAACCTCAGAAATGCTTGGGGTAGAAGGCAACGGGAAACCACTGCTACTATTTCCCAAGATAGTCATCATGGATAGTTACACAATGGATGCGAGTATGTCATGCGATCCGGCTGACGCCCGGCGCCGCCCTTCCGGGATGGGTGGTGTGAAATCTGCTACCGGCCATGCCTCAGTGACTCATCAGGCTACGCATGGAAATTCAGTTACTGGTGACAGTGGCACCTTTAATTCCAGACATCCACATCGCATTGGGACATGGAACGTGCGTGGACTTAACCAACCGGGCAAACTGAAAATCGTGGAAGATGAAATGCAAAGGAAAGACATACAGCTTTTGGGACTAAGCGAGACACACTGGAGAGGTGAAGGTCACTTTTACTCGAAGTCAGGAAATAAAGTGTTCTTTTCGGGACCAGATAACGACAGCAGCAGAGGAGTGGCTTTTGTGGTACCACCAAAGATCGAGGCTTGTGTCTTGGGATGTAAACCAGTCAATGACCGTATAATTACTATACGACTTAACACCAGACCATGCACTTTGAATGTCGTACAGGTTTATGCACCAACGGCCCAGTCTAGCGAGGAAGAGGCGGAAAATTTTTATGGCACACTGGTGAAAACTCTTAGAGACATTCCGAGAAGAGAAATTACTATCATTATAGGGGACTTTAATGCAAAAGTAGGCGACACTATAGGCGACGAACACCTACGTCGAGTAGTTGGAAAATATGGTATCGGTGAACGCAACGAACGAGGGGAACGTTTGCTACAATTCTGCAGCGAGGAAAGTTTTTGCCTCGCCAACACCTGTTTCTGCCATCATATTAGGCGACTATATACATGGACCTCTCCTGGCGATAGATGCCGAAACCAGATAGATTACGTTTTGATAGGAACGCAATGGAGGTCTTCTATAATGAACGTTACTACGCTCCCTGGTGCTGACTGTGGCTCGGATCATCAACTTCTGGTTGCAACCATACGGATTCGTCTTAAGAAAATCATAAGACCCAAAACGAAATCCAGCCTACGTAACGTGGATTTGGCTGGTTACAGACAGGACTTCAGCCAACGTATTACGAGCATCACATGCGAAGGATCAGCACACAATCGATGGAGTCTCTTAAAACAAGTGATTACCCAGTCTGCCAGTCTACATATTGTCAAGAGACAAGACATGAAGGACTACATAACACCTGCGACAAGCCACGTGATCCTGGAGCGACGAGAGCTGAAAGAGAAAGGTATAAGTTCAACTGCTGACCGGGAGCGATACACGGAGCTCAGTCGCGAAGTCCAGAAAAGGTGCCGCCAGGATTACAATGCCTACCTTAACAACATGTGCATTGAGCTTGAACAACATAGCATACGAAGTGAAACCAGAGACCTGTTCCGCAAAGTGAGAGAGCTGTCTAAGGTGCAAAGCTCTAAAACGTGCGCCATTGAGGATGAAACGGGGAAACTCTTGACTGACACGTCACAGGTTCTGGAACGCTGGAAGCGGTATTGTGCAGCATTATACGACACAGGACACCCAATAACAACTCGGGGAACGCAGTTAACACCAGACGAACCAGAGATTCTTCGTTCGGAAGTAGAAAGAGCTATTACAGCCCTCAAATATGGAAAGGCACCAGGCAAAGATGGCATCCCTGCCGAGCTGTTGAGGAACATGGGAGAGGCAGGAACAGACATAATGGTCGAAATATGTAATGATGTGTGGAGAACGGGAAAGTGGCCGACAGAGTGGACAGAATCAGTGTTCATTCCCTTACACAAAAAAGGTTCTACTAAGACTTGTGGCAACTATAGAACCATCGCATTAATTTCCCATGCGAGTAAAATCCTCCTGCACATCATTAATAAGCGCCTCAACCACTTTCTCCGAAGCCAGATACCGGAAGAACAGGCCGGCTTCGTGAAGGGCAAAGGAACAAGGGAACAGCTTCTTAACATCCGCCAAGTTATTGAAAAGAGCAGGGAGTTCAACTGTCCAGTAGTCTTATGTTTCATAGATTACACAAAAGCTTTTGACTGCGTGCAATGGGATAAGTTGTGGAGTGTGTTAAGCGAGATGGGAGCTCCGGAGCATTTAATTGTCTTAATCCAACAATTATATGTTGAGAACCGCTCCTTTGTCAGAATCGGCACCGATTGTTCTAATGTGTTCGAAACCAAAATGGGAGTGCGACAGGGCTGCATCCTATCCCCGTCCCTGTTCAATATATACGGGGAGTACATCATCCGCAAAGTACTCGAAAACTGGGACAAGGGATTTCCGATAGGAGGAAAGCGGATATCGAACCTCAGATATGCCGATGACACGGTCCTTTTAGCGACGTCTATGGAAGACATGCAGGAGCTGTTTCAGAGACTCGAGACCGAGAGCAACTGCATGGGCCTCGCAGTAAACAGAAGCAAGACGAAGTTAATGGTAGTTGACCGTGCCGAAAAACTCCCCAGATCAACTAATATCATCCCAGGGGTTGACATCGTTGACCACTGTACATACTTGGGCGCTCTAGTCTACAACGATGGCAGCTGCGTACCGGAGATAAAGAGGCGTATTGGTATGGCTAAGGACGCGATGACTCGACTCAATGTCATCTGGAAGAAGAGGGGTATTACCAACACCACCAAGACCCGTCTAATACGCGCTCTAGTATTCCCCATATTCCTGTATGGTGTGGAAACATGGACAATACGAGCCAGAGAACGGCAAAGGATTGATGCATTCGAGATGTGGTGCTGGAGACGCATGCTGAGGATACCCTGGACCGCCAAGCGCACCAATGCATCGATCCTTTCGCAGCTTCGTGTCCAAACACGCCTTTCCACCATCTGCCAGCAGCGCATATTGACATACTTTGGCCACATAATGAGGAGGGGTGAAGAGAGCCTTGAAAAGCTGATCGTTGTTGGGAACACGGAGGGTAAACGAGCCCGGGGAAGGTCCCCAACCAGATGGAGCGATCAAGTGAGAGGCTCATCATCAACCATGTTTTGCTCTGTCGCCCGAGACGCCATGAACAGGCACCGGTGGAGGCAGATCATCGAAACCAGGTGCAAACCATCCACATCCGCCGATGACCACGATCCTCAGTCATGAGGGACCGACCACAGAGAGAGGTAGGAATCAAATGTCGCGGACAAATTTTAGGTAAGATTTTGTACGTGACCCGTCATCTTGTCCTAGTAGTATTATATATTGATGTGTATCGTACAAAGTGTTGTCACGTGTGGGGATCAGAACGACAATGCTTGAAACAGTTGTTATCGGCGCGGGGAAAGCATTAACCGCTTACTTCTTTTTCACGTATTAATAACAAGCCAGTCACGTACCTTGTCAGTTTGAGTACCGGCGATGTGGCAGTGCAGGACACTTGTTCGACTCAAGTGCGGGGTCGCGTCCTCGTCGATAGTGATCTGATAAAGGATCTAGTATATAATAGTGGCGGGACTTTGTGATGCAGCGGTAACATAGGCGACTGCTGATCATACAATCTCACGTTCCATTCCCGGGTTGGGCAAAAAGTGTTATTGGGTTTTTCTGTAAGCACTCGGTTGCCTTTGTACCAAAGTGTAAATAATATTCCGCCGAAGCAAATAGATGTTATTTCACTTTTATTTTCGAATAATAATCATGCAATTCATATTTATACAACTATTTATGTATAAGTATAGGTACATTGCATAACATAAACATAACTTCACGCCTGTTATCCCCGAAGAGGTAGGCAGAGGTGTTTGCAAATGTTTGTAATTATATATTATAAATTTATACAAATATTCAATTTAAAGTGGCCAGCTCCAAAATGTTTCAGTATACTAACTACACTTAAAACTGTTAATCACTAATGTCAATACTCACGGGAACACTCTCCAGCACATACTGACACAACCTGTAGTGTGACTTCATTATTTTATTTCTAAATGTAACACATTTGCGTAACAAAGCAGAACATTCATAGCACAGCCACTGTGGTAGCCCATCTGTTGGTGAGATCTGAAATAACACAAATAATATACAAACATAAGTCTCGCTGGACCGGCTGTAAACTTTTCGAGACTGCGAGAATGCAATTTGGGATGACATATCTAAAAATGTATACAAGATGGCTAGAAAGCAAGTACTTAACATGTCCTAGAAAAAGTTCACTTCAAATAATTGATCAATCTTTGGGTACTCATTTTGCCTCCCTTGACTTATAAAAGCTTTTTTTTAACCCTTGGTAACTACTCAAAATTATATTTCCATGGTCACTACTCAAGGGTCATTCTGACCCTCCTGTAAAACAGCATATATATTTTAAACCACAGATGAGACAAGTACTTCTCTCATCTGTGTTTTAAACTATTAAAAATCTTAAAATAAAGAAAAAGGATACATTTTGAAATAAAATGATATAACTTTAATTACTTTCTGAGCAATTTTAACGTACAATAATTGAGCAAGAGTTGCAAATAGGAATTTTACATGAAAACAAACAGTGTTTGTTTAGCGATCTTTTTTCTAGGAACAAATACCGCAACGCGTTCTTTTAGATGCTGTTTTGGAGATAACAAGAACAGGTTATCAGTTATCAGACGCAATTGCCTTCGTTACAAATTCATCGTCAGGCATAACGTAAGCATAACTCTATGCCAAGCCCACGCAGGAAATTTGGCTGATTTACTGACTTGCTACTAATTGCATCATATATCACCTTACTATTCACGCCTGTAATATTTAACATAGCATAAAATATAACCACGGGCCATCGTCTACAAGCCTTAGCAACCGAAAAGTTGGCACATTTTCTTTTCTAAACCAACTTATGTCTCCTTGTAAAGTATGATTATAGCAGGCTTGTTGTGCTGTTCTGGTACTACATCATTATCATGGTGCATGTTAGAAATACGAATAACAGCTTAAGATTTCTTTGGTTCATAAAACATCATGATGGTTTTAGCTGTAAAACCAAACAACAAAGTTTCTACTTACCTTGTCTTAGCGGTCTAAGAGTAAACTTATGAAATCATAGTTTTTCAAGCACACAGGGTCTCATAGACCCATGAGTAATAACCAAGGGTTAAATAGACATATGAATGAATTAATCAATGCATGAACTAACCATTTCCAGCCATGGCAATCATTCAACAGTCGGCTTGACTTATAGAAAGAATTGATTAATTGTTTGCAAAGATATGTATAGTGTGGGAATCAAACCCAAAACATCAGGTTAAAGTTAAGGGTCACTAAGTACTAGACCAAAGGCCAGTGAAAACCAACATTAAACATCTATATTGTCAATAATAAGAGATATTTACTTACAGTAATACCAGTCAAATCTTTGAATGAAGCTTCAAAAAGCATTGCATTGACCATTCTACGCTCAGTCACCAGACAACCTCTACATATACTTGTTTCTTGATCAACACTCACTGCCACCGAGTCTTGTATTGATTCATTCTGACCCCGACATCTGGCTTTCTTCATAATGTTATATTGAATAAATTATCTTTGTATTGTAATTTCAATTTATCTATATGCCACTGCTTTCAAGTACCAAAGAACCGTTTTGGTATAATTGAATAGTTGTTGCATGTAAGTAGAACCTGTAAAGGGAATCACAAAATGTAATGATCAGTTTCAGAACAGGTGCAGAATATACAAACATCAGATCAATAATTACATGAAATAAATGTGACCAAACACAAGTCATAGATCTGGTGTTCAATTACAACAGAACTGTACACAGCATTCAGTAGTAACTAACAAGAGTTACATAATAACATTATAAATTTGAATAACCAGTTATAAGATATCATCCAATATAGGTAATACATGATGTAGGTTTTCTATTGATCTCTGTCATTCATTGTTGGGCTGCTTCAGGAATAAACTCCACAAATGTTTTGCAACCTTTAAGCTACCTTTTAATTCGTGAAGGCAGTAGTATCAGAAAATACTTTATACAAGAAAGTACAACTGACAGGATGAAGGATAATGAAC
This sequence comes from Euclidia mi, assembly GCA_944739405.2. Taxonomy (NCBI): domain Eukaryota; kingdom Metazoa; phylum Arthropoda; class Insecta; order Lepidoptera; family Erebidae; genus Euclidia; species Euclidia mi. The sequence continues at coordinate 29,797,477 of OX123208.2, read as the reverse complement.
AAATATATACACGCTGTGGCATAGCTAGCTTGGGTGGCAGCCTGGGCGGAAGTTGGCGGATAACCTTTCTTTTATTCAATAACCAACAATTCCGGGCTAACTCTCGTAGTGCTGAGCTAGTGCCTATGTTGTTTTATATTTTGGTACATTGTTATTTAAGTCTGGCGAAAAGTGGGTGTAGAAATACACCTCTGCCTACCCCTTCGGGGATAAAAGGCGTGACGATATGTATGTGTTATTTAAGTTGAGTTTTGGGTGTCACGCCTTTTTTGGATGGGTGGCACCCGGGGAGGACCGGCATCGCCGCCCTTCCGCTTCCTACGCCACTGATATTACGTGCACTTACAGACCAGACTCCAACAAACGGAATATTAAAATTTTATTATGTTAACAACATCAATTAAAAAACTTGTAGGCGTGCAAAAAATGAACAAAAACATCGTTATGAAGTTACGTACACCTTTACGGCGGAAACCGGTGAAAGACAGACTGCTCGATTGGATTTTTCTAAAGAAACAGTAAACACCAAAACACCATGTTGTTCCTAAACAAACTGTTGTCACCGAAACCATAGATAATACACTATATACCAGAGATAGATGCGCCACTAAGGTTTTAAATTCATTAAAATGAGTGTACCCAAGCACAGAGATGGCGGTGGCGTAGCGTTTCTCACATCTGGCCCGCTAGATGGAGCTAATTTATGTCATATTATAATATCAATATTATTATAATATAGGATAACTTTAGGATTTAAAATAAAATAACTCAACATTTAATTTCTTTTTTTATTATGTGAATTATAATAACTTAACGCTTGAATTTTTGTTGCATTATTATTACATATATTTGTTTTACCTTTTAGTATTCTGTTGACATTAGTGCACCAGCTGTTTATAATAATATTTATTACACTATCCATTAGAAAATTTTCTTCTTCTGTTTTATGAGTTCTACAAGAGAACTGTGAAAAATTACAGAATATATTTGAAATTTGTTTTATTGTACCCTTGAGACATTTTTGATGTGGTTCCTCGTTTAATTTTATTTCAACTACCATGCAAACCTCATCTAAAAACTCGCACAATGCCTCCGATGGATAATTAAGGGATCTTTTTGTGTAATCCCTTTCTAATATATAATCATTGTTATTTGGAGGCATTGTGCTTACTAAATTCATACGACAAGTGTGGCATTTTTTTGTAAATTTCTGGCATGTTTTCTTTATTATATAGCCAGCAACATACCTTTTTGCCTCTTTACTAGTCGTTTTAGTACAATCTGTTTCAGAGGTTTGCATAAAGCGATTTATTATGGAGTTCACATTAACAATATTTGAATGGTATTCTGTTTCTTTGTTCTCTGTAGAATTCAATAACGCTTTCAATGGTTTTAATGCCTTGTTATCGTCTTGCTCGCAATTCGCCCCAACCGAGTGTGACGAAGTTAAATTATTTATTAGTAACGTCTTAAAAGCTCCAGTGAACTGCGAGCAAGTTGGTGATGTATTACGCACCCCATTGCTACGTATATTGCAGAAGAAATTTTCTAATGGATCTTGGTTTATATTTCTTGTCAACAGACTACTTATATTATGTATTTTGTTCAAATATGAAAACATTTCTTTATATACATCGATATTTGCGATCCAATTTTTCACTGATGGCACTTGTTCAAATTTTGTGGACGTAGTGCCATCTCGTAATTTCTTGTCTATTTTAAATCGCATTGATCTGAGGATTGGTAGTGATTCTTCCCATAGCTTGAAATGCGGCGAGTTTCTTTTCAGTGCGCACTTGTACATTTTTTCAGTTTGTTCATAGCAATGGCCATTAAATGAGTCGAAAAGCTTATCTATCAGGAGCAACAAATCTGCTGTGCCAAGACATTCCTTAGGAAGAATATCATGACCTGAAATGAAGGAAATAATGATTACAAGTTGCAATAAAGTAATATTAGTTCTTGTAATTATAAAATCAATATCTTGAAGCCTACCAATACAATCACTGCTTACATTAAACTTTAATGTAAGCAGTAATTGTATTGGTATTCTAAAGCTTTAAGTACTTACCAGCTAAAAATCTCATTGCAGCAGACACCCTTTGACTGAAAACTTGGGCTGCATGCTTCACTTTCATTTTAGGTATTTTTTCCTTTACGACATGATTCTCTGTTAATTTATTAATCAGCCTTATGTCGTCTTCCCCTGGATCAGCATCCAGCAGCATTTGCAAGTGCTCCCATTTGGCAAATTTGACGACGCCATCCTGAATAAATCGTAAATCCTTAGTGAGCAGATTATTTCTTAACCCTTTTAGAAGGTGTGGCGGGTCAAAAACTGGGAATATTTTGTTTTCGTTATACTCAAACGCTAAACTTTTGAATTCCTTGCCTTCTGTTAAATATTTTCTTTTTGTATCATCTACAAGACTTTTTATTGCACACATGTTTGAGGCAGATTGGTCACATACAGTGGCAACGACTATTAAGCCTGTGCTTTGAACAGCTTTTAGTACATCCAACATCTGTTTTTTTAATTCTGCACTCTTTGTTGCGCTCTGGCAGAATGTGAAGGCAATGGGCTGCTTGTATCTTCCTTTGAGACCCTTGACCATAAATACAAGTGCATGGTCTGCAATCTTATTGGTTTTCTGAGGACCGAAATCCTCAAAACCAATTATTTCATCCCAAGTTTTGTGGTAATATAAACCAGGACTTAATGCCACTTCGTCAAATATGAGTGTACATAACTTTTTTTCTTGGGGTAATTTTTTTACTGCCTTTTTCAGGTGTTCAATGACAACACTATTTATTCCAGGCTTAATGGTCACTTTGCTGAGAATTTTTTGGATTGTCCGTCTTGAAGGCAATGCAAACAGTCTTTGTATTAGCTTATAGGGTAAATCTTCGTCCTCTTGGTTTTATTGAAGCCTTTCCTAATTGCATACTGGTAAATATAGCTGCAGGTTCAGGCAATTTTTCAACTGCTTTTAAAAATGCTTTACTCTGTGCAATTTTTGCAGCTTGTCGAACTTTTTGGTTAAGGTTCTTGCATTTCTGCCTTAATTTTAAAAGCTTGACCTTCAATTGTGCATGTGATTTCAAAAATTGATTCCGGACAGCATTAATGGTTTCAGTGCCTGAAATAATACACATGATTACTTAATATCCAAAATAAATGATTTAACAACATAAAAGGTACAGTTCCTTTTGTGTAGGCTGGTAACATTTAGATAAAAGATAATACCACATTCACACAACACCCTCCAGTCCCAAACATAGCAGAGCTTGTACTATGGGTACTAGACAATGGCTAAACATACATATATACTTTTTTTTGTAAATATATACATATTATACATAGAAACACCCAGACCAAGCCAAACATCCATTTTCACGCACACAAATGTCTGACTTGAGCGGGAATCGAACCTGCGACCCTCGACATGGCAGCCGGTTACACTACCGATACGCCAACCCGGTCGGCAATATAAATTAATTCATTCGTTGACATAAATTAATACATCCAATAATTTAAATACTAGGAGTATTAACTACACTCATCTTGGAAAACATTGAATTTTGCTGTAAAATTAAATAAAACTAAGTCAACTAAATCAGTAAAATGTAATCACTGTTCAATGTTACCCAAGATATATTAAAACATCATCATCATCATCCTAGCGTTTTTCCCGGTTGCGTCCAAGACTTGGAGCCCGGGGTCCGCTAACTAGTCTAACCAGATGTGACTGAATATTCGCTTTTCCACAGAGCGACTGCCGTCTGACCTCCGCAACCCAAAAATTCCATGGTTGAGACTAGTGTCAGGATATTTGAGGGTACTGACTCCCCGTAACAACTGTCAAAGATCTTCATGACAGCTGGGACCCACAGCTTAACGTGCCTTCCAAAGCACGGGGCAAGCGATAATTAACTAATTAATACGCACATAACTTCAAGAAGTCCTAAGAACTTCGAAAAGTCATTGGTGCTGCCGTGGATTCGAACCCGAGACCCTCTGCAAGGCAGTTTGTTGGTCTCTCCACTAGGCTATCGCTGCCGCGCCAAGATATATTATAACATTAATACATAATCACTAGAAACCGAATTATATGCCACTTAAAAAGTTAAAAATATGTATAAAAATACCAGAATATGCAATATCATTTTAGAACGCATTAAGTATGCAAGTGCATAACATACAACATGCAAGGACATATAATACGATATCTTGAAATCACATTTCTAAATCCTGTATATGTTTTAATTAAGAACAAAATAGATACTGACTTTTCTTGACTGAAGTATGTTTCTGGGCAATTGCTATAGGTGGATCCTCACATGGCACATTGTTCTTAGATGTTGACCCTTCAAAGAAAATAGTATGCAGTTAATACCTTAAATAGAAATATTTTTTGTAGAGTAGTATTATTATTAAGATATACATAATCCGAGCCCAGGCCCGTTCACACAACATGATTTAACGTCCAATTTGATCAAATCATGTAGTCGATATCAATTGTATTTGGTTGAGTTAAGATGCTATAATGTGTCTCTATCTCTCAAGGTTTAAGACCTTGACTATTTGACCTTGAGCGCGCCAATCAGTGCAGCCAACCGAGTCGAAATCGAGATTCGAGCTGTTGAACTTGTACTAAGACCCCAGGTAGTCGTAACGTTGATTAAAATCATGTTGTAATAAGTTATTATGAAAAAAAATATCGGAATGTGACAGCCCTGTGAAAATCACGAATGTCTAGACGGGAGCGGCATTTCGCCAGACATCAAAGGAGTTGGACCACTGTATGTTCCTTATGCTGTGATACTATTGTATACATTGTAAAATATTGGTTTTAATTAGCCTCCGCTGTCTGTTTGAAGTAATGAAAAAACCAAGTGATGTATGACAGTACCGAACCCTTTGTGTACAAGTCTGACTTGCACTAGACCAATTAAATTTTCTTATTTTATTACTTCATAGCCACAATCAAAGAATGTAATAGTAAAACATTATATATTTACCTTCACCAGAAGTGGTTTCTACATTATCAGATGGTTTATTTTGCTGAACAGAACATGATGTCAACTGAACTTCAAAAGATTGCAAAGCAGTGGAAGCCGTTGATGTAGATGCTGAAATTAAATATAACACAAAAATCAATGATTGTAGGTAAAATCTTAAAATAATATACATCAGAATATATGGTGACTGATTAGTATTCAAACAAGTTCTATTTTTGTATAAATTTATAAAACAATGGACTATTTTGCCATTTAATAACATTGTGTAGTTACAGGTTTTCATGATTTTCAATTAAAGAAGCATGTTAATTAAGATTTTTTACGAAATCATTGACAAACAACATAATTCAAGTACTTTTGTAATAATTCCACATATAAGCTAATTCTGATCAGAAGAAAAATCGTGTCATGTGGACGGGTCATTATCTTATAGATACACATAATATCATGAGTCATGACTAAGTAGTCAACGTAATTGTGATTTAAATTAAGTAATTTAAATAACAATTCTAACTGTTCTATATGGGCAACAAATTACTTTAGGCATCAGGTACCATTTATTTTATTTATTAAAAGCACAGAAAAAGGAAGAACTAAAAGTAAAATTTAACATAGAAGATTTTCAGTTTCTGGATTGTAACTCAAAAATATGTAAACTATAATTAAACCCATCAACAAATGCACAAGTCAAACTGACACAAGGGGTTATTAACCCTATTCATTAGAGATAAGATGCTTGCTATGTTTATGCCTATGTTAGTTTGGTTCAATACACATGTGGGTCTGTACCATTGTGTACATTAAAACCCATTGTTTTTAATAAACCACCGCTGTCTGTTTGTAAAAAACCAAGTAATGTATGACAATAGCGAACCCTTTGTGTACAAGTCTGTCTCGCACTAGACCGGTTTAATTTTCTTATTTTATTACTTTTTCTCATAGGCACAATAGTAGAATGTTTTAGTGAAACATTATATATTTACCTTCACCAGAAGTGGTTTCTACATTATCAGATGGTTTATTTTGCTCAACAGAACATGATGTCAACTGAACTTCAAAAGATTGCAAAGCAGTGGAAGTTGTTGATGTAGATGCTGAAATTAAATATAACACAAACGTCAATGATTGTAGGTCAAATCTTAAGATCACTCATTAGTTTTCAAACAAGTACTATTTTTGTATAAAGCAATGGAATATCGAAATTCTACTATTTAATAACATTTGATGTATCTTTATTTTAATAGCTTTTCATAATTTTCTATGAAATATTAAATTAAGATGCATGTCAATTAAGATTTTTACAAAATCATTGGAATCCATAATTCAACTAGGTGTTGTTGTTATAGTTCTAAATATTATAGGCTACTTACCAAGATTTAATGTTGGAACTGCATTCTTAGTGAGATGACCACTGGCTGTTTTGTAAAAGTGTTCAAAATGATGATCACATATACGTATGTTGTTATATATGTATTGGTCACCCTTTTCTTTGTCTATTTCACTCAAAACTTTCTTCCACTCATCAATTTTTTCCGAATATGGGTATTTCGGAGGTGGAAAGTGATGGACTTTTCCCGAAAGAGAGTAGGTAAGTACAAATTTGTAGCTATTATCATAGTCATATACAAAATTCTGGGTCGAAAAGACTACTCACTGGCCAAATTTTGATATATGTGAATTATATAAACCGATTAAGCCTTACCTTTATATGGAAAACATCCAAAATAGCACTTAAAAGCCGACTTTCTAAGCATTTTAAAAGCGTCGTCAAATCCAAATCGCGAGGCAAACAAGGTCCAGTATTCACAGCGTAGGGTCAATCTTTAGTGTATCTTATCACAGGGTCCAAGGGAGAAGCAGGGTCAAAGTTGAAAAAAACACAAAATAGATCACCACGAAAGTTCACGAAACCAGAAACAGAAAAGTTTTGAACTATAACGCACCTAATGTCAGTCAGTCAATATTAACGTTTCGTTTCACATAAAAAAAAAATAAGTGAAATAAAAATTATTTGTATAATAACGAGAATATTGTTTTAGATATTAAATAAATTATTAAATAATAAAGACAAAAAATATTATATTTAGGTAAACACCTTAATAATTTAGAGTTTTCGTGTCAACTAGTAAATTAGCGCCATCTATCAGAAGCTTTGTAAAATTATGGCCCAAGTTTGAGTACCCATCTACAAAGATGGCGCTACTTTCATTGTATACTTTTTTGTGACGGCAGATATATGGAAGTGGAAGTTTCACTGGCCTGACCGAAACTTCAAACTGTTGTCATCGAAGTCAACTGTCAAGTGCGACGACTAGTGATGGAGTTACTTAAGGTTACATTGGGTTACATCTGAGTTACATAATCTTTCTATAGTTCTGTTGTCGTGGCCTCGTGGGATTAAAATGTGCAAAATACGACCTGATTAAAAATCACGTTATCAACTCCCAACCGTATCAGGATAACAAAATAATTAAAAGTATTAACTTTCTTAAGCTCACAGACCCTTGCACAGACCTTTTTTATACGTCTATATGTGTGTGTGTGTGCTTTTAAATACATTTATATGACATTGCTCGCATAAATAAGTATATAGGCTCAAGTTTTGGGAATATTAACGGATAATGTAAAACGTATTTTAGTATATTTATCTTATTATTTATCTTTACCTCAGATTATAGAAAATAAGATTTTTTTGTCCACTTTCGTCAACGCAATTTGTCATTCGCAGTTCGCACATTATATGTGAGATTCTGGCGGTAACATAGAGATATAAAGGAATATTGGCAGAATAGTACCTACCTACCTATTTCAATACTTTGTCGTGTCCGCCGGTGGGAGAGAGAACGCAACATTAGAGGCCCCATGAAGTTTATCTATACCTTCATGAGAGGCCCCCTGCATCTCTCTCTAACAATACATGCACAACATCAACATTACGCAGTGGCGTGCTACCTGTAACTATTATTTAAATCAGTTTATTAGTAATCAATAGTTTAAAAGTTGTTTTTATTGATACACGAAGATAGTTTGAAGTGACAAAAATGTTTATATATTTTTAAACTATTGATTACTGAGAAACTGATATAAATAATAGTTAGGTACAGGTAGCACGCCACTGCGTAAAGGCGCACGCAAACTGTTCGGACGCGACTTACTGTCGCGACACATAGTGTGCACACCCTTTCGGACGCGGCTTTCTGTCGCGTCCGCGTCCGATACAACCATAGACACACCATGCTGTCTATGCGATACACTATGGCTAGGTAGGAGCATATTTTCTTAATTCGGGGCACTAGCAGTCAGCACTACCTATTAGATTATATTATTGGTAGATCTTGAAGTAAAGCAGAACTGTTGAATTGAAAGTGAATTTAACATTTTTTGACTATATTCGGTATAAAATAACTATTAAGGCCATACCATGGACAATATACGGATGACAGTAAACGTCCGCGGACGTTAACTGTCATTTTCTGTCGTTAACTATCGGACGTCTGAACGCTCAAGGTCACGTCCGCGACAGACGTCCGATAGTGTGCACACTTGAATGGATTTTCCTTGTCCAGATACCCTTCTGTCGCGACAGTAAAGGCCCGCACAAACTATCTGTCGCGACTTACTGTCGCGACTTACGGTCGCGACAGAAGGGTATCTGGACAAGGAAAATCCATTCAAGTGTGCACACTATCGGACGTCTGTCGCGGACGTGACCTTGAGCGTTCAGACGTCCGATAGCAATCTGGGAAAATGACAGCAAACGTCCGCGGACGTTTACTGTCATCCGTATATTGTCCATGGTACGGCCTTAATATTGATTTTATACAGAATATAGTCAAAAAATGTTAAATTCACTTTCAATTCAACAGTTCTGCTTTACTTCAAGATCTACCAATAATATAATCTAATAGTGCTAACTGCTAGTGCCCTGATTTAAGAAAATAAGCTCCTACCTAGCCATAGTGTATCGCATAGACAGCATGGCGTGTCTATGTTTGTATCGGACGCGGACGCGACAGAAAGCCGCGTCCGAAAGGGTGTGCACACTATGTGTCGCGACTTACTGTCGCGACAGTAAGTCGCGTCCGAACAGTTTGCGTGCGCCTTAAGTCGCGACAGATAGTTTGTGCGGGCCTTAATGTTGATGTTGTGCATGTATTGTTAGAGAGAGATGCAGGGGGCCTTTAATGTTGTGTTCTCTCTCGCACCGACGGACACGACACAGTATTGAGTTAGGTACTGTTCTGCCACTCTATTCTAATATCTCTATGGAGCGGGCATTCTATTCCTGGCGACGGTACCGAACGGACGATGGCTCTTAGGAAATATTATAATATCTGTACCACAGATGAGAGAAATTCTCTCATCTATGATCTGTACAGTGTAAAGGTGTGTCCGAAATATAAATTGTATTGGAATACAACTGGAGTTCTACTACACGTGGGCATTTCGGTAAATATAATAATATTCTATAATATTCTACCACATTCACACAACACCATCTAGTCCCAAACTAAGCAGAGCTTGTACTATGGGTACTAGGTAAATCCCTTCTTAGTGCACTCTTAGGGTCCCCAAGGAATTACATACCTACATGCCAAATTTCAGCTTCCTGCGCCCAATTGCTTCGGCTGTAGCTTGTCCGTCAGTCAGTACGTAACGCAAGGATTTTATATGTTAAGATAGTAACAAGTAGCACGCCAATTCACGCCATTGCGCAATGTTGTGCATGCACTGTTAGAGACAGATACAGGGGGCCTTTAACTGTAGCGTTCTCTCTCGCACCGACGGACACTCAGTGGCCCCTCACTGCCACTCTATCCTTTATATCTCTATGGGCGATAACCACAGACTATAGGGATACTACGTATCACTTTCTTATCAGACGGCAATCTGGCCTAGGCAATAAGGTTATATTTCTTTGGGCCTAGGTACTTACCCTTAGACTATATATATTATTAGGTACCTATCAAAGAAATTGAATAATATTCTTCTGTGGTACTTATATACCAAAGCGTGTACCTATATAATTCGCTTGACTCCAGCTCTGGCTTCCTATTGGTCAATTAGAATTTGAAGCAAAATTCAGTATGACATTTTTTTTATTATTAGAAGGTTGGCAGGCTTAGATAATGAAATATAAAGGGCCCAGTACACAATGGTCCATGATGGGCCACTGCAGGCCATCGCCCGCCATTGTGTGAACATGTATCGCCATTACCGTACGCAATGGCGATGGCCTGCAGTGGCCCATGATTGGCCACTGCAGGCCATCGCCACGATCACTTGGTGTTCACACCGCATGGCTCATTGCTGCCTGGCGAATCACTTGCGATGGACGTGGAAGTAATTTCGGCCACGGCTATCTAATCTTGCGATTAAGACAAGAACTACTGGTCCGATTTGAAAAATTCTTTCTCTATTAGATAGCGCATTTATCGAGGGAGGCTAACTAATAGACTATATAACATCACGCTATGAGCCACGATAGCGTACAAAGACTTAAATAACGCGGGTGTAACCGCGGGCTCATCTAGTATATTCATATACTGCATACAAGTATTATACATTACATACAATTATTATATACAGCCTCCGTGATCCAGTGCATAGCGTATGTGACTACTGAACGGAGGTCCCGGGTTCGATTCCTGGGTCGGGCAAAAGCGTTAATGGGTTTTTCCGAATACTCAGTAGCAGCCCGGAGTCTGGTGATGTGCCCGGTAACGGTAATAGGCTCGCCCTCTATTACGTAGGACCTAAAAATTCATGTCGAAATGTGGGTGTAATATTTACACCTCTGCCTACCCCTTCGGGGATACAGGCGTGAGACTATAAATAAAAAAATATATATATACTAGCTGTCACCCGTGGCTCCACCCGCGTGGATGTAAGTTATCGCGATGAAAACTATCCTGTGTCCTTACTCGGGTCTTTGATTGATCGAATAATTAGTTATATAATATATTGATCTTTCAACAGAAAATCCTTGTTATACTGGACAACTACTGCTAAGCCGTCAAGTCTGTATGGAATAGTGCAGATGGATTCATATAGTTCATCATCAGATGTTTCAGATCTTCGATAAGTCAACAAAAAATGCTCATCAAACTGAACAAGTTTTGCTAAAAAGGCAAGCCTGTATGTTATAGTGTAGATGGGCTCTTTAAATTCCACATCAGATGTCCGAAATCTTCAAATTTTAATCGCTTATCAAAAAATGCTCATCATGTGAAATGTTTTTTGCCACATCGCAATTTTTATGTCCTATAGTTACGCTGGGCTGTTGTGGTTCTGCATCAGAAGTTCCACTTTCCAAAATCAATTTTAGCCTATATGTCGCCTGACCTAATAACAATATAATAAAAAAAGTTTCATTTAAATCCATCCAGTAACTTCTTAGATTAGCGTGTGCAAACAGACAAACAGACAGAATTATTTTTTTAGATTCTTGCTCCATTACTGATTCCTAGCATAACTGTATAATTATTTTGTAAATATATTCAATATACAGTTTCTTTTACTGCCTTCTATATACATAAAACAAAAAGTGCACTATCCTGGTCTGCGGTCGGTGACGAACTAAACAATGGGCCATTGTGTGAACACCACAGGCCACGCTACGCCACGATTCCTTTGAAGTGTGCCCAAAAAACCGACAACATCCCGATTGCGCGCCACGATTGACAATTGCTCGCCACTGTATACCATCACCCTGTGTACACAATGGTCCATGATGGGCCACTGCAGGCCATCGCCGTACCCCGTGTACACACGGCTACACATCATGTTATACAAAACCAGCGTATCATGGTCTCGCTTTGTATGATCTTTCCGCACATTAAACGATCAGTTTATACTGGTTTAACATAGTTTGGTGTGTAGCCGTGTGTATACAACGGCGATGGCCTGCAGTGGCCCATCATGGACCATTGTGTACTGGAGCCTTGGAGCGTGCTGCTAAACCTATCGACAGCTCTTTCTATCATACTGCATGTTCCATTAGAAAGAAGATATCAAACATAGCAACCGCTGTTGTTATTTAGAGTTACTTCTATGACTTAAGGTTATATTTCTTTGGGGTCAGCCAGCTACCACAAGACTGCTTTAAGATCGTGCTGCTAAACCTATCGATAGCTCTTTCTATCATACTGCATCTGAAGCTGCTACTGCCATAAGAAAGAAGATATATCAAGCATAGCAACCGCTGTTGTTAATTTGAGTGTTACTTCTATGACTTAATAAGGTTATATTTCTTTGGTTTAGAAGGTTATATTTCTTTAATTTACCAATTGTTTACCAACTTACTTTGAGGTCAAAACTTCCTGCTTGACAGATTAGTCTTGGTGTTGAAAAGAGTTTGAAGATGTGAAACTCTTTGGACACGAAATTCAACAATATTTTTATAAAGAACATTTTTCAAATGTTCTGTCATAATTCCATTGTCAAAAGAAAAACATTGTGATCGTAAATAAATTAATATTGTATTTAATTTATTATATTCAGTTAATAAAAACCAACAGGTTATGGGCCCAGGACATAATAGTAACTGAGTAAAAAATAAACACTACTGAAATGTCTGGTACATCGTATCGCATTGAATCACTAAATAAAAACAATTATGACACGTGGAAAATTCAGGCTCAAGCAGTACTGATTAAAGCTGGCTTGTGGAAATATGTAAGTAAACCTAAGTCAACCACAAAAGAAGATTCTAATAGTGATACACAGTACGATGAGGGTGAACTTCTTGCCAGGTCAGAACTTATTTTAATTATATCATCTCAAGAAATAAAAAATGTTAAAAATTGTAAAACTGCTTATGATATATGGAAAAAGCTTGAGGATACCTATGAAAGTAAGCGACCCACCAGGAAAGCTTCACTACTTAAAAAACTAATTGTACTGAAGTATAAGGAAGGCGATGATTTGAGAGAGCACTTGGATAATTTAATGGACACCGTAGACAAACTTCATAACATGGATGTTGACATAAATAAAGATCTTTTATCCATAATTATGCTTTACTCCTTATCATCAAAATTTGAAAATTTCCGCATTGCTATAGAATCACGAGACACGTTGCCTTCACCGGAGGAGCTAAAAATAAAAATTTTAGAAGAAACAGAAGCTCGTATTTATACCGAAGATACTAAATTGGAAACCAATGCAATGTTTACAAAAAATAATAAAATAACTTATAAAGAGAAACAAGTTTTTTGTCAAATCTGTAAGAAGAAGGGCCATAAAACACAAAATTGTTATTTCCGGAATGCTAAAAGACAGGAAACATCTAACACAGCGATAAACATGTGTTTAGCAACGGAATTAAATAAAAAAAGAAAACAATGGTGTATTGACAGTGGATGCACATCACACATGTGCAATAATTTAAATGATTTCTCTTCGATAAAAAAATATGATGGGACACTAAAATTAGCAGCACAAGATAGTAGCGCTAAAATTGAAGGTAGAGGAGATGTTAAAATCAAAGTGGATGGCATAAATGTCAAACTAGAAGATTCGTTGTATGTTCCAAATCTTGCCATGAATCTATTGTCTGTTTCAAAAATAACAGAGAAAGGGAAAACAGTATTATTTAAAGAAGATATAGCTACTGTCAGAGATTCTAAAACAAATAAAATTGAACTTACAGCAAAAAAGATTAATGGTTTGTACCACTTAACAGACAGAAAAAATGAAAACGATTTCCCATTACAAGAGGAAACCACTTTTAATGCTGAAATTTACCAATGGCATCGCAAACTTGGACATATTAATGAAACAAGTTTAAAACACGCATTAAAAAATGAAACAATGAATGGACTTGAATTTAATATTAATGAAAAACTAAATGAATGCGAAGTCTGTGTAAAAGGAAAAATGAGTCGACTACCATTTCCAACCAACGAAAACCATTCAAGAACATCACAGCGTCTTGAAATAGTTCATTCAGATGTCTGTGGACCAATGAATGTAGAATCAGTTGGTGGAGCAAAATATTTTGTGACATTCATTGACGAACAGACTCGATATTCAAGAGTTTACATTATTCGCAATAAAAATGAAGTATTTGAAAAGTTCAAAGATTATAAAGAAGAAATGGAAAGATTTACCGAAAATAAAATAAAATTTTTACAAACAGACAACGGAACAGAATATATAAATAAGGATTTCGATGAATATTTAAAGAAGTCTGGTATAAGTAGAAGACTTAGCTGCGCGTATACGCCGCAACAAAACGGTACTGCAGAAAGAAAAAATAGAAGTATTCTAGAAAAAGCTAGATGTCTACTACTAGATGGTAAAATGCCTGAAAAATTCTGGGCAGAAGCTGTTTCAACAGCAAATTATATTCTGAATCGAATTCCATCAAGAGTTATTCAAAATAAAACTCCATTTGAACTGTGGGTGGGAAGAAAACCATCTGTAAAACATTTTCAAGTTTTCGGATCGAAAGCATTCGTACTGAATAAGAATAATAAAAGAAAGAAAAAATTTACTTCAAAAGTAACTGAAGGAATATTTCTTGGATATTCAGAAAATAGCAAAGCTTACAGAATATTCATACCAGAAACAAAACATGTAATTGTAAGCAGAGATGTAAAAATAATGAATAGATTATATTATGAAGACAATACAAAAATTGAGAATGAGAAACTAAAAAAAGGGAATGAAGACAAATTGGTCGAAATATTCGTGGAAACTGGCAATGAAAGGCATCGGACCGAAGAAAACGAAATATTTTTTGATATAGATGATGGTCACGGCGAACCAGAAATGGAAGAAAATCACGTAAATGATGATCGAATAACAGAAACTGAGGTAATACAAAATAATGACGTAACAATAAATGAAAGACCTCAAAGAGCTAAAAAACAGCCAGTTTGGACTAAAGATTACGTATGTATTAGCGAAGAGGAAAACCCAGAATGGAACGATGCAATCATTTCCGAAATTACGGCACACTTAAAAAATGAAACGTGGTCAATAGTGAAGAAGCCACCTTGTCGTAATGTCATAGACAGTAAAATGATCTTAAAAAATAAATTAGGACCAGACGGTAACATCGAACGCAAAAAAGCAAGATTAGTAGCCCGAGGATTTTCACAAATACCAGGTATTGATTACCAGGAAGTATTTACACCTGTAACTCGCCTAAGTTCAATAAGGATGTTAGTGGCTTTGGCTGTACAAGAAGATATGCATTTGAATCAGATAGATATCTGTACAGCATTTCTAAATGGAGATATTCAAGAAGAAATTTTCATGAAAAAGCCTAAGAATTTAGAACTGTACCTTGAAAAGATTATAAAAACTACAAAAGACTTAGAAATTAAGCAAAAGGCTAATAAAATGTTGCGCGACTTAACCTTAGACAAAGAAAATGCTGTATGCAAACTGAATAAGGCAGTCTATGGTTTGAAACAGTCGGGAAGGCAGTGGTACATGAAGCTAGATGCCGAATTAAAATCGATAGGTTTTACACCTACGAAAGTAGACCCATGTATGTACATATATGCGAAAGGCGGAGAGTGTATTATTGTTAGCATATATGTTGATGACATAATAATAGCATGCAAATCTCAAGAAAAGATAAACAAAATCAAGAATTTAATTCTGAAGAAATTTGAAATGCGAGACTTGGGTGAAATAAAACACTGTCTTGGTATAACTTTTGAAAGAGAGGAAACACAAATAGTACTGAAACAAAAAAATTACATTGAGTCCATATTGGAAAAATTTGGATGCAAAGATTGCAAACCTGCATCCACTCCAATGGAAACAGGACTAAAGCTAGTAAGGAGTACAAGTCCAATGAAAGAAAAAGAGTTGCCTTACCAGAATCTCATAGGTTCTCTTATGTACTTAGCAGTTGCCACACGACCAGATATAATGTTTGCTGTATGCCATCTAAGTCAATTCAATAACAGCTACACTCATGAACATTTTGATGCGGCAAAAAGAGTTTTACGTTATTTACAAGGAACCAAGGACTTAGGCCTTACTTATATAAAAGAAAATAAAATAAAATTGGAAGGAGCAGCGGATGCTGATTGGGCATCATGCTCTATTGATCGTCGGTCAGTGACTGGATACATTTTTACGTATGGCCGGACGCCAATAAGTTGGGAATCTAAAAAGCAAAGAACAGTTGCACTTAGTACAGCAGAAGCGGAGTACATGGCCTTAACAGAAGCATCAAAAGAAGCCATTTACCAGAAAAACTTGCTAAATGAACTTAACATAAAAACAGACATAATAGATATTTATAATGATAACCAAGCCGCTCAAAAATTGGCCTATAATCCAATTATAAGTACTAAGTCGAAACATATTAGCATCAGGGAACATTTTATAAGAGATGCAGTCAAAAATGGACATGTAGATGTCAAATATCGTCCTACAGAAGACATGGAGGCAGACATTCTAACAAAAGCTTTGCCAGCCCCAAAATTTATCCAACTTAGGACAAAGTTGAATATCGTCTAATTTCGTGAGGCGGAGTGTTGAAAAGAGTTTGAAGATGTGAAACTCTTTGGACACGAAATTCAACAATATTTTTATAAAGAACATTTTTCAAATGTTCTGTCATAATTCCATTGTCAAAAGAAAAACATTGTGATCGTAAATAAATTAATATTGTATTTAATTTATTATATTCAGTTAATAAAAACCAACACTTGGGCTAGTGAACAGTGATGTGAACATTAAGTGCGATCCTTTCTCCCGCCGCCTCGAAGAGTTATTGAAAGACAAAAATACTTACAAATCGATATAAATACATAAAAAATACTGTTAAAACAATTTAAAAATTAAGTCATTGTGCAGTGTCCGTTAAAATAAAAAGACTTGACCTAAAGGTCCAGCTACCAGGTCATAAAAAAAAAAAAAATACCCGTATACGGTATATCTGTATAATCTATGGCATTATCTGTCATTCTGACTGTTGACAGAACAACATCAAGTCATCAGCTGTTGCTTGAATTTCTCATTGGGTTTCTATTTTGTTTAACAACATACAAGCAAAGATTACTGATTAAAAACTAATCAAACGATCAAAATATTCATGGGCTCCACGTGACGTGAGCTTCAGTCCGTGACGACTTCAACATCGTAGTGTTTGTTTGTGCAGAAAGGCATTTTCATACTGGTGTTGTTAAACGTGATTGAGTCTGTTTTGTAAGTGCATGTGTTGTATTTATTAGTGAGTTCTTATTCGTCTCTTTCTCTTAGTTCTTTAGTCACGTATGTTGGTGAGCACCGATGAAGGATGATGATGTCTCTCAGGTCCTCCAGATCACCCACCATATCAAACATAGCCAGTAATTTATTGGACTTTACAACAATACCGAATGCTTAAAATACCTATAGATGTATGTGTAAACCACATTATTTGCGAAAAGAGGTATATAGACAGTGATGATGGCTTTCACTCCAAACAAACTATGTTTAATTTAAAGAGATCTCTGTCATCCCAATCCCCTTGCCCCCCTTATCTACACTCGAACCCAACTTAGTACTTATTTACCTGTATGGATGTAACACATGATGTTCCTGTACAATGAAATAGTCTGAAGAGGATTACCTCTATTAATTACACTTTAAATGTGGATAGTAGAATATATTAATGGTACTTAGAATGAACCACAATATTATATTTGTGTGTTGTGTTGTTCTGAATATATTCTATACATTGTAATTACCTAACCTGAAATAACAATACATTATAAGAAAAGAAAATTGTCACACCATATTAGATAAAATCTAATAGGTTTTCTGGTGAAGTCTCAAACAGCATCCAAATATTATTTAACTAGGCTATTTCCATTTTTTATCTAGACTAGATAAATAATGGGTTAAGTATCACCATGAGCTCACAATGCAGGTACCTAACACACACAACCACACGTACCTACCATGCAGTCTTATTCTGCACCAGTCAACAGTTTATTCTGATTTAGTATCTAAGTAACATTTAATGAAAAATAGGGTCTTATATCATCGCACACTGTTTGAAATAATTTTAGGTGAAATGGTATATTATCTATATTGTATTGTTAAAATATTTTGCATATGCAGATGAACACTCTGTATATAATTTGTTTACAAATATTGTTGCGTATTAAATGTACTGAAGCTGATCACCTTTCACATTTTGTGGTTCTCTTTACAGGTTCAACTTACACACAACAACTATACTAAAACAGTTCTTTGGTGTTTTGTTTGATTTTGAAATCAGTGTACAACATTAGATAAATTAAAATTACAATATAAAGATAATTTATTAAATATAACATTATGAAGAAAGCGAGATATCGGGGTCAGAATGAATCAATACAAGACTCAGTGGCAGTGAGTGTTGATCAAGAAACAAGTATATGTAGAGGTTGTCTGGTGACTGAGCGTACAATGGTCAATGCAATGCTTTTTGAAGCTTCATTCAAAGATTTGACTGGTATTACTGTAAGTAAATATCTCTTATTATTGACAATATAGATGTTTAATATTGGTTTTCACTGGCCTTTGGTCTAGTGCTTAGTGGACCTTACCTTTAACCTGACGTTTTCGTTTAATTCCCACACTATACATATCTTTGCAAACAGTTAATCAATTCTTTCTAGAAGTCAAGCCAACTAGGAGTTTAATGGTTGCCATGGCTGCAAATGGTTGTATCATGCATTAAATCATTAATATCTCTGTTTAAGAAAAGCTTTTAAAAGCCAAGGAAGGCAAAAATGAGTACCCAAAGGTTGATCAATCATTTTCAGTGAGTTTTTCTAGGACAAGTTACTTACTTGCTTTCTGGCGATCTTGTGATACATTTTTAGATAGGTATGTCATCCCAAACCGGTTTAGTCTTGAAAAGTTGACAGCCGGTCCAGAGAGACTTATTTATACTATTTGTGTTATTTCAGATCTCACCTACAGATGGGCTACCACAGTGGCTGTGCTATGCATGTTCTGCTTTGTTACGCAAATGTGTAACATTTAGAAATAAAGTAATGAAGTCGCACTACATGTTGTGTCAGTATGTGCTGGAGAGTGTTCCCGTGAGTATTGACATTTGTGATTAACAGTTATAAGTGAAATATACTGAAATTCTGTATATGTTTTTATTAGGATTATTTAATCTATGTAGGTATGTACCTATTTTTATTTCATATTTATAACAGGTGATTCATTTAGAGGTAGTTTTTTGTCTAAGGATTTTTTGACAGGTGAAGGGTGTATCGTGTTAACATTTTATGGTAATTTGTTCAGTACAGTTTGACATTTCGTCATGTAAAGACTTAGCCCCGTGCAGCGGTCGGTATTTATTTCTCGGTCCATATTTCTTCAAAAACGAGGCCAGTCAGAACGTTACTGTCAACGGCGGCCGTTATCGTACCATGCTAATAGACTATTTATTTTGTTTCTTGAAAATGAAGCCCGTGATCTCCAAGACATTTGGTACCAACAAGACGGCGCGGGCGCCACGTCAAACCATGGCTTTATTGCGTGAACAATAATTGGTGAAAAGATCATTTCGCGCTTCGGACCGGTGAGTTGTCCGTTTAGATCCTGCGACATCACACCTAGACTTTTTCCTTTGGGGCTATGTTAAGTCTAAAGTTTACATGGATAAGCCGGGTACGATTGAACAACTGGAAACCAACATTTCTCGCGTTATTCGCCATAATACCAACCGAAATGCTTGGTCGCGCCATCGAAAATTGCAACGGCAGAATGGACTATGTTAACCGCAGTTCCGACCAATATTTGAAAGAAATAATCTTCAAAAAATAAATGTACATAATAGTTCTTTTATATGATAAGTAAAAATAACCCGATACTTACATTAGTTTTTATTTATGTTTTTTTGATTTGTAACAAGTACCTCCAAATGAATCACCCATTATATTAATTCAGAGTGTATGTACTATTTATAATTCATTATAACTAGTTTTAAGAGATTGTATGTATGTTAGCAAGTAGGTAGGTCCTGTCGGAAGATCAGTGTTGCAGTCTCACCTGATTCTGCAACTTATACTGACGCAGGTACCTTATTTGCGATCCAAAAACTGTTTTTCTTTTTACTTTTTCACTACATTGTTACTGTTGCATTTGAGTTGCAAATAAAACAATTTTCATTTCATTTCAAACATTTTGGAGCTGGCCCCTTTAAATTGAATATTTAAAAGGCGATGTTGGGGAGCCCAAAAATAGAACTCCTGGGAACATGGCACTACTCGTATTTTATTTTTACTATTTGATCAAATTGTGGATTAAACCGGTGGGACAGTAGGTATATATACACGGCCAACGTTGAAACCAAAAAGACTTTGATCAGACTTTGAAACCAAAAAGGTTGATTTTAGGGTTCCGTACCTCACAAGGTAAAAAAAGGAACCCTTATTAGATCACTTTCTTGTCCGTCTGTCTGTCTGTCTGTCTGTCTGTCCGTGTGTCACCACCGATAAATAAAAATCAGGGTCCTGGGTCAATCCGATAAAAAGATATGGTCAAAATTAGATTCCTGCGAAAACTTGTAAGTACCAAAATTAACCTTAATTTACAACTTTTTTAATTTTCGATTTTTTTCTTTACTTGTGCTGTAAGACCTTGGTTTTAACGAAAATTGACAATTCTAGGTCAACCGTAAGTACCCTATAGGTTTTGGGTCGAAAACCTATATGGAAGTTCCCGTTGAACTAGAATCACGAAATTTGGCCAAAAGCAGGGTCTTACAACTAAAGGAACACAAATAAAGGAAAAATTACAAAAAATAAAAAAGTGGAAAATTTAAGGGTGTCCCCATACATATTCAAATTCAAATTCGTTTATTCATTTGGGTCACAATGTGACGCTTATGAACGTCAAAATAATAAATTTATAAAATAATTACTTAAAGACTCTACATTTACTGCCACGTTCGCAAAGCAATAGGTAGAACCATGAGAAAGAACGGGCAATAAAACTCACGGTCACTCTTTTTCTTCGCCAGGTTTTGCATAATACACATAATTTACATTTTGTAAGGTGCTGCAACTGTTACACCTTCTATATCACTTGTATATATTTACTGTACATAATAATACTCAAGCATAATACTTTTGATGTTCATTTGGTTAGTCTCCTCAGAATAGACATGGTGAAACAGGAGCATCCACTTACATTATATATACCTAACAATGCAGGCAATCCGCGAAAGTGATCAGACCCATGATGGAAATGATGCAGTTAAATATTAAAATCTAATACCAGCCCGCAAGACCGTCATCGACCAGTCATCGCAAGTAGCACCCGTTCACGAGTATGACGCATGTGCCAGCCATCATCCCTCTCGCCATATTAGAGGGACAGGGATGACCCGACACACGACGCCACCACAAGAAATGACATTTTAGTGAGCATGACGATAACGGTATACGAACCGGCAGTAAGAAACAATCTATTGGTATACTGACCATGACCGCCAATTACCTCCATTTTCCAGATCGTTATTATGAACATAAATCAGTGGACCGCGTGAAGGAATGCAAATGTAGAAAGAATTTTGTGAAGGTGACAAGTGAACAACGATATGATCAGGAATAAATAATGTTAAACTACATTCAACAAATCGTAATAATATCCAAATCCTGCAAAAATCATGTGTTCACGAGGCACCTCCACTTAACATGTTACTAATTAAGAAGAGAGTATTTTACACAGTCATAAAAATAACAATAATGGTGAATTTAAAAAAAAGCAACTAGAGCCATGATGTCTTGTCATCTAGAAATTCTTTAATAGTGTAATAACCCATTTTTAAAAGAAAATTCCTAGTAGTGGTTTTAAATTTGTGCAGAGGTAAATTCATTATTTCCAGAGGTAATTTGTTGAAGAATTGTATACCGAGTCCCGCAAATGAGTTATGAACTTTATGTAGACGGTAGTTAGTGCCCACTAGTTTATGCTTATTCCTTGTGTTCACTTTGTGCACGTCACTATTTTTACGGTAAAGAGTTAAGTTTTTCTTAACGTACATTAAATTAGCAAATATATACTGTGATGCAACTGTAAATATTTCTACTTCTTTAAATTTATCTCGTAAAGAATCTCTAGCACCTAACTTATATATTGCACGTATGGCCCTCTTTTGAATAACAAAAATTGTCTGAATATCGGCCGCCGTACCCCATAATAGTATCCCGTAAGACATTACACTGTGAAAGTAACTAAAGTAAACTAGTCTAGCAGTATCTACGTCTGTGAATTGGCGAACTTTCCTAACTGCAAATGCTGCAGAACTAAGTTTGACTGCCAGACAGGATATTTGGGCACCCCACTGAAGCTTAGAATCTAAAGTTAAACCTAAAAATACAGTTGAATCAACTAGGTTAATTGTTTCGTTATTTAAAATTATATTAGTAAGAACATTTTTGACATTCGGCAAAGTGAATTTCACACATTTTGTTTTGCCAGAGTTGAGTAGCAAATTATTTGTCGTGAACCAATGTAGTACTTGCGCAAGAGAATTATTTACGCTGTCAATGTTACTTGTATTACGATCAACTTTAAAAATAAGTGAAGTATCGTCAGCAAAAAGAACAATATCACATAGATTTCTAACAAAGAATGGCAAGTCATTAATATATATTAAAAAAAGAAACGGACCAAGAATAGAGCCCTGTGGAACGCCCATTCCCACTGGCAAACCTTGAGACCTACTTCCACTAACATCTACATACTGAACTCTATCTCTAAGGTAACTGGCAACAAGATTGAGTGCGCTATCTCGAATACCATAATGGTTGAGTTTACGTAAAAGTGTATCATGTTCAACACAATCAAAAGCCTTTGACAATTCGCAAAAAACACCAATGGCATCCTTCGAATTTTCCCAAGCGTTAAAGATATGTTTTAATAGAGTTACACCGGCATCAACGGTGGAGCGACCCTTAGTGAAGCCATACTGCTCACTGTGCAATAAATTATTTGTGAGAAAGTGGCTCTCTAACTGATGTAAAATAACCTTTTCAAAAATTTTACTGATTGCAGGCAAGATAGAAATTGGCCGAAAGTTACTAGGGTCGCTCTTGGATCCTTTTTTGAAAAGTGGTATCACCTTGCTGTGTTTCATTAAATCAGGAAATACCCCTTTATCCACGCATCTATTAAATATTGCAGCTAAATATGGAGCTATGCTAAAAATGATTTGGCGAACAAAACTAACTGAAATACCCCATAAGTCAATAGATTTCTTAATATTGATGGTCTTGAAAGTCTTGAGGATGTCATTGGTGTCAATGTATTTAAAATTAAACAGCACATCACACTCATTCACATTGCCCCTAACTAACATCTCTGCTTTACTTGGGCATGAGTCTAAGCACTTGGTTGTTTTCACTGGTATGTTTATGAAGAAGTTGTTAAAAGCCTGAGCAACATCAATTTTCTTTGTAACTATTTCTCCATTACATTTTAATCCATAGCTATTATCTACTAACTTAGCTCGACCAGTCTCACTGTTAATAATGTTCCAAGTTGTTTTTATTTTGTTCTTGGATTCTTTAATTTTATTACTTATAAATATAGACTTAGCTGAAGCACATGCTCTCTTAAAAACTTTTGAGTAATTTCTTACATATTCAATAAATGAAGGATTAAAATTGTATTGCTTCATACCATACAGATCATACAACCTAGATCTACTTTTGTATATTCCTACTGTTGCCCAATCACAAAATTTTACTTTAGAGCTCTTGGCAAATGTCTTCTGCTTAAAAATTTTATTGTACTCATTTTTAATAACATCAATCAAATAACCACTTATATAATTCATCTGGATCATCGTGAGTTAAGTCAATGCTGGCGATCTTAGCAGCAACATCATCACTAAAGCGATTAAGGCGAGCAGAGGTCATAGGCCTACATGTGATTTTTTGTATTGTAGGGGTTGTATTAGTTGGAATTACAACCTTTTGTCCACAGTGATCCGATGTCAAGTCACTCAAAACAGCTTTACTTAAGTACAAACAATTGCAAAAAATATTATCTAAGCATGTAGAAGAATGTGAGGTAGTTCTGGTTGGTTCAGAAATTAAAACATTCAAATTAAATGACATAAATAAACTAACCTAGTACAAGTTGGTGATTGTTCTAACAAGTTAACATTAAAATCACCACATACGATTATTGACTTCCTGCTGGAACTTAAGTGTTTTAAGACGTCCTCCATGATGCTTTCAAATTGGCTAAAGTCACTTTGTGGTGGTCGGTATACACAGACTATGACGTGTTGCTCAAGTTCAACACAAGATATCTCAGCGGTGCGCTCGATAGAAAGTTCGGCTATGTCCTTTCGTTCTTTACATTTAATACTATTACAAACATATATGAGAGAGCCACCACGAATAGCGTTCTTTCTTACGAATGCACTAATCACTGTATAAAATTCATGATTGAATATTAATTGGTCACCTCTTAACCAATGTTCCGTAATGCATAATACATGCAACTTATGTTTCTTTAAAAATAAATCTATCTCTAATTCTTTGCCAGATAGGCCTTGTATGTTTTGATGAGCTAAGTTTAAAACACATGAATGCCTATCTGTTGTCTCATCTAGTAGTTTAAACTAATAGATTTGTCAATACTACTATTGGTATAACTATTATCTACCAAATTCCTAAGTACTCTAGTAGTACTGCGTTCACTATGTAAATTAAATGCTAATAATTTAGCAAGTTGTCGCCTATATATAAAAGAGAGATACATAGTATCTTTTGTTAAAAAGAAATTACTAATAAAAATATTAGAGTCAAAAAATAAAATATGGTCACTATGACTACAAGTGATATTATATAATAATAGATTCAATTTACCTATCTGGTTATTTTCTTTATAAGATAAGTTATTGGAATATGGTAATGCACAGACAATAAAGTTGCACCCCACTTTAGAACTTTGTTCTATCATAATATCTGATAAAGCTAATATTTATTTCTTGGTAACTAGTAGGCTATCCCCATATAAAATTATAACTGTAGAATGTTTATTTAGTCTAGCATACTTTAATTTATTAATTAACATAGACATTCCTTGTCCTGGTGAACAAATATTTTGTATTGACCGATCAGTATAACTATTAATCAGGCTACCCATACCAATTCCTAATTGGTCAGAAAAAATTAAAACATTGTTATCTAAAACCTTATTATTTTCATTATGTAACAATGTGTCAGAACCATGACATGTTTTCGAAGGATATTTATCTTGAAAGTCACTATATAACTTGGTTGTACAATTAGGTGAAGCCTCTAACTTATGATTTGAACAATTTAAACAGTTACCGTTGTTGGTCATAGAGAGCAGTTGTTTTAGATTTTCTCTACCAACTCTGCTAATTTCATCATATTTCAATATATATGCCTGTGTTTCACTTTGATGATCTATTATCAATTTGTTGAGCTGTGCATTTAATGATGTGATTTGTGTTTGCAGCTCACATGTGTGTTGTTCATATTGTAATCGGCTACAGGCTAATTGCTCACTACTATCCTTAAGCTTAGAAACTAATAACTCACTCTCTTTAACTAAATCATGGTTAATTTGTGTTAAATCTACAATTTTCTTTGACTTCTTATAGCCTAACTCAAGTCGCTTTATTAATTTATTTAATTTTGTCAATTTCCTAAATTTACCATTTGACACCTTATATGTAAAGTTACAATTACATTTTACAGATTTAAAAATATTTGCCTTTCCACCAATGACTTCAGAGAACAGGTCCTGGTTTGCTGCGCTGCTTAGTGACTGAATGGAATTCTCCAAGGTTGTTATTTTGGATTGAGCTTCACTCAAGCTTGTTTCCAACTCCATGATGCGACTGAGCTGCCTCATATATGTATCATCGCAGCTACTATATGATCTGACTTCTTCCTGCAGTCTGTCCCGCTGGTCCAGAATGTCCATATGTTCTATGTGGAGTTCCGTCAATTGTGCTTTCAGTTGTGAGACTTTGTCATTAACATACTTAATTTCCTCTTCACTGTCAATTCGTTCCTTCAACAGTTGACTATGATCTTCCTTATATTTCTTGAGTTGCAGTTGTTGAGTTGCTCCAATAGTGCAATCTTCAACTTGTGCTCCGTTTCCTTTGCCAAAGCCTTACGGGTCATCAAAGTGTGTGTAGACATATTTTGTACCCAGATTACCTTAAAAGAAGAAAAATAAAACAGCTGAATTATTTGAAAAATATTATAGGGTATGGGGAAAGGGATGTTAATATATAAATATAACAAATACTCAGAAAAAGTTGAAAGACAGAAATATTTTAAGAAAGTACAGTGATGTAGGTATGTTACAAAAAAAAATAATAAGAAAAGTTATACAAATTGAACAGAAAAAGAATAACAAAGGAACTAGAAAGGTAATTTGATTATTAGATACCTATATTACTTATAATATCTTAGTTTCTTGGACAATCTTAAGTACACTAGGTAAGATAGCTGTAGGCTGTAGCTATTATTATACTAGGTACTAATTATATTCAAATAAATCAACTGGAAATTGATGCATATACACTTAAAATAATAATTGTGAAGTGTGATTAGTGTAGTGGGTGTTTGTAGGTATGGGGCATTTGTTCAGTCCTCGATTTTGCTTCCACTTTTGTCAAGCAAAAGGAGACAGAAACTGTGCCAGTGTGTGATGGACGAAGCTCACGTTATGTGAGCCGAGTAAATATGTTATGAGGAGTGTAAGTTAATAAGTAAAATACTCCCCGGGTTTCAGGATGATGATTTGAAATCCGTCCGTTGACACTGGGTAGTTGATCTGTCCGCCAAGAACTGTCGGCAGCGAGGTTTCAATCCTTTTCAAACACCAAACTCAATGTCTTTCACACTTCTTTTGGCATAAATACAACTTTAGTGAAACATAAACGTTTAATATTGATTTAAACTTTATTAAAAATTTTAAAAGCACGGAGCTACGTAATTTTACGTCATACATAGTAGACTCCATTTAAGATAGTCCTCTTAAGTTGTATGGGCGCTCATACAGATTTAGAGAACTAGCGTAATTAGCAACAATTTCAAATAAGGTAAAATGCGTATGGAACCCTCGGTGTGCGGGTCGCGCTTGCCCGATTTTTTAGTATTCTCTATACAATAATTATGTAATAATTGAGAAAACAATGAGCACCATATTACATGCCAATGAGACTTGACAATGAGCACCATAACTTGACAGTATGGCTCAATGTTAAGTCACCATCATCAGATAAAAACCGAGATAATCTATAATTACAAACATTTGCAATGTACCTATAATTATACAAACATATTTTTATAAATATGAATCGCATGATTATTATTCGAAAATAAAAGTGAAATACCATTTATTTGCGTCGGCAGAATATTATTTCCATTTCGGTACAAAGGCAACCGAGTGGTTACCCAATATCACTTTTTGCCTAACCCGGGAATCGAACGTGAGATCGTATAATCAGCAGTCACCTATGCCACTATTATATACTAGATCCTTTATCAGATCACTATCGACGAGGACGCGACCCCGCACTTGAGTCGAACAAGTGTCCTGCACTGCCACATCGCCGGTACTCAAACTGACAAGGTACGTGACTGGCTTGTTATTAATACGTGAAAAAGAAGTAAGCGGTTAATGCTTCCCCCGCGCCGATAACAACTGCTTCAAGCATTGTCGTTCTGATCCCCACACGTGACAACACTTTGTACGATACACTAACAGTTATACCGAATCTGAGTGTTCTTTCGTCAGTTGTTTGAATGTTTGTAAAGTCTGCTGCAGCACTGGATTTATTCCTAAAGCAATAGTTATCGCTTCACAAGAAATATTCTCTAGTATGAACGAGCCACAAGTTTGATAACTAATTCAAACCAACATTTCTACAGTATTTTTTCACAGCAGCAAATGCTCATTGCTAATACCTACTTATTGTAATTTCAGCTTGAAGAGCAAATCGACGACACGGTTAAATATGGTACAGGTACGTTCTGCGAAACAGTAAAAGTTGAAGACGAGCCCATGTTCTCTGATTCTGAAGATAACATTGTGGAAGAAGAATACAGGTGAGAACAGAATAATAATATAACCACAGAGATCAGTTTAAAAAAAAGTCGCTTGGCCCGCTTTTGTATACGAGTGTCAATGTGTGTGTAAAGTAGCGCTGGAAGCGACGATGTCTTGCTAAGCGATTCTCGCCCTTATGGTGGTTTAGCGAATTTTTTTTCGATTGTACATACGCTGTAAATGACTTACTTTTTTCTTTGAAGCAGTAAGTATCACAAAACTAACGCCTTTAAGTCATTCTAGTTATTGTTTTTCCATATATGATACCGATTTGACGAGATCCGGTATTTTTATCCAGATGTTACTGATACACATATAATAAATGATTAAGTATTTTCTGTTCTTTCAGAGAAGAAACTCTTGAAAGTCAGCTCGCAAGTTCAGTACTGACATGTGACCCGCTTGACATAAACAGTGTCGTGAAACATGAGGAACAAGCAGAGGAGGGAGAGGTCAGTATAATCTTACTAATGATTATGTAATGGGTCTGAATCGTGTTAATTAAACGAAAAGAAAGATGAAATACCTTTCTATTTGTCCCGACGTTTCGGCATGGGTTACACCAGCCGTGGTCACGGGATGACTGATGTCCGTCAGCGCTGCCTCCGAGAAGTGCGGGTTTCGGAACCTACCCTCACTTGGTATTCACAATTATTGATATTTGTAAGTTCGGAACTGTCGGTACTTCGACACACAACACTAATGGTATTGTTACGCCATCTATCGGTGAATGGGGGTACTAGAAGAGATTGAATGTATCGGTGGTTTAAAGGTAATTCAGCTACTCTGTACTAGATGGCGTTGCTGTATCGAGTATCGACTATTCGAGATTATTTCGACAGTTTTGTAGAAGCATCTAGAATGCGCTAGTGATGTTATCCGGCCAGTATAAATAGAGCGCAAGCGATCGGACCGGACAGTGACAATTGAATAGCGAAGCGATAAACGAGAGCGAAGGAAATAAGTCGGAAGTGTGAATAGTGAGTTTTATTAGTGTTGAAAAATTAAGTGTGTGTATCTAGTGTTATTGTGTTAGTAAATAAAGTTCAGTTTAAGCGGCATCGTGAGTTATAATTCATCGTCGAACCCCAGCTCGTAACAGTATCTTCACACTGGCGCGTAATATCACCTCGTCGGTGTCTACATTTGCTGATGACAGGATTCCAAGACGTAGATAAACGGTAACCATCCTCCCGGTTGAAATTTGCGTGCTTTTTTATTTCAACCGCTTCTCGTACTATTCTTGAAAAAAAATGACGGTCTGTGGAGAGAACCTGGGGCCGATGTAGCTCAATCCAGTGATTGGATCCTGACTCTTATCTGACAAATGCTCAGCTATGGCCGACTTGGTGGTTTGTCGGTTTTTGACGGCCGTGATGTGTTCCTTAACTCGTTCGGCGATGGTCCTTTTTGTTTGCCCGATGTAGGAACTACCACAGCTGCAATCCACCTTGTACACGCCTGGTGTTTGAAAAGGGATGATTATGATAATAAAATGCGGGATCTATTAAGCAAAGTGTCCACATACAAGCCGGTGTCATATAATCCCACTGCCAGAGTCACAAAACGTATACGAGCGCTAGTCAAGGACCACCAAGATCTTTTCACGGACGATGTGTTTGAACGCCTCCATAGACCTAAGACCGTTCAACCGCCGAAAATATATGGTTTGCCGAAAATTCACAAGAATAACGTGCCTCTACGCCCGATCGTAAGTCAGATTCACCCACTTACGACCTAGCGAAACAAATTGCAGCGGTACTGCAACCATTACTAGATAAGACATCGTCGTTTGTAAAGGATTCTCGCCATTTTGTAGACGTCATCAAGAGCATGAAACTAGAACCTGACGAAGTGATGGTGAGCTTGATGTCGAGTCACTATTCACAAGCGTTCCAATTCAAGAGTGCCTTGATGTGATCGAGAGTAAACTGAGGTTAAACGGTCTGTCTGAGAAATACATTGTTCTACTGAGCACTGCCAAGATGGGAATTATTTTCTAGATCGTGGGCAATATTACCTCCAGATCGACGGAGTGGCCATGGGTAGCCCTGTCGCACCGGTAATGGCCAACATCTGGATGGAACATTTTGAAGAATAAAAAAAAAATGGTTGCCTGTAAAGTCGGTATACGGGCGAAAGTTTTACGTGACAACGACTTTGAGTGGTAAAATAATTTTAATGTGAATATTCATTCGTATAGTAGGAAGAAGGATGAAAGACGCGTGCCTTTCACTTTTTATGTCTGTCTCTCTCGCTCTTAGGCGGGACGCGTGCCTCTCACTCGCTCTCATTGTGAGCGCATAACGTGAGCGGAGCGTAACGCAGTTTCTTGAAGTGTCACCCGGCAAACCAATTTATAAGACGTTGTCACGTCAAAAAGCGTTCCAACTAAAAGCGTTCCACGTAAATATATGGAAAAGATACGTCGATGACGTGTTCTGTATTATAAAGGGTAGCAGACATGTTGTAGAACTTCGTTGCAAATCACTTGAACTCCATACACCCTAATATAAGGTTCACTTATGAAATTGAGACAGACAGATCGTTGGCCTTCCTCGATGTGAAGATCACGGTGAGAGAAAATGGAAACCTGACACATACTGTTTACAGGAAGCCCACACACACGGACAGGTTCACATCATCATCCGCGGCATTTGCAATCCGTTATTGCTTCATTGACAAACAGAGCATATGACCTTTGCGACCCCGAACACTTAGACAGTGAGCTCACACATGTTCGGGAGGTACTCAAGCAAAACGGTTACAAACACAATATGCGAAGTTCAAAGAAAAGATCGAGACTGACTGAAGTGAACAGAGCTCCAGCGTTCATGCCCTACATAAAGGGAGTAACGGATAAAGTTGGAACAGTACTACTAAAATACCCCATTAAGACTGTATATAGTCCGTACTCCAAAGTGGCAAATCACTTGCGTACTCCAAAGGATGTCGTCCCTTTTCAAACACCAGGCGTGTACAAGGTGGATTGCAGCTGTGGTAGTTCCTACTTCGGGCAACCGAAAAGGACCATCGCCGAACGAGTTAAGGAACACATCACGGCCGTCAAGAACCGACAAACCACCAAGTCGGCCATAGCTGAGCATTTGTCAGATAGTCAGGATCCAATCACTGGATTGAGCTACATCGGCCCCAGGTTCTCTCCACAGACCGTCATTTTTTTTCAAGAATAGTACGGGAAGCGGTTGAAATAAAAAAGCACGCAAATTTCAACCGGGAGGATGGTTACCGTTTATCTACATCTTGGAATCCTGTCATCAGCAAATGTAGACACCGACGAGGTGATATTACGCGCCAGTGTGAAGATACCATTAGTGTTGTGTGTCGAAGTACCGACAGTTCCGAACTTACAAATATCAATAATTGTGAATACCAAGTGAGGGTAGGTTCCGAAACCCGCACTTCTCGGAGGCAGCGCTGACGGACATCAGTCATCCCGTGACCACGGCTGGTGTAACCCATGCCGAAACGTCGGGACAAATAGAAAGGTATTTCATCTTTCTTTTCGTTTAATTAACGGGATTCAGACCCATTACATAATCATTAGTATGTGTACAAATCGTGGTAGTCTAACAGTATAATCTTGTCAACATACCTGACACCTGCCGCGCTATTATTGCAGCACGAATTATAGTAATTCTTATACAGGGTGTAAAAAGATCATAACGAAAACTGAAATCCCATATTATTCCAATCATTACAAACATTTTTACTTCGGCACCATACCTGGGCAATTACTAGTTCAGGAGATATTGAGGCTCAAAGTAACTATAAAATGTTTGTAATTAAGTGCAAAATCGATGCATTTACCCGGCCAATATGTTCTATAGATGTCCTATGACCCCATAGATAAATATTTCGAGCATTGCACGCGCGCACTTTTATAGCCGTTTAACGAATGTGTCCACTTGAAAAAAAAAAGCCGTTTAACGAATGTGTCCACTTGAAAAAAAAAATGTTGTCTAGTCATTAGTTTTGCTTTATAACTTGGCATGATGTCCACAACGAGTAGACTTCGGCTTGGTGATGGGTCTTGTGACAACCTGTATATTATAAAATAGTATATGTTCTTACTAATCCTTAGCCATTGAGCGTTCTCATACACATGGATGATCTGTTTCCATGATTGTTCCTCGTGGTATTGAATCACGTATCGTATAATAAAGGGTTAAACGTATTGTATTCTGAGTAGTCTGTAGTCGGTGTCAAACAGCGAGCAAGTAGCAATCGACTCAAGGCAATCACGTCGTTCATTCGTTGGTTGTGTTTGATACACAGGCGTCGAGTCAGGAGCCGCACGTCGGGGCTGAATCCGCGCAGCAGCACTTACACAAGCACGTCGGTAAGTACACACAAGTAGATATAACAGTACACACTCACACATGTGTACACTCAGTGTCACGCGCGTGCTAACTCAATACTCAATACTTTATTTGCATTCCACAATGTTAATTTGGTGTTATAAAAATAATACATGGTATCATCATGGACCCTGTCAGGCACAGCAAATGTAGAAGGGAGGAAGAGGGCTTTAGCTGCATTGTTCTGGATTTATTCTGTTTCATATTTAATTATCATTATATTAATTTTGCATTATTTCTAATATAGCATGACAGTTGTATTACTTATAGCAATGTATATATACTGTATTTTAATAAATTTTTAGCATCTTTCCATTTTATTATAATGATCATTGCTTTATAATTATTCTATGTGTATTTGTAGGTATAGTGGATATAATATTAATTTTATAGATTGATAGTACAAGTGTATATAATATGTCTGCAACTTATTGGTTATGTTTGTAGTTTTAATAATATTTTTAAAGATACGTTTTTTATATTAATATAATTTGCGAGTTATGTCAATTATTATATGTTTATCTTTATTTATATTGCTAATATTAATGTAATTTATCAGTTATGTCAGTGATTTTATTATTTTTTTTGCAGGTATTATTATTATTTATATTATTGTAATTTATATTATTGTATTTTGTCAGTCAAGTATTCATTTAAATTGTAATAACATTTGTTTAATAGTAGTGTTTTTAATTTTTTTATAAATAGGTTAAATTTAGGTTGGTTTTTAATTTCTTCAGACAATTTATTATACATTTTTATAGACATCACATATGTGCTGTCTGTGTGTTGTTTTAAACGTGAGGTGGGCAGTTTAAGTCTCTCCCTATGGCGTAGTGCGTACCTACATTGGGTGTCTTCTCTCTTAGTAAACATGTTTAGATTTTTTCTTACGAATTTGCACATTTCCAAGATATATATGGAGGGTAAAGTTAAGATATTGAGTTCTTTAAAATGGGGCTTGCAACTATCTGTATTGTCGATGTTCACTAAAATTCTAACCAGCTTTTTTTGAAGTGTAAAGAGAGTTGGTGCATCTGTGCTATTGCCCCACAGTATTATGCCGTAGCTAAACCATGCATAAGCATATGCATAGTATGTAGCAAGGGCAGTTTGCAGGTCTGTTGTCTTTTTAACTTCACCAAGGGCGTATGTAAATTTTTAAATCTTTGCTCTCATTTTCTTAATGTGTGATTTCCAGTTTATGTTAGTGTCTATGGATAATCCTAGTAATGTAAATTCTGGTACGGTTTCTATTTTTATATTATTGTAAATAAAATTTATTTCTAGTGGAGGTTTTTGGTAGGGATGGAAGGACATTATTTTGGTTTTTGAGAAGTTAATTTCCAGATTGTGTTCGTCCATCCAAGTTACTGCTTTGTCAAGCGTTACTGTTAATTTTTCATTTAATTTATTATTATTTTGACAGGTTGTCAGGAGTGAGATGTCGTCTGCAAATAGAACACACGGTCCATCTATTGTTTTGGGCAAATCATTGATATAAATGAGAAACAAAAGACACCCAATTACGCTATCTTGTGGAATCGACGCATTGATTATTTTTTTACTTGATCTGACATGTTGTATTTCATTCGTGGAATGGTTGAAGTATTCTATTTCTACTAGATGTTCTCTTTTTCTTAAATAAGACTGAAACCACTCGTGAGCTTTTCCGCGAATTCCTATATCCTGTAATTTTCTAAGGAGTATGCTGTATTGGACTTTATCATAGGCCTTAGTCATGTCTAATAGAATTCCAACCGCGTATTTTTTGTCGTTAATAATGTTTTGGGCTTCTTGTATAAATTTATAAATGGCTAATATTGTTGATTTGACATAGCACATTTGTTTAATTAAGACATTTGTTTAACATAGCGGACGAGTAAGTTGGCGCCTCTCAAATGTATTATGAAATCTCTAGCATATGGTCTGACTGACTGACTGAGTGTCGCATGTCGTTGTCCACTAAATCTAATGCTGCACGCGCAACTACAACACTGTGCTCCTTGTTTCTAATCGATGACGATACTACTGCGCTGCTTTATATTGAGAACTAGGTGACAGTGGTACAGTGCGAATGTTTCGTCAACTATTTTCTTCATTAATAATATCTTCTTAGATTTACGGGAATGTTACATAATTATTGAAATAGAGTTTTTAACTACAGTTTACGGATCTTATTGCCTACCCTTAGAAATTAGTGTGTTTAAATGTCAATAGCCTCAGAAGATAACGGTTTTCTTTTGCGGGTATCAGTAGTTCATCAAATTGCAGGTAGTGTTTTGTTCCGCTCAGTCAAACCAGTATATCGCGATAAAATCCGAAAACTATAGTTTAATTTCAATTGTGCAATAATTTCAAATATATTGTGGAGGATAAAGGTGTGGTGTTCCTCCAACTAGAGGGAGGATCCTCTAACCAGGCTGGGTGATCGTGCCTGGTGGACTGTCAGTCCGACGAACGTATTTCAGATGTTGTATATATACAACTCGGCGCGCGAACTCTGCTTGTGCGATTCAGCACCTTGTTTTCCGTCGCATTGTGTCCGATAGATGTCGCCGTGTTGTTGTTGTTGAGACTTCGTCGTCGCTCGCTAGATGGCCTTAGTTGTATGTAGCTACCGCTACATCACTCCCCTCCAAGATCGGAGGTCGATTTCGAAGGTGATGAGTCAGCTGTCGATGCTTTTTTGAAGAGCGTGCCTGTGCCAGTGGAGAGATGCCGCTAGTTCCAGTGAGTCGGAACTGTGTGCCGCTAGTAGGCCCAGTGAGTCGGGTCTAAGTGCGGTGCGCGGTGAGCTATCCCAGTGAGTCGGGATAGTGGCTTCGCAATGGTCCCACGGTGAGTCGGGGAGAGGTTGCGAAGGTGCTGCGCAGTGAGTGTCCCACGGTGAGTCGGGGAGATGCTGCGAGGTTGCTGCGTAGTGGCTGGCTGCTGCGTTGCCGGTGAGAGATGTGCTCTTCTTACGTGAACCGGGTGCAGGGTGCTGTGCCTAGACGCTGGAGTGGCTGCAGGGAAGACCAGGCATGCAAGCCTGCGTGGCCTATGGTTGGTCCCTGGCCGAAGATGCTGGCTGGCGGCGACTTGATTACCGCTCATCGGGTGAAGTGCGGAGTGAGGCGAGGTGAGGCGAGGATGACGACGAAGCTGCTGTTGATCTGACCGGTGAGGGTTGCTTCAGATCACGTCGGGGTCACCAATGTGGAGGATAAAGGTGTGGTGTTCCTCCAACTAGAGGGAGGATCCTCTAACCAGGCTGGGTGATATTGCCTGGTGGACTGTCAGTCCGATGGACGTATTTCAGATGTTGTATATATACAACTCGGCGCGCGAACTCTGCTTGTGCGATTCAGCACCTTGTTTTCCGTCGCATTGTGTCCGATAGATGTCGCCGTGTTGTTGTTGTTGAGACTTCGTCGTCGCTCGCTAGATGGCCTTAGTTGTATGTAGCTACCGCTACAATATGGTCAACATACCAAACATGTGTAAAACTACCTGAGGAATTATAAAATTCCTAGTAACTCAGGAAGAGAGAAATCGATCAAGATGCTTACTTACTATACCTACTTTAAAACCTTAACGTATCGACACAGTTCCTCGAGGTAGCGGGTTCAAGATTGACTCTATAGTTGGTGCCACGAGAAGACAGAAATTTTGTAAACACACATTCAGAGCTTCACAAACTTTGTTTCAAACGGATGCGATACGTGGAACCGAAAACGTAACTCCGTATACCACGTCGCCGTAATCTCACTACCACGAAGTACTTGACAACGAATGCACGTTACATCGAATTACGTAGCAACGAGTGCTCGTTACTTCGAATTACGTAGCAACGAATGCATGTTTCAGTGAATATCGTGATGCCGTAGACATGCCACCTCGAAAAACCAAAACTCGAATTCACCAATTCGAATTACGTAACAACGAATGCTCGTTACCAAGAAACACTTATGACCGGAGCTACGCAACCACGGATAACCAAATCTCTAAAGAAACACAGATCAATCAATAATTTTAGAGGCCGTTTAATAATAAAAATCCGTTTTTCAACAAAAAGTCATTATTCATTTTATCTTCTGTATATATAAAATCCTTGCGTTACTGACTGACTGACAGACAAGCTACAGCCAAAACTGTTGGGCGCAGGATGCTGAAATTTGGCATGTATGTATGTTCTCTGGGGACCGTAGGGGTGCACTTAGAAGCGATTTCCCGAAATTCCCACGGGAACGGGCAAAACGGGCAAATTAAAAAAAGTGCGGACGTAGCCGCTGGCATCCTCTAGTTAATTATAAAATGAATAAAAAACGACTCTAGAAGGAACGGGGCGCTCGAAGTTCCAGCGTTCTAACAAACACATTGGCGCGCGTTCCAAAATGGTACCAATTTCGCGCAGCCGGAACGCGCGCCAATGTTCGTCCTTTTGGAGCGCGAAGTCGATACGCGGCCTCAGAATACGGAGTGTCACCGCTCCATATCATCCCATGGGTGTCGTAAGAGCCGACAGAGGGAGCAAATTATGCAGAGAACAGCACTGTAAGAGAAGGAAAACTTGATACAAACCCTATACCAACCCGTTTGGCCACAGCGTGGTATAGTAGGCCAATTCCTCCTTTCAAATGAGAGGCCTTGTCCAGCAGTGGACTGTTAAAGGCTAATGATGATGAGGACTCATAGAATAAGTAAGGTAATTATTTAAGTTTTTACCTTGTTAATTAAGGGTTAACCCTTTAACCGCTTGTGTCGCATATATGCGACACATATTTCCGTGTCCCTATCGCTTGCGTCGTATTTCTACGACAGAGAACAAGCATGATTTTTTCGTTCTATTTTCGTCCTATTAACTGCATGGTAAACTAAAACTATTATTAAATAGAGCTATTATTTATAACAACGACTTAAAATGATGTGTCATAGCTCAAAGCATTGAAAAAAACTGAAACAAAAAAGTAATTGGCAGCTTGTACTTTTCTTCGTTGTCTATCGCGCGTGTCGCATAAATACGACCACAGGGATGGGATACAATGCAATGCGCATTTTAAAAACGAAATAACACAGTTAAGTTAAATAATCAGATGCAATGCATCATTCAGCATAAAATAAACATTGTCATACGAAATAAAGTTAAATTTAACATATTGCCTTGTGTTATTAATTATTTTCCTTATTATTCATAAGAAAAATATCCCTGAGGATCTTTGTATAATGCCAACATTTGACGTTAGTTCCCATCCCTAGACGCCTGTGCTTGCAAGATATTTCTCTAGTTAGTCTAGCGCGGCTGTCACATTAATACGACTGCTGCCTACGTCACAAGCGGATCAAACGAATGGAAAGTTCCATTAATGTTGTTCGTGGATATTATTTTGTGCGTTGTCGATAAAATAGTCACATTTTAATAATGACGACGAAGAGGGATTATTCGAATCTACAGAAGAATTTAGAAGTGTTGGAGAGGTAAGTACCTATTTCAATTTCTTATGTTAGTTGCACATTATTTAGTAGGTATAGGTATAAATAAGACTTCCGTTGGGTTTAGGTAACTCTTTGATGAATCGAAATAGTAAGTATTTTAAACATTGTGATGTAATTCTACCTACTTATCTAGATATCCTATTGAGTGTTCAAATTTGGAATCATGTTGTATGTAGTCCATACCATTAATAAGGTACTGTGACAGTACCTACAAGTCTGACAGGCACTCGCACTCGCATTTGTCTCTTTTTAACGAACGGAATTCCATATGGCGTTGTCTCTTACTGTGCTCCGGCGTTGCCCGTTTATTTAGGTTCCTTTTTGTTAAAGTTATATACCTACCATTTGTTACGAAATGTAATTTTGACCTAATAAAAATAATATAGGTACGTAATAAATTTTAATTTGTAATTTCAGGATCCTGAGGACAATGAAGGCTTAATTGGATGTCAGACATAACTGTACCTGATATAGGAAAATTTTACGTACCTACCTATTTGTTTAGGGGGTATCACCTTCAGTACCTTTGAGCAGCGACTCCTCGGAACTGGATATTTTTGAACATTTTTGTGGCAATGCTGTAGTAGAAAAAATATGTTATTTTACTAACAAATATCACCAGATCTATGTCAGGCACACGGCTCCTACAAACAGGCGCGACACGCGACGCGATATAGAGACATGAGCGGTTCCTTTGTGTCGCGCCTGTATGTAGAAGCCATAAGACTGACTTAAAATAAAATCATTCAAAAACTTTTGACTTTTTTTATCGATACAACGATTGCTCCTCCTTATTTATTGTAGGTATCATTTTATCGATTTGTAGCCGCGCGCTAGGGGCACGGCAATAGATATTTAGCCAAGCGCTTAAAAGGTTAAGGACACAAAGTGTCCCTTACCCTGGGTCCCATACGCACTAGGAAAATACACGAAGCAAATGGTATTCCTGGGACGAGACTAATTTTTTTTACATTCAACCCTTACCTACCCGACTAGCCAGAGTGGTATAGTACCTAATTTGAATCCTTTTTGTTTCACAATTTTTTCTGTCTCACAATGCCATTGTGACGTAAGTACATTGGGACATGTCCAGCAGTGGACTGCGAAGGGCTGAACAATGATGATAAATGTTAAGTTTGTTTTCTCTTTTTCGTAAACGCCTGATTATAAAATGAATAAAGACTTTTTGTTGAAAAACGGATTCTTATTATTAAGCGGCCTCTAAAATTATTGATTGATCTGTGTTTCTTTAGAGATTTGGTTATCCGTGGTTGCGTAGCTCCGGTCATAAGTGTTTCTTGGTAACGAGCATTCGTTGTTACGTAATTCGAATTGTTGAATTCTAGTTTTGGTTCTTCGAGGTGGCATGTCTACGGCATCACGATATTCACTGAAACATGCATTCTTTGCTACGTAATTCGAAGTAACGAGCACTCGTTGCTACGTAATTCGATGTAACGTGCATTCGTTGTCAAGTACTTCGTGGTAGTGAGATTACGGCGACGTGGTATTCGGAGTTACATTTTCGGTTTCACGTATCGCACCCGTTTCAAACAGTTGTGTTTTAGATTTTATGCTTTAGTGAACTTTTATACGTTTTGAATGGTCTTTCTTTTTTCAATGCTCAATTGTGCTCATTATACTTACTACATAAGTGTTTGAATTAATATTTTTCATATTATTATTAAAGACGGCCTGATAATTTTAAAATTATTACGAA
Organism: Euclidia mi; assembly: GCA_944739405.2. Classification (NCBI taxonomy): domain Eukaryota; kingdom Metazoa; phylum Arthropoda; class Insecta; order Lepidoptera; family Erebidae; genus Euclidia; species Euclidia mi. The sequence goes on along the minus strand of OX123208.2, from coordinate 29,757,793 downwards.
AATATATTTGATTGCATTTGCATAGGGTTTCCACCAGGAACTAAGGGGCCCAAGCCAACCTTACCTGCAAGTGGTGCACCTGCCGATCAACGGACGAGGCTCTGGCACGGTAATAATATCTAACAGTATTGTAACTCCATACAAACGCACGAAACTCGAGTTATACCTACGCGCCTCGAGCAGAGTACCCATTAGACTGGGCGGACTGTGCCTACAGTACCCGCAGCCGCTATCGTGCCGCAGCTCGCATGCGGCGCGTCTGGTAGGTATATAACTCACGAAGACGGCCGAGTTACAATACTGTTAGATTATATTACCGTGGCTCTGGCTAACCAAACATCCCGATAAGCGGCAATAGGCTCGCCACCTATTACGTGAGAAAACACTGGCGAAAAGTGGGCGTTTAATATGCCTCTGCCTACCCCTTCGGGGAAACAGGCGTGAGTCTATGTATGTATGTATGTATATTTGATTTTGTGGTCGAATTGTCCTAACGAATTTTCATGAATGACGACTTTTGTAGCTTTTTACACGTAAGTTATCCTGTAAATTAAAGTCAATAATAGAGTAGTCAATGATAAAGTACATATGTAGATGGTACTCTATACTTACTTGATATTTTTAATCACAGGCAATAAATATTTACCTTAAAATGGCCAATCTGTCCTGAAATTTTAATTTATTTACCACAAATGAATAATATTACAGACAACTAGCCAGTAAAACGCATTAAAATTTTTAGGCATCGGGATTTTACGTTACCAGGTCAGAAAGTATTACGAGAAAAAGTTTTTATGTATGTGAGACTGGCCAGTGATACTTTTTTTTTTAAATATGATTAGGTACTTAAGTGATGAATGATATTCTACGATTAAAAGTGTCGCCTGAAACCGGACGAATCGTACGACAGACTTCAAATGGCATTCATGGATGCATGCCCTTCTAAGGCAACCGTGTATCGTTGGTATAATGAATATAAGCGCGGTCGACTAACTTTGGGGGATGAAGAAAGAAGTGGTCGTCCTTTGACGGCTGATACGGAAGAACACGTGCTAGCAGTGAAACAATTGATAGCAAGACAATAGACGAGTTTCATACCAGGAGATTCAGCATATACTGCAGATTGGATCAGGAAGCCTCCACGAGATTTTACACGTGCATCTACGGGTGCGGAGGATGAATTATTCCCAGTAGTCCCCTTTAGCCCTGTCCCCCGGGGTGACAGCTGGGAATTGTCTTCCCAGTTGTCACCGGGGTGACAATTTGTGACGACGAATTGTTCCCAGTAGTCCCCTCTAGCCCTGTCCCCCGGGGTGACCGCTGGGAATTATCTTCCTAGTTGTCACCGGGGTGACAATTTGTGACGACTGTTCCCTTTGAAAGCTGACTAGAGGGGACAAATGGGAAGTCTTTTTCTCAGTTGTCACCGGAGGGGTGACACGATTCCTTCTCAAAAAGATTTGCTTGATCCGTCAGAGTCTATGTTGACACTGACACGATTTCACTACCACTTCGAGCGAACATTCCGAAATATTTACGCGAGTTCGGTTTTTTGAAGCGCGTAATGTAGCGCGCGTAAATTATATAAAATTAAAAAACTATTGGTGTTAATATTAATTAATAATCTGTGATTGTACCTTTTAAAAGAAACATAATGTTGATATTTTTTTATTTGATTCTATATAACTCTTATGACGTTTTTATTTACCTACTTAATAGTTAATATTTTTCTAATGTTGTATGCGTGTTGACATTGTGTTATTTTCTTATTTGATTCTGTGTAGCATAACAAATAAAAAAAAGAAATTTATGGTAATTACATTTTCTTCTGGGAAGGAATCGTAGCAATTGTCACCCAACTGTGACAACTGAGAAAAATACTTCCCATTTGTCCCCTCTAATCAACTTTCAAATGGAACAGACGGCACAAATTGTCACCCTGGTGACAACTGGGAAAACAAATCCCAGCTGTCACCCCGGTGGACAGGGCTAGAGGGGACTACTGGGAATCATTACGAAGTAATGGGGGTTTCAGTTTTCGTTGAGGGTCTTTTTACACCCTGTATATTTTGGAATCATATCGTTCTGTATATATTAGGTCTCGGATGACACACATTCTGTGATTTTAATTGATAATTGTTTTATGTACTTATTGGCTGCTAATGTTTGTTTCTCGCTTAACTTCTTATGTTGATAAAAATGCCTGTTAAAATTACCAAAATGTTCGCGGCTTATGAACAAAAACATCTGCTTTTATAAGAAGTGTGTCATTGAATATATATGACCATATATGTATTTATGTACCTACGTACTAAAAAATTTACGGCAAAATGTGTAATTAAACAATTGACGGCTAGAATAGAAATAGAAAGCACTATTTGTAAATAACTTATGACCTATAAGGTCCAATGTTTAATTCGTGATAATTTGTAAATAATATTACAGTCATGTTACAACCTATTTCAATGCAACCAATTCATTGGATAATATACCCACCATTTTCTTTGATGATGAAACCTACGCCTAACTCATATACGAATAAATCGATGCTTCTAAATCATTGTCAATTTTTTTACCTGCATTTATCCAATAGACCACAGTATAAAATATTTTCCCATTAAATCTTGTAACGGTTGAGCAGCTGACAACACAATTAGCTTGTATTCACTAAGAATAAATCGGTTTGATTGTAGTATCTACAGATTCATTATTACTTGTAGATATCAATAATGTTAATTATTTATTATAAAAAGGTAAGATTTTAGGATTTTAAAACTAAAAATAATATATTTATTCTTGTGACTGTGTACACCAATCATGTTGACGTTTTGTTGACGTCTAAGCGTCATCGTTGTACCTGTCAAATCGAATGTAACAAAATAAAAGTGGGTACTACAGACCAGACTAAATTTTCGGTTTGCTTTGCACATCCTGACATCAATCAACCGCTATGATGGTTTACAGAGTTTTCACGTCAAATTCAAAAAGGTTTTTAAAAAGCCGTAGTTATTAATGCACTGACCGATTTTTGAAGAAAAAATCAGTTGTTTCGGTTTAACATCTAATAGAGGAACGTATCAATCACTAATGGAATTTTAGGACATACGTCACACAAGCCTAAAATAAATAAGCTGTTGAGTTTCCTATAAATAAATAAGCTTATTGTTCACGCATGGGTCTGGTTTTCACACACTTTTCACCATAATGAGTTGCCGCATTCACTGAACTATTTTTCTTAGACAGCGCGGTATCTAGTATAGCGAAGCTATCATCATCATCAGCGCTGTATATAAACTGTCCCAATGCGAGGCACGGACCTCTTCTCACCATGAGAAGGGTAGCGAAGCTATACCAATCATTTATCTAAGGCTAAGCAAGCCCAACAATTTATCATTTCAATGGAATAACGCCAAATTTTGACGTTCGGCGTCGTATGCGTTCCATTACAAGAAAACGTCAAACGACACTTTTGAAACCGCATATATCGATAAAAAGTCGATCAATTGACATTTTAGTTTGCAATGACACGTATCTATGTACCGTTGCTCTCATTGGATTTGACATTATTTGTTTTTGATTGAACTGTCGCCAAGTCACTTAGCAGAAATACTTTGTCTACAAAAAGGCCATGTTCTCATGGCACGGACTATAGCTTAGTTATAATTGGTGTGAATTGGTATTTTATGTTTTTACGTTATGTAATTTTTTATTATGTATTTATAGTTGCTTGTAGAACATGGCGCCACGACAAGGAGACACACCATCTTGCAGATAATACTTCAACGCGACACAGCGATGACACCGAAGAGGAGGTCAAACACAAAATACATAGAGACGATAGTGTTAATATAAGTTCACGTAGTAATGTACAATCATATATATGTGATACGTGCAACAAGTGCTTTAGCGACAAGGATCTCATAATAACACACATTCGCCAACATTCTGCTGAGAAATCATTTAATTGTGATGTATGCTATAAACGTTTCCTTGATGAGTCTGCCTTAACTAAACATTCACGTGTACATACTGCTGCAAAGCTGTATCAATGCGATGTTTGTAAGAAGTTTTACCGTCACAAACGTAATATAATTCAACATCTACGTAAACATTATAATGAGATGTTATATAGTGGTGACGTATCAGATAAAATGTCAAACAGTGACGCAAGCCTAACTGCTATGCACACTAGCGACAAACAATACAAGTGCGATATCTGTATGAAAGGTTTTGCCCGAAGAAGTCATTTAAACACTCATATGCATATACACACCGGTGACAAGCTATACAAGTGTGATAGATGTATGAAATCTTTTGGCTATAAAATAAGTTTAAACAACCACATGCGACTGCACACCGGTGACAAGCCGTACAAGTGTAATGTATGCATGAAACATTTTGTCCTTAAAAGTAATTTAAACGAGCACATGCAAGTGCACATCAGTGACAAGCCATACAAGTGTGATGTGTGTATGAAATGTTTTGGCCGAAAAAGTGATTTAATCAGGCACATGCGAATGCACACCGGTGACAAGCCATACAAGTGTGATGTGTGTATGAAATGTTTTGGCCATAAAAGTACTTTAAACTACCACATGCGACTGCACACCGGTGACAAGCCATACAGTTGTGATATTTGTATGAAATGTTTTGGCCAAAAAAGGAATCTTATCATACACATGCGAATGCACACCGGTGACAAGCCATACAAGTGTAATGTATGCATGAAACGTTTTGTTCAAAAAAGTGATTTAAACAAGCACATGAGAGTGCACAACGGAGACAAGCCATACAAGTGTGATGTATGTATGAAATGTTTTAGCGGCAAAAGTGATTTAAACAAGCATATGCCTATGCACACCGGTGACAAGCTATACAAGTGTGATGTGTGTATGAAATGTTTTGGCCGAAAAAGTGATTTAATCAGGCACATGCGTATACACACCGGTGACAAGCCATACAAGTGTAATGTATGCATGAAACGTTTTGTTCAAAAAAGTAATTTAAACAAGCACATGAGAGTGCACAACGGAGACAAGCCATACAAGTGTGATGTATGTATGAAATGTTTTCGCGGCAAAAGTGATTTAAACAAGCATATGCCTATGCACACCGGTGACAAGCTATACAAGTGTGATGTGTGTATGAAATGTTTTGGCCGAAAAAGTGATTTAATCAGGCACATGCGTATACACACCGGTGACAAGCCATACAGGTGTGATGTATGTATGAAATGTTTTGGCCGAAAAAGTCATTTAATCAGGCACATGCGAATGCACACCGGTGACAAGCCATATAAGTGTGATGTGTGTATGAAATGTTTCGGCGACATAAGTTATTTAAACAAGCACATGCCTATGCACAGCGGTGACAAGCTATACAAGTGTGATGTGTGTATGAAATGTTTTGGCCGAAAAAGTCATTTAAACACTCATATGCATATACACACCGGTGACAAGCTATACAAGTGTGATAGATGTATGAAATCTTTTGGCTATAAAATAAGTTTAAACAACCACATGCGACTGCACACCGGTGACAAGCCGTACAAGTGTAATGTATGCATGAAACATTTTGTCCTTAAAAGTAATTTAAACGAGCACATGCAAGTGCACATCAGTGACAAGCCATACAAGTGTGATGTGTGTATGAAATGTTTTGGCCGAAAAAGTGATTTAATCAGGCACATGCGAATGCACACCGGTGACAAGCCATACAAGTGTGATGTGTGTATGAAATGTTTTGGCCATAAAAGTACTTTAAACTACCACATGCGACTGCACACCGGTGACAAGCCATACAGTTGTGATATTTGTATGAAATGTTTTGGCCAAAAAAGGAATCTTATCATACACATGCGAATGCACACCGGTGACAAGCCATACAAGTGTAATGTATGCATGAAACGTTTTGTTCAAAAAAGTGATTTAAACAAGCACATGAGAGTGCACAACGGAGACAAGCCATACAAGTGTGATGTATGTATGAAATGTTTTAGCGGCAAAAGTGATTTAAACAAGCATATGCCTATGCACACCGGTGACAAGCTATACAAGTGTGATGTGTGTATGAAATGTTTTGGCCGAAAAAGTCATTTAATCAGGCACATGCGAATGCACACCGGTGACAAGCCATACAAGTGTGATGTGTGTTTGAAATGTTTTGGCCAAAAATTTAATTTAAACAGACACATGCAAGTGCACACCGGTGACAAGCGCAAGCCACAAAAAGTGTGATGTGTGTTTGAAATGTTTTGGCCATAAAAGTAGTTAAAACAAGCACATGCGACTGCACACCGGTGACAAGCCATACAAGTGTGATGTATGTATGAAATGTTTTGGCTGGAAGAACAAATGCGTTTGCACTCCGGTGACGAGCCTTACAAATGTGATGTATGTTCTAAATATTTCCTGAAAGGCAGCTTAAGTAGTCATATCCGTACGCACACTGGTAATCAGCCGTCCCCTGCCTTAAAAGTTTTATAATTAACTAGTTTTGCCCGCCGCTTCGCGCGCGTTAAATTCGATGTAACACAAATCTACTTTCAGTCTCAAGTTGTCTGAAGATACCCATGATTGTTCTAAATACTTCAGATTCTCTATGTACAAAGTAACTCGGTCAGTATCCATAACAATATCTACCGTTATCTACCAAAAGCAAAGAGCTCAGATCCGAAAGGTACTTAATAACATCATCTTGCTTACAGTCAAATGTCAAAGCCATGTTTTAATACATGTTCAATATATCTCTATAAACATTTTCGTATCTTTAATATAAGTAGAGAAAATCGTTTCGGCCGTTTAAGCTTATTATATAATTATTAGTTCATATTATATGCGAACAATTTAATCAACGTGCACAATATGACATTATGTATGACGTGACAGATGGCACATGCGCAGCACTCGATTATTAGCGCATGCGTTCTTACTTCCAAGAGGTAAATTTGTGCCGTACAAACTTCTACCCCCCCTACAATCCCTCCCAGATTAATTTTTGCAACTTATGGTAGCCTATGTCCGTCTCCATGGTCCAATATATCTCTATATTAAATATCAACAAAATTGGTTAAGCCGTTTTAGCGTGAAAACGGAACATACATACATACATACAGACTTTCGAATTTATGATATTATTAGTAGGGATAATAGAAAATTACCTAAGAACATACTTATAGGAGTGTATGATAAACGAAGACCTTACTGACCGAAGAGCGCTCACTACATTTGTATCTGCGGAGCTCCGACCAGCCGCGTCGCGGGGACAGATGTTTTTTACCTCCTCTGTTACAGAATTAAATAAACTTTGCTTTATTAATATTGGCATGTAAATTATTTCAAAGACCATTTAACGATAACCCTAATAGTCAGCTGAGATACATTACCTTATGAGAAAGAGAAGAGGGTCCAGAATGCGTTCCTCAGGTACACCTAGTTTTTTTTAATTTGGAATTAGATTAAATTTTTAAAGAGATCTCTTCATGTTTTGGACAAGTCGTCGCAGTTCACTTTTATTGATTACTAACTTCTGCCCGCGGCTTGGACCGCGTGGAGTTATTATTTTAGGCTAACGCTAGCTTTAAAAGGTGATAATATAAAAAATACGTACGGCATCGTGGCTGCCTGCCGGCCTAAAACACCTTAAATACACGTGCAGTACTTGATCATTATCTTGCTGCGTGTTATTTTAAAACAGCGATATCTCCTAAGATGATGTAGATAATAAAGATTAAAACTAGGTTTAGAGAAAAACCTTTAAACGTAATGCATTATTTTAGAATACATTTGGAACAAAAGGGTTATAGTGAGTCACCTTAAAAAGATAGGCAAATGCTGTCCTGTCGTGGACTTTTTTTTTGATCTTTTATATATATATATATTTTGTGCCCCACAATTCTGCCGTACATGATTTTTGCGAAAATTTAACCTTAAGGGCAGCGTAAGCTCTCAAAAGGACTAAATAGACAATTTTGGATTATTATTCTAGCCTAGAGCCTTGCTTGATAAATGGGCTAGTGTAGTTCCTGAAATTAGCACGTTTAAACAAACAAGCAAACTCTTCAGCTTTATAATCTTAGTTTAGATACGGTGGCAATGTACTGACGCTGTTAATCAATAATTAAATCTACTATATTATAAAATATTATGTAAATATGTATTGTAGAATGTAAATAAAAGTTTGTTTACTGAGAGCAGCCGTTTATCTTTTCCTGCAGTTTCCTGTAGTCTGTTTCCCTAACACTTGCTGACAACTCAGATCAAGTAACTACAAGATAGCAAGCACAGCACGGTCTTTACTGCTAGTAAGAGCAGCTAACCAAGGAAAGCATCAAATATACAACGTGTAACGGAAATAATGCACATCTTCAAACACCCCAATTAGAATACCTTGTTACAATCTTAATGCATGCATTAAAATATTTTTTTATGTGCGTAAACATTGTGTTTTATAGAATTAAAAGTAAAAAGTGTAGTCCCTGCGCACGCGCACGCACACGCACACAATCACACGAAACGGTTGCTATGGTAAACAAACGACAACGAAATACGAATCATGCGATTTAAACAAAATGTTTCAAATTCACATTTTGTAAATCCCAATCTGATAGAATCTAATAAAGTTTGAATAATTTTGAATTATTCCCAGTAGTCCCCTCTAGCCCTGTCCCCCGGGGTGACAGCTGGGAATTGTCGGCGGCGGCCGATTTGTATGATGCTATCCTACTATTCTTTTTATACTATGATATTACACTGCGTTGAGGGAACTTTAAAGACGTTTATTTTAAGGAAATATTGAAAATTTTGTTTATGTTTACTTGGAAGAAAGTTTACATTTATCATTTAAAACACAATATTTTTTTCGAATAATTAGAAAAAAATGTCGTCACTTTGAGCCTCAATATCTCCTGAACCACCGGACAGGGCTAGAAGGGACTACTGGGAATAATTCCGAATTACGACTACGTTTCTGTTCTCGTAATCAGTAGACCGTACATACTTTATTGAATTTTGCTAAAATAATGAGTTCTACGTCGAGTTATGAAAGTGACAATGCTTTAACACCTGAAACCATAACTAAAGAAGCTAACAACGTCGTACAAAACTTATTACCCACGAAATCTTATTTATTTTCTCGAAAGGGGATGAAAAGTAGAGTATATATGACTCGAGAGCAAATCCCTCGGGCAATGTATTTTGAACCCCTCGCTGCGCTCAGGATTCTACGTTAGAATCCCTCGCTACGCTCGGAATTCTATTCTAGAATCCTTCGCTTCGCTCGTGGTTCATAATAGCGCCCTCGCCGTAAAAATACCATTTTGCTCCCTTGTAATACAATCTACTAGTTTATTCGTGTGTAATTAAATGTATTGGTAAAATAAAGTACAGTTTAAGTGGCATAGCGATTTTAATTTATCACCGTACAATATTTCCAGTGGCCCAAAATTATGAATTATTCGCAGTAGTCCCCTCTAGCCCTGTCCACCGGGGTGACAGCTGGGATTGTTTTCCCAGTTGTCACCAAGGTGACAATTTGTGCCGTCTGTTCCCTTTGAAAGTTGACTAGAGGGGACAAATGGGAAGTATTTTTCTCAGTTGTCACCGGGGGGTGTGACAATTGCTACGATTCCTTCCCAGAAAAAATGTTATTACCATAAATTTCTTTTTTTTATTTGTTATGCTACACAGAATCAAATAAAAAAATAAAACAATGTCAACACGCATACAACAGTAGAAAAATAAACTATTAAGTAAGTAAATAAAAATGTCATAAGAGTTATATAGAATCAAATAAAAAAATATCAACATTATGTTTCTTTTAAAAGGTACGATCAAGGATTATTAATTTATATTAACACCAATCGTTTTTTTAATTTTATATAATTTACGCGCGCTACATTACGCGCTTCAAAAAACCGAACTCGTGTAAATATTTCGGAATGTTCGCTCGAAATGGTAGTGAAATCGTGTCAGTGTCAACATGGACTCTGACGGATCAAGCAAATCTTTCTGAGAAGGAATCGTGTCACCCCTCCGGTGACAACTGAGAAAAAGACTTCCCATTTGTCCCCTCTAGACAGCTTTCAAAGGGAACAGTCATCACAAATTGTCACCCCGGTGACAACTGGGAAGACAATTCCCAGCTGTCACCCCGGGGGACAAGGCTAGAGGGGACTACTGGGAATAATTCCAAACACCGCTGGCTGGTACATACCAATCGGTTACGACAAATTTGTCACGTCAAGCTCTAGCCGAGCTCGGCTAAGACGACATTGTCTCAAAGCACTCGATTTTTCCGTTTTTGTATTGAAAGGCTAGTATCTAAAGTCTAGTATTGTCTTGTAATGTAGGTACGCGTAACTAACTTCGTTGTTGAACGAATGACGTTACCGACCGAATGATATTAGAATTTTTAAACTTGTCGCCTTTTTTGGTCACCATAGCACAACGGCGCACACAGTACTCGCTGTTGATTTTTGATAATTTTTTCTCACAATTATACATAAATACTTTTTATGTAGGTACTATAAAGAGCATTTAACCTTTTAAGCGCTTGGCTAAATATCTTGCCGTGCCCCTAGCGCGCGGCTACAAATCGATAAAATAATACCTACAATAAATAAGGAGGAGCAATCGTTGTATCGATAAAAAAAGTCACAAAGATTTTTATGTTTTTATTTTAAATCAGCCTTATGGTTCCTACAAACAGGCGCGACACAAAGGAACCGCTCGTGTCTTTATGTCAAAATATTCATTGTCCTCATGATCATGAAATGACAAATTAAAATTTATTACGTATATTATTTTGTATATTCATTAGGTCAAAATTACATTTCGTAACAAATGGTAGGTAGGTATATATAACTTTAACAAAAAGGAACCTAAATTTAAAACGCCCCGCCAGAGCACAGTATGAGACAATGCCATATGGGACTCCGTTCGTTATAAAGAGACAAACGCGAGTGTGACTGCCTGTCCCACTTGGTAGGTACTGTCACAGTACCTTTTTAATGGTATGGACAACATACTACATGGTTCCAAATTTGAACAATCAATATGATATGTAGATAAGTAGGTAATATAATAACAGAATTACATCACAATGTTTAAAATACTATTTCAATTCATCAAGGAGTTACCTAAACCCAACGGAAGTCTTATTTATACCTATACCTATACTTCTTCGTCGTCACCTTCTAATATTCTTATTAATTCCTCAGTAGTCGTCATTATTGAAATGTGACTATTTTATCGACAATGCGAAAATACCCACGAACAACATTAATGGAACTTTCCATTCGTTTGATGCGCTTGTGACGTAGGCAGCGGTCGTATTAAAGTGACAGCCGCGTTAGACTAACTAGAGAAATATGTTGCAAGCATAGGCGTCTAGGGATGGGAACTAACGTCAAATGTTGGCATTATACAAAGATCCTTAGGTATATTTTTCTTATGAATAATAAGGAAAATAATTAATAATACAAGGCAATATGTTAAATTTAACTTTATTTCGCATGACACTGTTTATTTTATGCTGAATGATGCATTATGCCTGACTATTTAGCTGTTATTTCGTTTTTAAAATGCGCATTGCATTGTATCCCATCCCTATGGTCATATTTATGCGACACGCGCGATAGACAACGAAGAAAAGTCCAAGCTGCCAGTTACTGTTTCTGGTTTAAGTTTTTTCAACGCTTAGAACTATGACACATAATTTTAAGTAGTTGTTATAAATAATAGCTCTATTTAATAATAGTTTTAGTTGTACCACGCAGTAAATAGGACGAAAATAGAACGAAAAAATCAAGCATGTTCTCTGTCACAGAAATACGACACGAGCGGTAGGGACACGGAAATATGTGTCGCATATATGCGACACAAGTAGAGATGGGCATATACCCGGTAAAAACCCAGACTTTGGGTAAATACCCATTTATACCCATTTTGACCTACCCATTTTTAATTTATACCGGGTAAAAATTAAAATCAGTTTAATTTAAAATAATTGATGTATTTTTTAATAAATACTGACCTGTATGTAAGTATTTATTAAAAAATACAACAATCATTTTATAATTTATTTTATTTGCGACCGTCGCGACGTCAATTGTCCGCAAACAATGTCCGCGTATGTTGCTCTGACGACGCGTCGTCAGAACAACATAGGCGGACATTGTTTTCTCATTAGAACAAGAGAAGAATTATAGCACTATAACTGTCCAATGAGGGATTCAAACGAATTATGCAGTTTTAATATTTTATTTTTACTGTCTAGGTTGCATTGTAATTATTGAACTGAAATAGGCGGGTCCACACAGACCGAGCAGCCTCGCGAGGAATTGGCGCGCGAGGCTGCGCGCTCTGTGTGGACGTGTCTCGGCCGAGGCAAGCGCGTGTGCCGCCGCGGGCGAGCGACCGAGCGGCCGAGCCATCGAGTTTGGTTTTTTGTTTTGCCGCGGTCTGTACGCTGTTTCGTGCCTCGCTCGAACATAATAATCCTTACTAATAATATAAATTCGCAAGTGTGTTAGTATGTTGCACATTTTTTTATAGACTCACGTCTGTATCCGCGTAAGGATAGGCAGAGTTATAATATTATTACATCCACATTTCACCATGAAATGTTTAGGTCCCACGTAATAGGGGACGAGCCTATTGCCGTTAACGGGCACATCAGCAGACTCCATGCTGCTCCTGAGAATTCGGGAAAACCCAGTAACACTTTTGCCCGACCCGGGAATCGAACCCGGGATCTCCGCTCAGCAGTCGCAAACCCTATCCACTGGTCACTGAATGACGTAGGATACATTCATCATAACATTCTCATCTTTGACGCTATTTATTTTATTGTACGAATAATGATCCTTCAGTCTGTGCTTCGGTTACAGTATCCTTGCCTACAGATATTCATTTCCTATAATTCATTCTATATTTTTTCCATGTCTACCTATTCCATCCTTTAGGTATAACAATAATCGACGACCGGTTGGCAAAGCGGGAGTGTAAGCGACTACAACGCCGAAGGTCGCGGGTTCGATTCCCGCTCATGTCAAACATTTGTGTGCATGAACATGAATGTTTGTCTTGGTCTGGGTGTTTCTATGTATATATTTACAAAAAAAGTAAGTATAAGTAAATATGTATATTATGGCCCATTATTACCATTGTCTAGTACCCAAAGTAGGTACAGCAATTGGCGTCAGTCATGCAGCCGGCTAGTAAAAACACATGCCACAACCCTATTGCAGTATGACCATTTCCAAGTACTATATTTATAAACAAAATTTAAAAATAATAGAGAGGAGAGACCAACAATCTCACATTGATACGTAGACCGATAGATGGCAAATGTACTATTTCACTCTAATTCACAAGTCGACAATTTGATACATGCGCAATACATAATAGTTTTCAACTATAGTCCGTTCACAGTTATTTTACCTCTAGCTGTTAGATTGGCCAACCTGGGCGTTGTGTTGCTATATTTGGTATATAATACTCCCATTTTAAATATACATTATTGCTAAAATGTACTTATTTTTTTATTGCCTAAGCGATCGTATTAAATATTTGGAAGTAATGTTTGTAACAAAACCTCTTGATATTGGCACGGCTATATGCATGTACATTTATTTTCTTACTAAATAACAAAGAACAATGGCAAACCACCGTACATTATCAGTGTCGCATTAAGACTTCGCGAGCATTAGTACAAATACTTTAAAACGATAGATCTAAGGCCTATTAAGTAAAATGTAATTACAGAATATTTTTATGTTATGGGATTTTAATAGAAAATGAAGTTAAAGAGTTGTAAGTTACACCTCGCGCATTTAGTGTGGGCAGGTCTGAAGTTAGTCACTAATATGGTTATAGTATATCATCTGTGGTCACTAATGTCACAGTTGTCACAGTGATAAGTTCACGTATGTGCAGTACAGTGAATAAACGTACATTGCGCAGAACGCTAATGACTAACGTCAAGTGACGATGAGGTGACGTTTCAAGGAGCTACCTATGTAAATATTTGAGCTCTTTCCTAATACGTAGGTATCATGAGCATAACAGAACTGTGATTGGAATGTTAAATCATCTGAGAGTACCTTTACCAACACTTACTTCTAAGATTTTCTTTATAATTATATAGGTATATCACACTTCGCTGTAATTATGTTGCTCTATATTCTATCCAGCAAACTTACACTAATTATTATACTTTGCAAACTCTCGCGCTATTTAGCATTTAGGGGTACTTTACTGATTTGGCGTTTCATCAGCCCTATTTTTGTATCATAAAATAGTAATTAAGTGAAAATAAAATATGTTTGGTAACAAAGCATTTATTTACATTTGAACCATTTTAAAATGCCTCCGACTTCTTCGAAAAACTGAACTGGTGACGGAATAATAGCTTGACGACAAATATATCTCAGATATCATACAATGCACATAATGTATATATATCAAATCCCATTCTACACAAATAAAAAATCTGTTCAAAATAACAATACGTATTAGATTTTTGTCTCAAAGGTATGTCCAGAATCACAACAACATAATTGTGTAACACCATAAGTAGGTATTCAACACTCAGGATGCAAAAGCTTAACTGAAAGCAGAAACGAAAGCTAAGCTAAGACAAGTTAACAAAACAATGCGAAAATGCGTAAAATAGATATAGGTAATACAGACATTCATTCATAAGATCTGTGACAACTGTATCAATGACAGATGACAAGAAATTCACGCGATTCGTCGTTTTTTTTTAAGGTTTCTAACGATTTCATAAAAGAGGATTTAATGATTCTTTTAAAATCTCGCTTTTGACGTTTAGTTATTGCTATATGCATTTCAGATGTAACAAAATATTACTTTATTAGATATTTGTTTTATCCCATTGAATAAAAAAGAATAATAACTAATAAAATAAACTACAGCTATCATTCTATAAAATGTATATAAATTCATTCATGCTCGCTTTCATAAATAAGCGACACTGATTTTGCCATTCTTCTTTCCTATGAAGATAAGTAGTTATAATAAAAATGTTGTCTATTTAATATATAAAGGTAAACGCATCATAATTACGCCAACGTGAGGTTCTAATTATCAAATACAAAAACTGTAAATTTAATTTTCATATTTATTTTGAATAAGAATGATGTGGGTGTCATATTACACCTCTGCCTACCCCTGCATGGAAACAGGCGTGAGTCTATAAGAATGATCCATGTGGACTGCCAATGTTATGATGATTCGTAACTACTGTCATATTCTGTATCAGACTCAGAATTTAATTCTATTATGAACCTGTCCATTTCAGCATCCGTAGACCCATCTGTTTCACGAAGCTTGTCTTCAATGTGGCGCTCATGTTTGCATTGTTTTTGTCAGTCTTCTGCAGTGATAGATTGAAAAGCTTCTTCAGCTAAATTCACAATGTTGGTTGCCTCTTGTCCTAAATTTTTGCTTGTGACTCGCCTTTTAATGAGACTCCACATAAGTTCAACTGCGTTTAGCTCGCAGTGGTATGGTGGTAATCTAACCACTTTGCGGCCATGAGCTTCAAGCATTTGAATTTTTGAAGCATTTCCACTAATATTGGGTAAAATGTTATGCGCGGGTAACCCTATTTTACTTTCCTGTCATCACAGAGTACAATTCCAACATAAAGAAAATAAACACCGACATCTGTCAGAGGTAAAATAACTGTGAACGGACTGTATATTTTCATGTTCTGAATTCAAACGTTATGACAACTACAATTTTGTTTTTTCCTACGGTGCCGAGGCTGCCGCGCTCTAGGCCGCGTTCACATTTGTCTGATGTAATCTGTCGTGACGTCGTCTGTCGTGTCGCGACAGACTATGTCCCGGTCTGCGACAGAGAGCGGGGAGGGGTGTGGGGACGGTACAGCGCGAATTAAGAGATTGGACTCAGATTAATTGTAAAAAAAACATTTATTAAATTATAACAGTATATTTAAAATATAAAATAGTAATCGCTAATGTTAGATCTACAAAGGTATTTATAATAAATTAATGCTAAGATGACAATAGGATTATCTAGATAATTTGGTGGGGAGAGATGTGCTGACGAAGCTAACATTGTTGGGTTCCGTACAGTTAACTCGCGCGACACAACTCGTCAGACTAATGTGGACGCGCCACTGTCTGTCGTAAAGCGTCAGGCGCGCGTTTGCAATTGTGCGCAATGGACGACGAACTAATTGACTTCCTTTTTATAATATTATTCGTATACAGTACCAATAGATGAGCTAATTGAATACGAAATAATATAATCCTATGTAAATAATTTATGGATATAATTGGATATCTACTTAATCTGAATCGGATAATTCATCAAAAACATTTCGAAAGTGTGAACTCCACGAGAGTATACAAATACTACGGTGAACTCCACGAGAGTCAAGACAGAACTGATTTAAAATTGTGTCAGATCGCGACAGACGGCGACAGACAAATGTGAACGGTAAGTAATTACGACAGAGACCGTCACGGGAGATCACGTCAGATAAATGTGAACGCAGCTTTATTCTATGGCCTCGCTCGTTCAGGGACTGTTTCCTCGCGCGGCAAATGCCTCGCGAGGCTGCTCGCTCTGTGTGGACCCACCTAATGAAAAATCTAAGTAATTGTTAGTCATTTATTGGTTTTGAAATGTTTTCAAGATATACCTATGTGTCATCATGTCAGCCTAGAGACGTCCACTGCTGGACATAGGCCTCTCCCAAGGTTCTCCACACAGACCGATGTTGAGCCGCCCGCATTCAACCGCGCACCGCGATCTTAACCAGATCGTCGGTCCACGTTGCGGGAGGCCTACCCCTGCTGCCTGCTCCGGTACGTGGTCGCCACTCTAGGACCCGCCTGCTCCAACGGCCATCGGTTCTTCGTGCTATATGCCCTGCCCACTGCCACTTCAGCCTGGCTTTTCGGAGACCTATGTCGGTGACTTTGATTCTCCTGTGGATCTCCCCATTTCTGATTCGATCTCGCAGGGAAACTCCGAGCATAGCTCTCTCCATCACCCTCTGAGTGACCCTGAGCTTTGGGATAAGGCCCATAATTAGCGACCACGTCTCAGCGCCGTAGATTATAACGTATTATTCGTAACTTCCCGAACGCCGCCCAACCGAGTTGGATTCGACGAATGGCCTCTTTCTCGAAGTTGGACCTACCTAATTGGATCATTTGTCCAAGGTAGACGTACTTGTCGACAACTTCGTGTGTGGAGTTCCCAACCTGGATAGGAGCAGGTAAGACATGGACGTTAGACATGATTTTCGTCTTTTCCATGTTCATCTTAAGACCTACTTGTTGGGAGACTCTACAGAGGCCATCGAGCGTTGTGCTGACGTCTTCCATGGTCTCAGCCATGACTACGATATCATCAGCAAATCGAAGGTGAGTGATGTACTTGCCATCAATGTTGATGCCGAGTCCTTCCCAGTCCAGAAGCTTGGAAACGTCTTCCAGCGCAGCGGTGAAGAGTTTCGGAGATATAACATCTCCTTGCCTCACCCCTCACTGTAGCCGAATAGGTTTTGAGCTCTGATCCTGGAGGCGGACTGACATGGTGGCGTTTTCGTACAAACACTTCAGTACTTCGAAATATCGATAGTCAATTTGGCACCGTTGGAGAGACTGCAGCACTGCCCAGGTTTCGATCAAATCAAAGGCTTTCTCATAGTCCACAAACGCTAAGCATAGAGGCTGGTTATACTCTTCGGACTTCTGTATAACCTGCCGCAGCGTATGTATGTGGTATATGGTACTATAGCCTTTACGGAATTCGGCTTGTTCGGGAGGCTGGAAGTCGTCTAGCTTGCTCTCGAGACGATTTTTTATGACCATAGGAAACAACTTATAGACGTCACTCAGAGGTGTAGTTTAGTCTGGGACTGGGTTTGTAGTTCTTCAAAAGGGTTTTGTCGCCCTTTTTGAAGAAAAGCACCACCACCCTTCTGTGCCATGTCTGTGGCGTTTTGCCCTCGAGTATGATGGAATTGAATAGCTTCCGAAGCTTTTCCACGGCAGGTGTGCCGCCAGCTTTTTGAAGCTCGGTAGTTATGCTGTCATCACCCGGTGCCTTGTTGTTTTTTAGTTGTTCTAGGGCTACACTAATCTGGTGCATGCTGACGTCCGGGATATCTTCGGTATAGTGTCGGATCAATCCAGCTCTAGGGTCTGTGGCTAGAGTAGTAACAGGTGTTCGTGTATAGCTGTCCATAGAACTGTTCGATCTCCTCCAGGAGCTGAGGTTTGGACGAGACAATTCCGCCATACTCCGTCTTCAGCTTTGCTGACTCTGCCCGAAAGAAAGATCTCTTTGGAACACTTTGGAACCCTTATTCCTCTCGATCGCCTCTCGAATACATTTAGTGTCTGAGACTTAGAGATCCGCCTATTGAGACGCCGATATTTTGGCATGTCGTCGGAGGATAGCAAAAGCATCCTACGCCTTTCCTCTATGAGCTCGAGGGTAGGACCCGAGATTTTATTGGCTCTTTTCTTCGTTTTGGGCTTAAAGAACTTCAAGCCCGTTGTATGGACAGCATCCACGAACCTGTCACTGAAGTCGTCCACATCCCATGTGTATAATTATGTTACTTATTTATATATTCTATAAGGTACTGTGCAGCATTCATTTAACTTTCAGTCATGTGCAATCTATTATATTTATTTCTATTCAAAACAGTTTATTTTAATAGAAAATGTATTTTGATTAAAGATTTAAAAGATATTTAACTTCGTTTTACTTAAAATCAATATTTTATCTTTATCGTTCAAGGTCAAAATTAACAAGGTAGATCGTAGTATTGATGACGAAGCCAATTACATTGCATAACAGTATTCATTTCATGGCGAAGGAATTTAAATAATATAAAGATATAACTAATTTTTACCCGGTATTTTTTATGAATACGCGGTAAAAAAGGGTATTTTTTATTTTTTACCTATTTTACCCTTTCCTTCCAATTTTTACCTTCCCAATTTTTACCCACCCGCCCATCTCTAGACACAAGCGGTTAAAGGGTTAACTAGAAAATCACTCGGCACTTGTTAGCGCTCACGTTTGAGTAAGTTTCGTCAAGATTGATTTAGCCATCGTTAGTCAGTTGTAAAAACTTAGAAAGCAGACAAGTGTGACTTTAGAATTTATAATATACAATTACTTATTTCATGCAAAAATTATGAATTTACCCTATTTTTAGGGGAAAGACGTTGTAACTGGCAACTCTATAATGGCGTCTGTGTGCGTGATGCAGCAAGTAAACACAGCACAGTTCCGCACACATAGCGAATTTTCGGCTTAACTTCTGAGCTCGCGATGTTTGAATACTGACTTTCTGTAGGTAATAATTCAATGAATTAACATAATATTGTTTCCGACTTATGTGTCTTGATTTTATTCTACCTCTTATTAAAATAGCGTCCTCATCACTGCCTCTGAGATTACATTCAGTTGTTTCTATATTATGTTCCCTACGGACTTCAACTGCCGTGGCCACGACCACGAACACTCATTTTGGCTGTAGAAACCGGGTACAAAACAATATCCAAGAAACAGGCCAGTATCGGAATCCTTAAGCACGCACAAGTCACAAAGAGGCAATATCAGATATAACAAGAAGCGAAAACAGAGTCCTTGGGCAATCCGGGTCAAAAAGAATACTGAAAACAGGGGAAAAGCAGCGAAAACACTCAGAACACAAACAAACAAGCGCGGGCGACAGCGATATGATGTGAAAAAAATCGAAATGTCAAATGTCATGTTGTATTTTTTTTATAGCTCTGAATCATAGATGTGTGAATAACATGGATTGGACGTACCTACGAAGTTAGCGTGCATACCTACGAAACGTATGCAAATAAAATGGCGTCCATTAGGGTTGGGCGCATATTAGGCAACGCAAAGCATATATCGACAAGTTTTTTTGTTATCGACAAAGTTTAGCACCTTTAGGCATCATTCGCACGAGGATTTAAAAAACGATTGCGTTGAACTCTGGCGTAAGCACTTTTAAAAGCTTGCGATGAGAGCGTTCATACCAGCACTAAAATCACTGTTGTCTCGGTTCAGTAAGAAGTCGAAATTATTAAAGCTAACGTACTAGCGAATGCGATTTGTGTTGCTAAAAGATGAAAAAGAAAACTATATTTTTTAAGTTTTTGAAGGGTTCTTACTTTTTCTAGTAATAAACCACAGATCTGTGAATAACACGGATTGGACGTACCTACGAAATTATGTGGAAAATAAAATGACTGCCGTTGGGTTAGACCATAGAGATATTAACAATAGAGTGGCAGAGTGGGGCCTATTCGTGTCCGCCGGTGGGAGAGAGAACGCAACATTAAAGGCCCCCTGCATTTCTCTCTAACAATACATGCACAACATCAACATTACGCAGTGGCGTGCTACCTGTAACTATTATTTAAATCAGTTTATTAGTAATCAATAGTTTTAAAATTGTTTTTATTGATACACGAACGGGTGCATGATGAAGAACGACAAATACAAACTGATCTGTCGAAGAGAAAACAATTCTGGATACATTATTTATGAGAACAAGATTTACTAACGGTGAATTCAGGAACTTATTTACCTACTGATTACGTCGTGGCACACTGCAAGACGCCATGGCATGCCGCGGCGTCCAAGTGTGCCGCCAATGCCGCGACGTGCCGCGACGCGCCCCAAACGTCCCACGGCGGGCTGCGATACGATTGTATCGAAATAAAGTAATATGAATTCTAAACTCATTGAAATAAGAATGAAAATTACTTAATCAGTAATAAAATCCTTTGCCATGTCGCGACGTCAGTGCGCGCCGGCCTTATGTCGGCGATTTCTGATTTGCACCATACATACCGTAATGAAACACACAGCTACACTGAAATATCATAAGGGGTTAAGAAAAATCATAATTGATTAATACATGTTATTTATTTGTTTTTTATCTGTATAATATATAAAATCCTTGCGTTACTGATTGTCTGACAGATAAGCTACAGCCAAAATTATAAGGTGCAGGAAGCTGAAATTTGGCATGAATGTTCTTTGGGGATCGCAGGAGTGCACTAAGGACTTTCTTGAAATTCCCACGGGATCAGACAGTAACAGTTGAAAAAATGTGCAGGTGTAGCAGCGGGCGTCCTCTTGTTTATAAATAAAATTATTTTCTTCAACGTTTTATTGCTAGGAATTCTCGCATACAGTTGCTGTTCATGTTATCTGTTGGCAAAAAACATAATATAATTATTTTAACTGCTTATTTTCCTCAACGTAGAGCAGGATGCAGCGGTTTTGGGTTTTATGTAATCAGGTCTAAGTAAAGTAAGTTTGTCAAATATCGCTTTTCCTTTACTAGGTACAGACAAAATTGGTTCAATGTTTAATTTATTTCCATTTACAGACACGAGGTAGTTTTAACAATGTTATCGTTTGTGGAAGTCTCTATACATTATCCATATATCGATAACCCATATCGACATTAGCAGTAACATCACTACTAACCTCTAATACGTAAATATGGAAAATTCCAAATTACGAAAATAACAACATTTAGGCCATAACGAAGCTAAAACCTGTTAAATTAACTATAAAAAGAACCTCTTGTAACCATATTTTGTACAAATACTAATCCTTTTCAACAATATAAATCATGACTTGTTACTTACTTGTGAAGAGTACATTTGTGTTGATTATAGCTTTATCTTGCACTGCACAGTTCAAATCAACACTTAGGCATGATTTTACGATCCCTAGGAAAGCCTGAAGCACTGATTCATCTGGTTTTTAGACATATTTATGCACAAAATCAAAATTATTATGTTCGATACACAACGATTTGACAGCAGATGTACCAAAAACACTTGGCAAGCAATATGGCGACACTGGCACGATTGACATTTCTGATAGAAAATCACTATGATCAGTGTATTCAGTAACATATGGCTATCTCTTTTTTCTAACAGAGATATCGCTAAGTAAAAACGAGACAACACTATGTTTGGTGGCTTTATGTCGATTTCATTTGAATCGGTCATTTCAAAAACCTCATAAGTCACAAAATTATAATTTTTCAGAAATCAATAAAAACTGTTTTATACACAAACAAATGAGTTTTAAAGGACTTTTTTGTGTTTAATTTAGTATTTGAGTGGTAAAAAAATAAAATAGCGTATAACCTTTACAGTTTATTAATAGAAATAATAAAAAAAACCTGAAAAACAGTTCTTGACTTATGTTGTTTTAGCGAGAAATAGGGTTTGTGGTTTATAATTTAACCAAAACAATCGTAGTAATCATATTTTTTTATTGCTTATAATTAAGAATTACACTTAAAAATAATCTTATTAACATTTCCCATGTATGAATTTGTCATGTTTTAATATCTTTATGGTACATAGTCATATTCTCCATCATTCTCATCTGGATTATTTCCATTATTTGCATTTGGCCAGCTAAAAATGTTGTTATAAAATGGCATATGCTCTTCCAGAATGCTATCTTGAACTTGTTTTAAATCGTATTTTTTTTTATTTATGGGCAATTTTAAATCATAGGTGTTGATTGATGGAAGTGAAACAGGAGATGTTATTTTCTTTATTAATGAGAATGAATGTTTAATCAATCCATTTATATATTCCTCCGCTATGATAGTTCCTTTTCGATCTGAATCATACTGAAAACTCATGTATGTGGAAGGTGCAAAAGACTTTTTCTGGTTCTTTGCGACTTTTTTCCATAAGATTCAGTTGACAAACATGTTTTTTGTACAAATTTGGCCAGAATTTGTTAAATTCGAATACATCTTCAGTTTTAGCTATGACTGTAAATGTTGAGCTGGAGTTCGAAACCAAATCAATGTATTCTCCTGGGACGTAGATACGATCATGCTTTCGAATTTTTTTTTTATAACTTCGAAATCACGGTCATTTGATAAAAAGGAATGACCACGTATGGGAAAATACTGATAAACTTTTTCAAATCTTTTAGAGTCAGTCAAAGCCAACTTAAATCTCAACAATGTATTATTTTTATTTTGACCAGGGCAGCCGTCGGAAAAAAAATATAAATACTTAATATTTGCCCCATTTTTATATTTTATATAATGCATCAACATTGAACAAACCTCATTGGCTCCTTTGTTAGCAATGCCAATCTAGTGGTGCATGCAAAAACCTCTTTAAGTCACTGACTAATGTTGTTTATGCAATGAACGTCTTTCACGCGGTAATATTAAAAGAGGAAGGAATGTATTGACTAAAGTTGTTTTCACCCAGAATACGCATCTACCTTTGAGGAGCCATTTTCAGCAAAAAAAGCATGTTGGAAAAAAATGTGACTTAAGTGGTTTTTGAAATGACCAATTCATTTATATTTCTATAACGTAAAGTATCCATATGTATTATTTGTCCACTCCATATTATATTCTTTTCTCAAAGCTCTGAATGGCCATCTTTTAGCCAGCGCCCAGGTTTACTTTAAATGTCGAAAGAAGTTATTAATACTGTACTATATTCCGCATAGAAATAAACGTAACAAGCAAAAAAAATAGTATTATTAATATTAATTAACTATTTAAATCTCTTAATCTATAAAAAAACATTCATGATTCTGTCTTAGAAAAATAATTATTTACTCTGGCAACCTTGTGGCTTTCTGACAAACCAAATGCTCCCTCTACACTACTCGCGAAGTTCCTCGGCGAAGTACTCGAGAAACTTTGGCCGAAGTCCGAAGTGCGTCACTACACACTCGTTCAACTTCGCGAGGAGCTCATTCGCTCTGTAGTGCCGATAGCCTGCGCACGTTTGTGATGGATGATAAATTATTTTCTTATGACATTATCTCTATGATTATCTTTATGACATTTGTCATTGGGGTCCCAAATAACTGTCTCGGTTTGCAGAATTTCGAGGCAACAAAATTTGCTCCTATGAGCACTTTATATTGCTCATAATCGTGTTACACGCACTGTCCTAACGAAGTCGACCGAGTAGTGTAGAGGGACACCTCGTAAACGCACTTCGTGCAACTTCGGGCCCTTTGACTCGGGCGCAAAAACCGACAACAAATGGAAGTTGGCCGAGGCGAGGAAAAGTTTGACGAGGTAAGCCGAAGTGCCTGTCTACACTATCGTATTCGTCTAACTTCGTTCAACTTCGCGAGTAGTGTAGAGGAGGCAAAAGAAATGGCCATTACGAAAAGCCGGCAATCAATTAACATAATAGCTGTTTTTAATTTTATACTTTTTTACCCAGCCTTATCTAAATTAGACTAAAATATAGAAAATCTTTTAAAATATTTCATGAATTTTGGTTGTAATGAGTTTTTAAGATGCTTTTAGTGCACTGAACTAAAAATCTGCCATAGCTCTTTGGTAGTTCCAAGTAATTGCTTGGCATCTCGCCACAGTTGATGGTGTGGAGACAGCTTTTTGACAGGTCCTTTATATATTTTGCCATTAGGTACATGTAAATTACTTACATTAAGGCTGTCAAACAGTTTATCTAATAGAAGAGTAATTTTAATTAATTTTTTGCACTCAGCTGGAAGATCGCCGCGAGCGGTTAAATGTTCGGTTGCCACAGCTACGCTATGACTAAATAATTGTGTCGCCGACTTCACACGCATTTTATTTATGTTGTCGGGATTAATATGCTCTTCCGTAAGTTTGTCAAGTAGTCTAGTCGAAAATGACTTAGAAATTAACTTAAATAAGACTCAAATAATGAATTTTAAACAACAAATCAAATCAGAGAATAAGCTGAACATTTACCAAGGGGATATAAACATTCAAGAGATAGATTTCACAAAATTCTTAGGAGTCTACATAGACAATAAATTGAATTGGAAAGCACAGGTCGAACATGTATGTAATAAGCTCAATCAGTTTTCGTACGCATTATATAGGTTAAGCAAACTAGTAAACCAAACAGCTCTGATGACAGCCTATCATGGGTATGTTGCCTCTACGCTCCGTTATGGCATAATTTTTTGGGGCAACTCAACTGGTCACGACCGTGCATTCCGAGCTCAAAAGCGTTGTATAAAGAGTATGTGCAATCTGCAACAAACAGATTCCAGCAAACCACACCTTGTAAAATTAAATGTAATGTCACTGCCATCTCTGTATATTTTTGAAACTGCACTTTTTGTGAAAGCAAATCTTAATTTATTTGAATTCCGCACCAGAGCACGTAATAATGACAAATTATGTATAATAGCTAGTAAAACTCATTTGTTACATGAAAGTATATTCTGCACAGCTCCAAGAATATTTAATAAAATACCGCCAGAAATTAGAAACATAACTGATTACAATTCCTTTAAAAATAAATTGTCAAAACTGCTAATTAGCAAATGCTACTATTCTGTTAAAGAATTTCTAGATGATAAGACTTTGTAATAAGGAGAATGGATTTATATGAATTAGATTGGAATAGTAATTGTTATAATAATTTATTATTGTAATTGGTTTTATTATACTGACATTATTTGACAATGACTACATACTTATAATTTTGCATGACATTGTTAATTGTATTTTTAAATTTAATATTATATTGACATTTTTAATTGTATTTTTGAATATTTTATCATCATTTGACTGTATTAAATTATTTTTTGTGACCATAATATTGTATGCCTTGCAGGCGGAACATAGCTGAACACAAACATTTTTGTCAAACATCCTCTAGACCTATGATTCACAATAAAATGATTATTATTATTATTCCTCTTTATTTATTTTCATTCTCATTAATCTTATTTTATATAATTAAATCACTTAACAAAAAAAAAATTAACTATATAAAACAGGACCACGGAGACCCACCGGCATCGGGCACAGGGACCAAGCTACCGGTGGTTAGGGCTCCAGAGAGAGGAACCTCCGAACGATGCGTGTCGTGTCCAGCAATACTGCCTTCTGTATAGAGGACTTGATCCAGCCGTCTAACGAGAGCCTCGTGAGGTGGTGGTCGAGGCTCTTGGCAATAAGACCATTTACGGTCACGACTATCGGTACAATGATCGCCGAGTCAACATCCCACATGTCGACAATCTCGTGAGCCAGGTCCAAATACTTAATTTGTTTATCTTTTTCGGCTTTCACGAGATTCTCATCATGGGGTATGGTTACGTCGATGATCATTGCAAGGCGCTCTAATCGGTCTATCACCACTATGTCCGGCTTGTTAGCTGCAATAGTTCTGTCAGTAATGATAGACCGATCCCAGTACAGAGTAGCACGACCATTTTCAAGAACTGGGTCGGGCACATACCTGTAGTACGGTACTTCGGAGTCGACAAGTTGGTACTTTAAGGCAAGTTGCTGATGGACAATCCTGGCTACGTGGTTGTGTCTATGCAAATATTCACCGTTGGCAAGACGAGAACAACCGGATACTATATGTCTGAGCGATTCACCAGGCTGGTGACATGCCCGACATATGTCGACCGTCCCATCCCTCAGAATATACTTCCGGTAGTTGTTCGTCATGATAACTTCGTCCATAATTGCAAATACAAAACCTTCTGTTTCGGCGAAAAGATCGCCGAAACGCAGCCAGGACACCGAAGCTGGAAAATCTACATCGGGCCCATGCAAAGCCCGGTAAAACCGTCCATGCAGCTCTTTGCCCCTCCATACCTCCCTGCGCTCCTCTATACCAAGTACGGCAGGTTTGCGCCAGTTCTCTTTGGCCAGACCCAGCGGGGTAAGTCCGTTGTCCACAGCAACCACATCTCGGTGCACACCCGCGGCAGTGTGGAGAAAGTATTCTCTGAGATTGCACACCTCGCGATTGTGGAGGGTCTTGGCACTTAAGAAGCCCCGACCCCCGCACTTCCGCGGGATGTACAATCTCATCACTGACGAACGCGGGTGATGCATCCGGTATGTGGTGAGTAGACAACGAACTTTCCTATCCAAGGCGTCCAATTCCGTCTGAGTCCATCTGAGTATGCCGAAGGAGTACATTAAGGCCGGCATGGCCCAACCGTTACAGGCACGCACCTTATTTCCGCCCGAAAGAAAGCTTTTTAAAGCTTTCTTCAGGCGGCCAAAGAAACGCGCCTGCAACGATTGTTTCATGCCAGCCTCATCAATGCATAATGCCTGCGACATACCCAGATATTTATAGGTTTCGGTTGCAGAGAGTGATCTAAGTTGTGTGAAATCTGAAAGTTCTATACCATCAGATTCCACACTCCTGCCCCGCCTTACATGCATGACCGCACATTTATCCACACCGAACCCCATCTTAATTGAATTACTAAAGCTTTCAGTTATCTTTAGTAACTCAGTTAATTGGGGGTCAGTGGAGGCAAATATTTTGAGGTCATCCATGAAAAGGAGGTGGGAAATAACTAGACCTCTACTTATAGCCTAGCCCTGAACTTTCGAGCAAAGTGCTCAGTGGGTTCAGTGCTAGGCAAAACCATAGTGGACTCAAACTGTCGCCTTGGAAAATACCCCGCTTGATCCTTATAGGTACGCCATACCCGGAAGGCTGTCGACACCCTGGATAGCGAAGCACCGTACTCCACTGCCCCAAACATAGAGACCATGGGACAAGAGGGCGCATAGAGTTGCATCAACTTTGTACAACTCCAGCACCCTCAAGAGCCACGTATGTGGCACAGAGTCATAGGCCTTCTTATAGTCTATCCAGCATGTCGCCAGATTCTTTCGACTACGGCGAACCTGTTGGCTTATGGTCATGTCAATAAGGAGTAGCTCTTTAGTACCACGGGCCCCGCTTCTACATCCATTTTGAGATACAGATAAGATGTTATTTCTAAATATATGCGCTTCTAATTTCGTTCTCAAAATGGATGTAAAAACTTTATACATTGTAGGCAGGCAAGTTATAGGCCTATAGTTCGTAGGCTCCGTGGTACTACCAGCCTTAAAGAGCAGATGAGTTACGCCAGTTGTCATAAAAATAGGCAGCGACCCTGAATCCAGAGATGACTGAAATTGAGAAGCCAAACGAGCATGTGCACTGCGTAGCCATTTTAACCAGAAATTGTGCAGCCCGTCCGGTCCTGCCGATTTCCAGTTGGCTAACTGACGGACTGCACAATATACATCTGTGCTGTCAATGGCTACGGGCTCCATGTGAGGTATTGCCTCACATGAGCGTTTAACATCTCTAATCCAGTCATCTTCCGTATGGCTGATGGGAGTCGACCATATGCTGCGCCAAAATTCAATCGTATTCGCATCATCTGGCCGACTTCCATCATCCACACGTGGGTCAGGTCGCTCCCAATTTCTATAAACCAACTTCTCATCTCTTTGGAATGCGCGATTTTGGGAGTATCGGGCTACCCTTTTCTTGTATCGTTTGATACGATTTGCCCACGCATAAACTTTCTGCTTCAGGAGGTCGATGCGTTCTGTGACCCGTGACACATACTCTTGAGGACGGAGTCCCGTTCCTTTAAACGCCCGGTTCACAAAACGCATCACTCTCGGGCGGGTATTGCCCGACCTGAAGCAGATTAGTTTGCCTATGAGTGCCCTGGTCTCAGCAATACGCCGCTCAATTCTACGCTGCCAAGCCGGGACGGCATCTCGAGGAGCAATATCAAAACTGTTTCCTATTTTAATATTAGCTACTCGACATGCCGCTACAGCCGCACAGTACAGAATTGAGTGCGTATCGCTAAGATTTTCACTATTGTCTAAGTAAATAGGCAATAGTGAATCCAGGGCACACACAAGCGCCATATTCTTTTTATGCGTGGGCAAACGCGGCAGCCGAGGTCTGTCTTGCAATTCAACGTACCGATATTCCCCAATGGCACACTCCAAAGCACTCCTTATCTTATCAATGCACTGGGTACTTACTTGTGTATCCCTGTCTACCACCTCTTCACCTCCTTCTTGTTGTCTGTGCAATATGTTTGGCACTGAAGCTACATTGCGTGTAGGAGGTTGGTTGGCAGGGATAACTGGCAAGTCTGAGCGTAGCCTCTCAAGTGCGTCGTCATCAAGCAGGCGGCAGCGCTGGATGGCTCGCACTTGATCGGACAGTCGCTGTGCCGAAACGTTGACAACCGGTTCCAAGCCCTGAAACAGAGACAGCATGCGATCACGGTACGCCGTAAGGTTGGTACCTCCCTCTGTAGCCACAAAATATGCCCGCATGACATTTTCGTTCATGGATTGTGTCCATCTCATGCGGTGCACATTACCACCGGCAGCGGGGGCCCTGTTCGAAACCGGTGGGTCTCGGGGTCCCAAGCGTAAGGGTGGCCGGCCTCTTCCCCGGCGACGTGCTGGTGGTGGCGAGTTGGCGACGACGGCGGGAGCTCGACGCCTCAACACTCGGCGATGCTGGCGCTGGTGCCGGCGGCTGGGAGGCGATGCTGGCGCTGGTGCCGGCGGCTGGGAGGCGATGCTGGCGCTGGTGCCGGCGGCTGGGAGGCGATGCTGGCGCTGGTGCCGGCGGCTGGGAGGCGATGCTGGCGCTGGTGCCGGCGGCTGGGAGGCGGAGCTGAGCGACGAGTCCGGGGGTCTAAGGCGTGCTACTGCTGCTCTGGCTCTCGTCAACATATATATTTCTTGATATTATCATTATTTATTATTGTTTACAATTTTTCATTTGACACAAGGTGTCATCTTCGCTATGTTTTTCTAAATACTATTTCTTCTGATTTTATGGTTTTTATAAATTATGTCTGTATATTTATCGGATATTGTATCTTCTTTTAGTTGTTTTACTATATAAATTGTACCGCAAAACTGTTATACAAAATAAAATGTAAATTTGCAAGAAAATATGTATTCATGTTGATTCCAAGGTGTTGCCAGTTTCAATTATATTATTATTATTCTCTTTATTTTAACATTCTCTCATAAATTATATTTTACATTTTTATGTGATTTAGAAAAAAACGATATAAATATTATTATAATAATAATATTTATATTATAGTCTCAGCTCCCCAAACGATTTGTCTGCTGCATACACTTTCTGGTAATACTCCCACTTGACAATTTGTTTTTCTCTGTTCGAGCCAGTTCCAAAATAAAAGATGGTATGCAGTGGACTGTATAATTATTATAATTGGTAGTATACTGGTTCGTTATACAAAAGTAAATGCCCGACAATTCAGCGCAAGCACCGCAAGCGAAAGAGATGTAAACGTGTGTTTCGTTGGGCTTCTGATCGCTCAGATCGCTGACAGATGACGGCGCGCGCTCCCGTGCGCAGGCGCCGCGCGCCGTAGTGTTGTGACACGATTTTAGTGATGTGAAAAAGGTTGTTACTAATTAATATTAGTAACGTGTCTACGATGTGTCGTAGACATTCTGCCGGGCCGCAAACGAGTGGGTTGCTTCTTGCTCTTCTGATCGGTTCTGTGTTGGTCTTGATGCCGACCACTTCTGTGGCTCCGCCAGGCCCCAGTTGGAGCTGTGTTGCTCGTCCCAGGACGCAACGGACTGGTGGACGCGCATCATGGCAGCTGTCCCAATGACTCATGCCATCTGGTCTGGATCTGTGAAATTTGGCTTCTTGTGCATAATGTTCATATGCATTGCAGTTTGCCGGTGGTGGCTCAGGATACAGACAATGGTTGACCAATTAAGAAGTGAAATGGAGTGAGGGCAGAGAGTGAATCAGACGGGCTGGAAGAGAGGCGTCTAAGACCTAGAAAGTGAGAAGTATGTAGGGAAATGCCTCATGTGTGTGGTGTGCTAAGCCTTAGACCTTCCTAAGTTGACGTCCGTTGACTGTTGCTCACCATAACCCACCATAGTATTGAGAATATGGGGGAATGCAGTGAAAGTGATGCCTTGTTCTGCTGCACTGCCGCTGATTAAGCTGTGATTCTCTGCCAGAAACCTGTGACAACATTTGACGCCACTACAAGTGAAGCCATTGCCTGAATTTGCATGTCTGTGGACTGTGAACAGTCTGAAAGTGAAAGTCTGAAACTGAACAGTCTGAAAATGAATGTCTGAAAGTGTGAATGAATGTCAGGTTCCTCGGCAGCTGATGAATGCATTTAGTAATGCTAAGTAAGATTCTTTCGTCAAGTCGGTAACTGATCCAGATTGACAGCTAGAACTGGCATACATAAATGCATATGTATGACTCAATATTGACTACCACGCCCCCTATGGTTACTGATCATGACTAAGGGACTGGTAGCAACTTTGAAGAAGCATGAAAAATGTTCTGTGAAATGTGAAGTACTTAATGAGTTTGCAAATAAATGTGATGATTGCAAACTATTTGTTTTTTTTTGTAATCGCGGGTTAGCGAGCCTGCCGCCCACGCGAATGAGAGCACCAGCCTGATAATAAATGAATTAATGTTATGAAATTAATGATTTTTATTTTGTAAAGATTTGTTAGAAATGAGTTTTTATGTTTTACTGAATTTAATTGTCTGAAAATAGTTCTGATGTTAATAAAATTAAATTGTTTGAAGCTGAATTACTGTGTTTTATTTTACAATAGGGTATTTGACTAAAAAAATTGAATTAGTCCGTCAGTTAGATTATCGAAAAATATTGAATACGTATTTTTTGTTTTATCAAACCAGTTAAAAATTACGAAGATAAAACGCATCAAAGATAGAGAAACGCCTAAGAGTGGGGGCTTGTAACGTCACTTGCCAGTAAAAAGTGTACTGGCAAGTGACGTCACACGAGTTTTCAGCGAAGCTTGTCGTCTTCATTTTTTGTTTACGGGACTAAAGAAAATATACGTGTCCAATATTTTTTGGAAATCTATCTGACGGACTAATTCGATTTTTTTAGTCAAATACCCTATTGTATATGAACTGCAATATGTTATGTCAGTTATGTCTGTTAATTTGTGAAGTTGTAAATTAATGAATTGTCTGTGTGTAATTTTGAATGTTGTTTCTGAGATTGTGAAGTATTATTTCTGAAAGTTCTGAGTAATGTCTGATTGTGTGTAACACTTGATTAGTGTTTCAGTGATTCTGAAATACTGATTCTGAAAGGTATGTAATATGGTAATATCTGTATCTGAATTGTTGTCTGATTTGAATCGTTTTCTATGTTAAGAAAACAATTCTGTCTGACCACTTAAACACTCTGATGATTGTTTAAGTGGTGTGGTTCTTAAAACCAATTCCTAAAACATGATGAATGTGTAAGGAATTCTGAATTTGAAAGTTCTGATTTGAATTGTTCTTCTATGAGAAGAAAAAACAATTCTTTGTCTGTCCAGCTTAAACAATCTGATGATTGCTAAGCGGTGTGGTTCTTAAAACCAATTCCTAAAACTTTTAGTGTTTTAGGAATTCTGAAATTCTGATTATGAAAGTTCTGATTTGAATTGTTCTTCTATGTGAAGAAAACACAATTCTGTTTGTCTGTCCGACTTAAACAATCTGATGATTGCTAAGCGGTGTGGTTCTTAAAACCAATTCCTAAAACTTTTAGTGTTTTAGGAATTCTGAAATTCTGATTATGAAAGTTCTGATTTGAATTGTTCTTCTATGTGAAGAAAAAACAATTCTGTTTGTCTGTCCGACTTAAACAATCTGATGATTGCTAAGCGGTGTGGTTCTTAAAACCATTTCCTAACACTTGTTAGTGTTATTGGAAGTTCTGAATTGTCTGTAAATGTATGAGTTGTCTGAGTGTGTGTGAAAGTGATGATTGTCTTTTTGTTTGTGGTTCTGAGGCAGTTCTTGGAGTTTTGAGTTGAAGGAGTCACTGATTGATTTTGTGTTTATGCTTGTGGTTGTGTATGTGGTTGTGGGTCTGTGGCAGTTCTTGAAGATCTGAGTAGTTGTAAATGTATGAATTTTTTGAGTGTGTGTATGACTGAATGATTTTGTGTTTATGCTTGTGTTTATGTGTGTGGTTCTGTGGCAGTTCTTGAAGGTCAGAACAATTGCTGATATGCCCAGGTGATGTTGGCCAGCAGCTGCTATCATCATCCCTGAGAAAGCCTGGACCAGAGAGCCACAATTGTGGATGTTTGTGTGATGATGTTGTGACAACCCTAGATATGATATATGAGACTTTCGTTCGTTCTCATTCACATCAAAACAATAGCTCCGTAATATAATTAAAAATTCTGCTTAATTAATTGATATTGCTAATAGAAATAGTGCTCAAAGGGTCTCGACATCAAGATACGTGAGCACAGTTGTTATCAGAAGAGAATAACACGGAAATTAACAAAAAACGCAAATCAAAGAACAACTGGATACTCACCAAGGCATTTCTCAATTATTTATATGATATCATCATCGAATCATGTTCAAATTTGGAAATACAACAGCTACTGAAGACTAACATAACCTCAAAATCAATACCTAAATGATAACTGCACTGAAAACGAAAAACCCTTTGGAATTCAGGTATAAAAACGGTTATATACAATAACAACATCGCCAATTTGAAAAACACAAGCTGATCTGAAATATAACTGTGAGTACAAAATTCAATTATTTACGAGTGCATGTTTAGGACACTTAGAGGCTATTTTTCCGAAACAGCTGATTTTGGCATTTTGAGTTTATAAGTCATTCAACTACTGACCGAACATAGACACAGTCGACACAGAATATCATTATAATCCGACCATAGACATATTTAAACACATCTGTATTACTCTACTACACGACTACAAATTTATATTGACAAACTTGGAACGGTTTGCGAAACCAAATAACAGAGGGCGTTACTAGTAACAATAACAATGGAGCAAGTTAACAACATCACTTTTAGAAAACCTCTGGCAAGATCAAGATCACTAGAAAAAATGGACATGAGTAAATCGTTTAATTCTTCGTTTTCTGACGATTTATTAGGGAAAAGCATGGACATGTCAAACCATTTTCTAGCAATATGTAGAGAGGAAATGAAAGGTGAAATATCTAATCTAAAATCTAATTTACAAAGCACTCAAAATGAATTAGAAAATGTAATATTAGAAAATATAGCCCTAAAAGACCAAATTTCACAGCTGACACAGGAAGTAGCAGTATTAAAGCAAATCTGTCAAAGTCCTCTATCTTCACATAAGAAACGCATATCATTGTGTAGAAAAAACAGTCTCAAGCGCCGACTTACTGATACTTTTAAGACCACTCCTCTTACTGTGCCGGATAGCAACTCGTCTGAAAGTTCATGTACATCAAACGTTCCAGACGCGGAAATGCTTCCATCTGAAAAAGAAACAACTTTAGACAAGAACCCTGCTATAAAATCTCCTGATACCAAAATTCCAACGCTGTCTAAAAATGATCAGAAATCAAAAACTCCTATACAAAAGAAAGACAAATTATGTATCCTGAGCACGAATAAAAGAAATCACATCTTATCTATTATAGAATCCACAGTCAATAGTACATTTGAATACTGCCATTATATGACACCGAATGGAGACATTAAAAAACTCATAGAAGGCATAAAACCAAAGTTAGCTCAGTACTCAATGCAAGATTTTTGTGTTATCCTTATTGGGGAAGAAGATTTCAAGAAAACAAATAACTATTTAGCTACCGTCCTGTACATCAGAGAGATCTTACAAAATATAAAAAATACGAATATAATTATCTGCTTACCGACATACAAAATATGTAAAACTCATTTTAATTTATTTAATTGGCGAGTCGAAACTTTCAATAATCTTTTGTACTTGGACATCTGGACTAATCAATATGCATACTTAGTAGATAGTAATCTCAATCTTAAGTATGACAACAGCATGTTTGATAGACGTACAGGCAACATAATTGATTCAGGTATGCGCACAGTGTTTTTAGATGTATTGGAACTAATTGGTGATCTACAATATAATAGTCAGGTCAGTCAGTCAGCCGAACTTTCTCCTAGTAACTCTCCTACCACCGACTGTTTTCGTACGTAACAACATAAAATCAATTTCGTTATTGCACCAAAATATTGCCGGCATATTAAATAAAAAAGATATTTTTGAAGTGGCACTGGAACAATTAAGAAATGATGATATTATTATAGACATTATTTGCTTAACTGAAACTTTTATGAAAAAAGGAACAGAGGCAAATTTGCTTCTAAACAATTATTATTTAATCTCTTCGTACAGTAGAAAACATCAAAAGAGAGGTGGCACATGTATCCTAACTAAACGAAACCTAGAGTGTAAACCATTAACTTTTCTAACCAAGCCGATAGATTACCTATTTGAATATAGTGCCGCTGAAATCACTTCACTTAATCTATGGGTAGTATGTCTATACAGGATTCCAAATCAAAATGCATCCTGCTTTTTACAGAATCTTGACCGCCTCTTATACAATATTTCCAAATATAAGAGGAGTAAGAATCTTATTATTTGTGGTGACTGGAACATTGATATTTCAAAAAATAATAATAATACTAAGGAACTATTATCTATATTAAATAATCATAATATTACTAATCACATCACAAGGCCGACCCGTAAAGATTCATGTATTGACCTAATTGCCAGTAACTTGAGTAATGTCCAATCTAAAATACCTCACCTAGCACTATCTGATCATGAAACTGGTCAAATCATTACTTTCAACTTAAATGACGTAAAACCAAATATAACCAACCCTCAACAATGGTTCGAAAAAAAAAGAGATTTTAACAAAGATAACTTATGTAAATTTTTTGAATGTATGAGCGCTATAACATTTTACGAAGTCTTTAACAGTCAGGATACAAACGAAGCATTTGATAGCCTACATGATGATTTGATGCTCTACTACAATTTGTGTTTTCCTATAATCTTAGTGAAAAAGACAAATAAACCGCTGAAAAATAAATGGATTACCAAAGGTCTTAAAAAATCTTGTACTAACAAACGACGTATGTACCTAAGCTACCATCTTTCTGCTCTTAATAAATATACCAAGAAAATTAATTACAAAAATTATACTAAGATCCTAAAGAAGTGTATGTTACAAGCGCAGAGAATAGACAATTCTCGTTATATACACAAGTCGAGCAACAAATGCAAAGCGGTGTGGAACACGATAAAAAACAACATTGTCGAGTACAAACCAAAAAATGACATAACCTGCATAAAGTATGACAATTACCAATACACTGACAAAGCTGAAATAGCCACAGTTTTTAATAATTATTACATAAATATGACTACTAATTATGAGAATTTGACCAAAACTTTTATGACTTCCTATTCGTATGACATACAAAAAAATTATAATTCTATTTTTCTGACACCCACAAATGAGACTGATATATATAAAACAATAAATTCCTTGAAAAATACTAACTCCACTGGCTATGATGACATAGAAACCAAGATTTTAAAATTATGTGCTAAGGTTATAGCAGCTCCACTCAGCCATATTATTAATTTATCATTTACGCAAGGAATATTTCCAAACCGGCTGAAAAAATCAATCGTAAAACCGATATACAAAAAAGGCGATACTTCTGACTTGAATAATTATCGTCCAATCACTCTTATTCCTATATTATCAAAAATAATCGAAAAGATCATACATGATAAGATTTATAGCTTTCTTGACAAAAATAACATACTCAAAGACGAACAATACGGGTTTAGGAAAAATCACTCAACGACCTTAGCATGTTTCAAATTGATGAAGACAGTAACGAATTGTTTAAATGGAAAAAAAAATGTTGTAGCGATATTCCTCGACATGTCTAAGGCATTCGATTTTGTTTCCCATGACACACTATTACATAAGATAGAAAAATATGGAATTCGCGGTAATGCCTTAGACTGGATAAAAACATATCTATGTGATCGCCAACAATGTGTAGAGATCTCAGGATTTAAGGGGAGACAGAGAATATCCCAAAGGTCACCTTATTTAATTAACAGCACAGGAGTACCCCAAGGGAGCATTTTAGGTCCACTGCTGTTCCTACTATACATTAACGACATGCCTGATATTACAAAGCATGAATGTATACTATACGCTGATGATACCACTCTTGTAATTGAGAACAAGGACAAAAGCGAACTGGAAAGCGAAGCTAATAGAACTCTAGAACAAATGATTAATTGGCTAAATAATAATAATTTGCATGTGAATATAGATAAAACAAAAATGGTTCAATTTACTACACATAATAGAACTCCACTAAAACTTGACATTATATACGACCACAAACAAATAGATGAAGTTGCTCACACTAAGTTCTTAGGGATAACAATTGACAATCTTTGCAGTTGGAAACAGCATATTGACGACCTATGTACTAAATTGGATAGATTCGTGTATGCTCTTAACCGTATTAGGCAAATAGCAACTATAGACGCTACACTATGCGCCTATCATGGTTATGTCTCATCTCTACTCCGCTATGGGATTATAATATGGGGTAATTCAACTGATTTCTTGAGAATATTCAGAGCCCAGAAAAAGTGTGTCCGTTCACTTGCTGGAGCTGATCCATTAGACAGCTGTAAACCTCTATTTAAAAAATTCAATATTCTGCCATTACCCTGTCTGTACCTCTATGAAATCTGCTTATTTGTACACAAAAATAGCTATTTATTCGAGAAGCACAACGCTGTAGTGTCTCGACCGGGTCGCCATATAAATAAATTAAATGTACCTAAACAACGCATCAATGTGTTTAGTCAAAACGCGTACTGTATGGCCATACGCGTGTACAACAAACTAAATGACAAATATAAAATACTTCCATTAAATAGAATGAGATCAGAATTGCATAAATTCCTATTAAATAAGTCCTATTATAACATAACCGAATATTTTAATGATAGGAATATATAAGGACTGTTCGATTGTAAGAATCAATATGTAATTTAATTAAACATTATGCTTTTTATGACATTCTAATTTAAATGACTTTAATATTGTATGTATAGTAATGACATTATGTACTGTGTAATTTTTAATGAAAGAATTAACTTAAATTGAATTGAATACCTATATCTTTGTATGCACTAAATATTTGTACACTGTTAATGCAGTAGAATATCATGGACACAATTATATTGTAAGACCTTATTGACTGTATTCTCACAAATAAATCAATCTTTATCTTTATCTTTATCTTTATGATATCTGGGGGTTTCTGTATAGTGTGTTGCTGTGTTTGCTTGTGTGTATGTGTTTTTGGGTGTGATTTGAATTGTTTTCCTTGTTTCAGAAAACAATTATTTTTCTGTTTGTCTGATTGGCTTAAACAATCTTGTGATTGTTTAAGTGGTGTGGTTAATGTAACCATTTCCTCACATGACTGTTGAGGAGTCTGAGGTATGTCTGAAGGAGTAGAAATGTTTTCCACTTCCCTAAATCTGTGTGTGTTTCTGATGTGTGAAATCTGATTAAAATATGAAGTCTGTGTTTTGTTCTGATTAGTCAGCGTGTCTGAGATGCAGCCTGTTGTCAACCAGCCTAATTTTGTTTCAATTAGAACTGGTTGCTGTTCCCCTAATTCCAATCTTCCAGTACCCATGACTTGCCAGAATATGTCTGCGCCCAACAACAAGTCAATAGGGGCTGGAATGTTAAAGTCTGGGGTCTGCCAGTTGTATGCAACTAGGTAATTTAATGTAATCTGTGTTTATGAATGTCTGTGGTACTGCGTTTGAAATCTGATTAATTACAAGACACAATGTGTTTGTGCTGTAATTGTTGTGTGCTGATTTTATGTGAATGTTAGTGTTTTTTGTTATGTGTGTGGACTGATTGTTAATACTAGTGACTGTGGTGTCCATAGTATTTAAGGGAAAACCTAACTTTGAGCACAAGTGCCTAGTAATGTAGCTAGTTGTGCTGCCATTGTCTAGGAGTGCTCGTACTGTGTGTGGTTTTCCATGTTTGTCCAAGATTATGACTTGTGCAGTTGATAGTGGTGTTGTTTTGTTCTGTGTGTAGCTACTGAATGTGACTGATATTGAATTTGGTGTGTCTAAGTGTAAAAGTGTATTATGTTTTTTTTTGCAGTACTTACATGTCCCTCCTCGGCAAGTTTTGTTATCATGCCCAGGGTGTAAACAGTTGGAACAGATATTTAATTTCTGAACCTCTGTGATCCTTTGTTGTATGGGCTTCTGTCTAAACTTTTCACAGGAAAATATTAGATGATGCTGTTTACAAATTGGACATGTGGGTACTTTTGATGTGTTCATTTTTGTGAATGACTTTGTGTTTTGTCCTACTTGAGTATCTGATCTGTTGTTGTTTTTACTATTTGATTGTTCTAAAACTTCTAATACATCAGCACGATTTTTTAGAAACTTATTCAGGCACTCAAGTGTGGGCATGTCTGTGAGTGTGTTTTTGTGTTCTTCCCAATATCTTAGTGTGTTTGGGTTGAATTTACTGGACACTATTAATGTACCTATCCCAGTATTCTGTTTTTTCACCTAATGTGGCTAATGCACTGAGGTTTTTCTTAACTGTGTCAAGTAGTTGTCTCAAACACAGGGAGGATTCTGTATGAATGTGATTTATGTTGAATAATGCATGAATGTGATTTCCTATCAACTGTCGTTTGTTGTCATATCTTTCACACAACAATCTCCATGCCACCTCAAAGTTGTCACCTGTCATTTCTAATGATTTAATAACTAGTAATGCTCTGCCCGATAGTGAGGAACGCAAGTAATGAAACTTC
The DNA here is from genome assembly GCA_944739405.2 of Euclidia mi. Lineage (NCBI taxonomy): Eukaryota > Metazoa > Arthropoda > Insecta > Lepidoptera > Erebidae > Euclidia > Euclidia mi. The sequence continues at coordinate 29,718,143 of OX123208.2, read as the reverse complement.
TGAATGTTGTCTAGTGTATTGTGACTAGTAATGTCGCACGGGTGATCGATTTTCACGGGATAGCCGGGATCGATCACTCGCCGAGCAATAAAAAGAGATGCTTAGGTTGTCTTACGGGAAATAAATAAAAATATCACCAGGACAGATTAAACTCGCGTTATATTCCAGATTCACAATTTTGATTAATAAAAGAACCGACACTAGGGGTTAACCGGCTAGATAGTTATCCAGGGCGTAGGTCGTAAGTTAACACTCCACAGGTCCACGGATGGATACTCAGCTTTCACGTGTCCCAGCCGAAGAAAAAGCAAAGCCAACCACGTGTGTCGCCGGTATATATGTCGTCGGCAAGCGGGTAAGGGTCCCCACTCCAGTGCGTCATCGTAGTGGGGCTCGCAAGTGCGGAGGCACGACGTCACACACCCCCCCCGTTAGGCCGGGATTTTCCCTAAGGAAAATTCCCTAGCCCAACGGGCGTAGCAGCCCTGAAGATAAACAAAGAACAAAAAAGTGTATAATACTATAATGTATTACAGAGGGATGTTAAGGCATAAATAGGGGTTAGTCATAGTCTGTTGCAAAAAGTAAATGGGTCTGTTGTTAGTTTGTTACATTTGTTACCAAGAAGCTCTTGTTACAATCGGAGGTTTCTAGAGTACCTAACGTATTTCTTTAAAATTTTGTGTTAATTAAATAAAGATAAAAGCAATGGATGTATCACTTGATAAAATGTTTAGTGGCAAACCAAGGACGTCGTCAAATATAGCATGGCACCGTCCGATGTCGGCGTGGGCTCGGCAGGACGAGGAGCTGATGCAGAGGTCTGCGCGGGCCCTCGCCACGGCCACGGACCCCTTGGACAAGCTGCGGCTCTTGTGCTTCTCCCGCGGATCCTCCGGCATACTAGCGCTTGGAAGGATCTTCCGAAGAATGGCCGGTGACAGCAGGAAACTGAACAAGGAACAATTCATGGATGGCATCAAGGAGCTGAGCGATAAGGATGCCGAAGCGTTGTTCGCGCAATTCGACAAAGAGAAGACTGGCACTATCAACGTAGATGAGTTCCTTGATCATCTCCGTCCGCCCATATCAGATGGCCGTCGCGCGTTAGTGGAGCAGGTATTTAAGAAACTTGACAGTTCTCGTGCGGTGCGCGTGCAGTCACATTGCGAATTTAGTCGCAAGATTTACACTACCTTGTGCCGTCGTGTTTTATATTTAGTTCCGGTAACTTCACGAAAATTTAATTCGAAATAAATATCAGAACGAAAATTGTTGATTCATAATGGCAGGCAAACAACTAAAAAACAATGTTTGCATTATTGGGTCGGGCAATTGGGGATCTGCAATTGCTAAAATCGTCGGCCGAAATGCTGCTCGACTTCCGAATTTTGAAGACAGAGTTACTATGTGGGTTTACGAAGAGATGATTGAAGGAAAAAAATTAACAGAGATAATTAATGAGACCCACGAAAATGTAAAATATTTGCCAGGACACAAACTTCCAGAGAATGTGGTGGCCATTCCTGACGTCGTCGACGCAGCGAAAGACGCCGATCTCCTAATCTTCGTAGTTCCTCATCAGTTCGTAAGAACTATTTGCTCCACACTTCTAGGAAAAATTAAACCGACGGCAGCTGCGCTTTCTTTAATTAAGGGCTTTTTCTTCGGCTGGGACACGTGAAAGCTGAGTATCCATCCGTGGACCTGTGGAGTGTTAACTTACGACCTACGCCCTGGATAACTATCTAGCCGGTTAACCCCTAGTGTCGGTTCTTTTGTTAATCAAAATTGTGAATCTGGAATATAACGCGAGTTTACTCTGTCCTGGTGATGTTTTTATTTATTTCCCGTAAGACAACCTAAGCATCTCTTTTTATTGCTCGGCGAGTGATCGATCCCGGCTATCCCGTGAAAATCGATCACCCGTGCGACATTGCCGAGCAATAAAAAGAGATGCTTAGGTTGTCTTACGGGAAATAAATAAAAACATCACCAGGACAGAGTAAACTCGCGTTATATTCCAGATTCACAATTTTGATTAACAAAAGAACCGACACTAGGGGTTAACCGGCTAGATAGTTATCCAGGGCGTAGGTCGTAAGTTAACACTCCACAGGTCCACGGATGGATACTCAGCTTTCACGTGTCCCAGCCGAAGAAAAAGCCCCGCTTCTCGTATGAAATATCGGTAAATTTAGAAATAATGTTGTCAGCGGTAGCTCTCTGGTCGACTGTAAGATGATCATAGGAAACAAGATGTGTAGGGGGAACTGCCTGCAACTCCATTACTTGAGCGTCGGACTTGTTCACAATCAAAACAGACTCCAATTTGTTAGGAAATAGGCCAAAGCTTCGCCAAAAATCCATGCCAAGGATAAGGGAATTTTGAATCCCAGGTACAACATGAACTTCTAAGTTAATCAATTTATCCTGAAACTCGAAGGGTAGAAACACCGATCCCAAGGACTCAAATCGACTAGTAATGAGTGATTGAAATGTGTGTCTGTACTCAAGCCAATCATGATGATCACCTGAGAAGTGTGGCAAGTCAATTGTGGGTAGTTTAATAAATTATTTGGTCCCACCTGAGTTATCCTTGTCTGATTCTGGATTAGTTACTGGCCTGTCGTTCAACTGAATCAGCTGGGAAGCCTGTGCCACTAGCAGATGGTATTCATTTTCAAACTGCTCACTTTCTGGGTCCGGGTCATCGTTCAATTCTGAAATGTCAGTGTTTAATTCAATTACTGTCTGAATTTCCTGAAATTGTTTGTGTATACACTTGAATTCTGACAATCGGTTTTTCAATTCAATGACTTGGATATCTGATAGTGATTGATTGGGCAAAATGAAGTTTAGGTATTTTTTAAACAGTGTGAGTTTCCTCTTCACAATGACACGTTGTTTGATTAATTCTGTATTATCAGATTTGTGACCTTTGGTGGCCATTGCTGTGAATAAAGGACACACAATGTTCCACAAGAGATGAAAATGATAGGCAGGCAAATGTTGTCACAAAGTTTTTGAAAAGAAATGTGCAATACTTATATTAGCGTGCAGTGCAGTAAGCGGCAGAAAGCAGGGCTGTGCAAAGCGTGGGTGCACAGATAACACGTGGAGGGCGAAGGCCTAGGGCGCATGCACATGCGACCACGTGGTGCCTCCCTTCTGAGACTGGCGGCTGGCAATTCAAGCACGTCACGGCTGCACGGCAAGCAATTGAGATGCTGTAAATGATAAGGCGACGTTAAAGTTTGAAAAAGAAAAACATGAAATGTTAGTCGAGAGGTTGACAGGTGACGTTTGAAATTAATTTGTGCTTTTCTGAATATTTGTGATTAATTCTGATTGAAATGGATATATACTTAGTTGGAGAACATAAGTATTACGAAGAGGTGGGTCTGTGATGTCTGATTCAAATTGCTGATGCAATTTTGAAAAGTCTGATGTGAAATTAGGGAAAAAATTAACACATACATACATACATATACTCACGCCTTTTTCCCGTCGGGGTGGGCAGAGACAACAGATCGCCACTTGCTTCTATCCTTACAAACCTCACGCGAAAAAATTAATTGGTCTGATTATCTGTTATCCTGAGGCTGCGATGCGCCGCGCTGACACCGTCGTGGCACGTCGACCGTCGTTGTCCTCGCCGTGAAGATTTTTCTAGAAGCCCGCCGCTGAGCTGAGTCCGTTGATTTTCGTAATGGCTGATATGGCGGCGGTCTTGATCACGACGCGTACGCAGATTGACGATCCCGGCGAAGATGGACCATGTTCGAGCCAGTTCCAAAATAAAAGATGGTATGCAGTGGACTGTATAATTATTATAATTGGTAGTATACTGGTTCGTTATACAAAAGTAAATGCCCGACAATTCAGCGCAAGCGCCGCAAGCGAAAGAGATGTAAAGCTGTGCGTCCACCGGATCGGAATCGGAGCGTACGGAGCGGAAGGATTTGTTGCTTTGTATTAATTTCTATGAAACTGCGTGCACTGGATCGGCATTTCTGCGCCAGAGACCGGTATTTGTGCTGATGACGTCATCCGCAGTGAACGCATCATTCGGATTCCGAGCGTTTCAAGTTCTGACGTGTTTGCGGCATTAAACTGTAGGCAAAAATACTTATTCACGATGAACGACGATGTTTTAATTACTTTAGTAGAGTCATATGAATGTACCCAAAAATCTATGATATTCATTATTTATGATATTCATCAAATGTATAATATTCTCCGAAAATTAATCTACAACAATATCCTCGTCACTATCCTCCTGCTTTAAAAATACCTAAATTGCCGATGCTGAATCCGAATGCAGTGGACGCACCCCATCGGCATTTTGTAAATGACGACGCTCCGATTCCGATCCGGTGGACGCGCAGCTTAAACGTGTGTTTCGTTGGGCTTCTGATCGCTCAGATCGCTGACAGATGACGGCGCGCGCTCCCGTGCGCAGGCGCCGTAGTGTTGTGACACGATTTTAGTGATGTGAAAAAGGTTGTTACTAATTAATATTAGTAACGTGTCTACGATGTGTCGTAGACATTCTCCGTCTACCAAGTAAACCATATCTTTGGTTAAGAGCGTTTATTCCGTCGGAGGCGATTTAGCGGGTTTTTATTGTTCTATTACGTTACGGATAAATAACAATTAATATTAAAGATATAGAATATACGAAAGTTCAGTTCTTTATTAAGAGAGTGTTAAAGAAAAATATATGGGTTACTATAGTAAATATTTTAAAACGGATGAATTAAACTCATTTTCGTCATTTCTGTAGTTGAGGCCAACATTAATGGTCGCTAGTGCTATGAAAACTTATCGTTCTATAATTCTGTAAATGTAAACTGTACAAGCAGAAGTATTACAAGCGAGTGCTTAAAATAAAAATTGTACTTTCATTCATAATTTCAATAAAATCGGAGATCAAAACAGTGCATTTTGCTTAATTTTAGCCCACAAATTTGCATTTATTTCTAAAAAGCTACTGTAATTATTAAACAGATAAATACATATTTAGAAACCATAAGATTAATTTTAAGTCATATAATAATATTGGAATCTAAACTTTTTGTTTGTAATTAATATGATTTTTTTAAAAAGACCTATAAAGCTCGAAGCGCGATGCTGCGTCCGCCATTCAGCGCTGAGCGCTCTCAAAGAACGGACCTGTCGCTCGCGTCCGCGTCCGCGATTTTACGTAAAAATTGCATTCCAAAACGTTTATAGCGCGGCTAAAGCCTCTTGATCCGTATTTTTTTTCTCAACGTATTTGTTTATAAATATGTAAAGTTGATGTATCCTTATTTATGTATTACGCACATATTAATATGATATGATATTAATAAGATAATGATACAATCTATATGGGTATCGTTTTCGAGATTTTAGGGACGCTGATTAATAATAAGAAATTTATTACGTCAAAATGGCGGCGGGGAAATCAAAGATGGCGGATGGGAAATCAAAGATGGCCGACGGGATTTTTTAAGGAATGGGGAAATCAAAAACACCATCTATTTCGTGATCAAAGATGGCAGATAGGATTTTTTTTTTTTAAATAAATATGGGTATCGTCTCCGATGTTTAAAGGGATGGGGAATCTGAATACAACATCTATTTCGTGATTCAAGATGGCGGTTGGGAAATCAAAGATGGCGGATGGGATTTTTTTTTAAAGTCGATATGGGTATCGTCTCCGATATTTTAAGGAATGGGCAATTCAATATTATATAAAAATCTATGTTTGTTTGTTCATCATTAAAAGATTGAAATGATATGAGATTAAGCGCTAAGCCAATGGTAGCTTTGGAAAAGGAGCTTGGAAAAAATGGAATTAAATAAAAACTCTTAAAAAGGCGATACGGAGTTCGCTGGGTCAGCTGGTATATTATAATATGTTAATACATATTTTTTATGGGTTTAAGGAATCTAAGAAAACAAGAATATATTTATCTGTTTTACTTAGAGATAGGGAGACATGAGTTCGAGGATACGTCATAAGCTGTATCCACGAACTCCCGAGTCTCTCGATAGATATAATACCTTGCTGCAAAAATCAAGTGGCATTAATATTACGGTTTAAACAGGTACGGTAGTTAGACGCATTTGATCTTGGATGGGTGATTTAATGGATGGGTGACCATGGGACTGGCTTGCAGAGCCTATTTTGCAGGTTTATTTTCGTACAAACTACATAAGTTAAGTTAAAGTAATTGACATCACGGTCATTGTATGGATGGCCGGGTAACCGACCGATGAATTTACAGAGCCCATATATGAGGTTCTTAAGGGGGGCTAAATTATGGTTATTTTTGAGCTAGGACGCGCCGTTAGCATGATACTAATGTAATAGGTATTTAACTAATACGTACTATGCAATGGAATTAAAAGCACACTTGAATCGAATATTATCTTACAACGCACATTTTTTTACGTCTGCCATTTTGTTTACGTACAGTTAGTATGTGATTTAGCCACACATGAGATATTGTGTACGTTAAATGTTTATACATTGTAAAATAATATATATAGTTAATAAAAAAAATCTTGTTGGATATGCGGAAAATGAAGAGATCGCGTATCCTTATTTATGCAAGATAAAAATTTGCAATGTCTCACAGCACACGTCGCATACGTTTTTATGTATATTATATAAAGCGAATAAAAAGTAGCAAACAAAAAATAACCACGCGCCAGCCCCCAAAAACATGTCTAGAATAACTGAACACGGCGACACGGTTATCCGCTCCGTTGTTTCAAGGGACAAAACACCCTTTTTTCCAAATCCGTTGCTTGCTCCAAGGGACAAAAGTCCCTGCCGTAGACTGCGCACAAGTAACCAATGTTCGTTTTATTAAAACTTAACGGATTGCGCTATATTATATATAAATAGACGCGTAATGAAATGAGCTTTCGAATGATACCAAATAACACCAAATAATATACATGTAAACCACGCAAGGGCAGTATAAAGTGAAAATTAGAAATATTTTCCCGCCATTTTTAAAGCGCAAATTTATATTTCTGACATATTCCTTTTTCTCGTCGTTTTTTATATAAGTATTATACACGGTTAGAAAGGTTATTTAATTTACTTTTAGAGGAAATACATATAATTAAAAGAAACATTTTAATTTTAAACATAAAAAAATAAAACAAAGAATTGATTGTTAATTGCCGCCTATTTCCGTATTTTATTTTTTTAAATACCTTTTTATGTTATACATCTGATTCAAACCTACATAAGTTTCTTACCAATTAGATTTCCAAGCAAAAGAACCATTTCCGATAAGAATCCGATAAGAATTACTCTTACTGGAATGTGCACACTTGTTTACTTTTTCCCGCTAAAATTAACCTGAATATCCGCAAAATTTTTCGATAATCAATATCTCATGAATAATATGAGTATTATACATCATATGATAGGTTTATTTATATACTCATAATAAAAAAATAACACAGAGCATAAATGTAACCTTATCAACATACATATGTATTTACATTCAATAAAAAAGAAATGCCGTTTTTTCGACAATTGTATGTAAAAATCTCTTAAATTAAAGTAATACACAATATTTATTAATTCTTTTGCTGTAACTTCATAATTAATTAATTTATTAACAATAAAAACATAAAAGTATCTTATATAATTATAATATTTGTTTACAATGATGTTTTTAATCCATAATTACGCCCTGCGCGTGATAGATTTGTTGAAATATATTGTAAAGATATTCAAAAATATATCAAAGTAAATACGTCTAAAGTATGTGTGTCCCGTTTGTAAGTACCTATTTATCATCCCAGCAAAAGCTCTGATATCAAACTGTTATAAATCTGGCTAGAATTTATATCATTGTTATTTCTACGTCGAGTTTTAGGTTAAGTTACAATAAGATCGATTTTATAATTATTCACATATCGATATAACCATATATGTTTCTATAAAATGTTAAAACAATTATATTTTAAGTATAAAATGTATTATGAATTATTTTTGTAATAAAACATTGTATTTCAATCTGCACGTGGCGACGAAACGTCATATCCCCACTTGGTGAGTTGTTTGTTCACTAGAATAAAAGTCAGATCGCTACGGAGCGACACTCAGTTGTCTCCCGGCAGTCGAAGTGTGAATATCAGACGAACAAGTGTTGCCAATTCTAAAATAGACAAATTGGTTTGACGTTTTGGCATTTGACACTGTCAAACGGGTAAATAGAGTATAAAGTGTGAACAGACTCTGTTCAGTTTCGCTCCGGCAACGGCTAACTAAGGTACGATATAATTCTGACTATTATATTATTGTGTTTCACGATTCTATATTGCTTCTGTGGTTTTATTTAGGGTATTGTCAATAGAAATAATGCAGAAGCAATGTAATATAGCGTAGATATTGTATATGTATAATTGATATTGATTGATTTGATAAATAAATCATGCAGTCTAAAGTATTGGAAACTCAAACAGCAGGACATCCCTGAAGAGAATTTAATAAAATTTAAAAAATATTTGCAATGTATATCATTTAATGAAATTTTCAATGCCACGGATGCAAATACAGCATATGATAGTTTTATGGATGAATTCTGCTTGCTTTATAAGCTCTGCTTTCCAGACAAGATTATTATTATGAGAACCAATAAAAAAACGAAATGGATATCTCATGGTATAAAGCTGTGCAGTAAAAAACAACGGCTATTACTTTGGAACTACCGCCTTAAACCAACTCCAAAAAATAAATTAGAATTTAAAAATTATTCCAAGCTGTATAAAAAGATAATGAGATTAACACAAAAAGCACAAAATAACAATTATATAAGATCTTCTCAGAATAAAGCTAAAGCTACCTGGAAAATAATCAATAAATATAAGCAAAGTTTTCCACAAGATCAAATATTTACCGTAAGAAAAAATAATTCAATCGTTACCAACCCCAAGGACATTGCAAATGAATTTAATAATTATTTCATTGATGACATTGAAAATAATATTAAAACTGACATGCATGCTAATAATGATAATAATAATACTTTGACATTACAACCTTATAAAAATTTGACATTACGATCTCTTTTTCTTTTACCGGTTTTAAATCATGACATTTTGCGTGTAATAAATGGCCTAAAAAATACAACTACTACTGGATATGATGGAGTCTGTACCAAAGTTATTAAATATGTTAAAGATATAATCGCACCATTATTGACGCACATTATTAATTTAAGCATTACTGAAGGTGTATATCCAGAGAGTTTAAAAAAGGTTATTGTAAAGCCTCTTTATAAAAAGAATGACAAAACAGATACAAGGAACTACAGACCCATTGCTAAAATCCCAATACTCTCGAAGATCTTTGAGAAAATAATTTATAATTCTATATATAGTTTCTTTGACAAACATGCATTATTTTGTACAGAGCAAAAAGGATTTCGTAAAAACACAACAATAAACATGGCTATATTTGATCTACTATTAAGTGTTATGAATGCCGTTGATAAGAAAACAAGAAAACACCTGTTTGCGCTATATACACAGATATGACGAAAGCATTTGATTATGTAAATCATAACACATTGCTCAGAAAACTACGTGGCTACGGTATAAGGAGAAATGCCTACAAACTTCTAGAATCGTATTTAAGCAATCGAGTTCAATACACAGAAATACGTAGAATTTGTCCAAAGAGTAAATTAGAAAAAAATACATTTCAGGACCTCGTTGTATTCAATTTGGAGTTCCACAAGGTAGCATGTTGGGCCCCTTACTGTTTCTCATCTATATTAATGATCTCCCCAAGTGTACAAACATGCATTATTTTGTACAGAGCAAAAAGGATTTCGTAAAAACACAACAATAAACATGGCTATATTTGATCTACTATTAAGTGTTATGAATGCCGTTGATAAGAAAATAAGAAAACACCTGTTTGCGCTATATACACAGATATGACGAAAGCATTTGATTATGTAAATCATAACACATTGCTCAGAAAACTACGTGGCTACGGTATAAGGAGAAATGCCTACAAACTTCTAGAATCGTATTTAAGCAATCGAGTTCAATACACAGAAATACGTAGAATTTGTCCAAAGAGTAAATTAGAAAAAAATACATTTCAGGACCTCGTTGTATTCAATTTGGAGTTCCACAAGGTAGCATGTTGGGCCCCTTACTGTTTCTCATCTATATTAATGATCTCCCCAAGTGTACCAAACAAAACATGATCCTATTTGTAGATGACAGTACAACAATAGTAAAGTGTTCAGAGCTGAGTGAATATCAAAGGGATATCAATAATTCTTTAGCTGATATAGTTAAATGGCTAGATAGTAATAATTTAATGATTAATTTTATAAAAACAAAAATTATGCAATTTCACCAACGATGTGAGGTACCTAACATAAATATTACTTATAAAAACCATACAATTGAACAAATAAATGACGCTAAGTTTTTGGGCATTACTATAGATGATAAACTCACATGGAAACCTCATGTTCAAGAACTATGCAAACGACTAAGTACATCTGCCTTTGCACTCCTTCAACTATCTCATAAAGTTGACAATAAAACACTTTTGACGGCTTATCACGCTCTAGTGGCGTCACTTCCTAGATTTGGAGTCATTTTCTGGGGTCACTCGACGGATCGTGATATGGTATTCAGGATGCAGAAGAGATGTGTCAGGTGTATGTATGGTCTAAAATCAACTGATAGCTGTGTAACATATTTTAAAACACATAAGATATTAACATTACCATCCTTATACATTCTGGAAACAGCACTATTTGTCAAAAAAAATACACATTTATTTACAAGCATATCTGCAGTTCGAAAAGCCCCGATGCGAGCTCAATATGTGAATAAACTATGCCTAATAAAATGTAAAACTGCTCTGATGCAGAAGAGCTTCTTCGGTATGGCACCTAGGATATTTAATAATATACCCGACACTTTAAAAAGTCTGCCATTTATGAAATTTAAATATCAATTAAGCAAGATACTTATAGATAAATGCTACTATTCTATTGACGATTTTCTCAAAGATAAATTATTGTAAATGTTTTGTTCGTATGGTTTTGGTATATTGTGTATTTTTTTTTTTTTAATGACATTGTATAAATTCAATTACTATTATAATTTTTTTTTTAATTTGACAATTGATTTCTTTGTTGTTTTAAAAGCACGATATTTCGCATTTTTTTTTTATTATTTGTATGTCATGATGACAAAACATAGCGCACTTTATATATATTTTTTAAGACCACCACAATTTATGTATACCTATGTTTAACAAATAAAAAATTCTGATTCTGATTCTGATATTGTGGGTGGTTTTGTCAGTTGTGAGATGTTATAAGTTTAGAACTTGGAATATCATATACTAGAATCGATTCATATGCTGTGAAACAAGCCATATTAATTATATATGTACCTATGGTGAATATTAAAGTGGTAAATATTGAATATATATACATAGTAAATATACCTAGAGTAATATCAATGATATACCTGTGGCCAATATTACTAAATGAATTATATTGTTGCTAATCCATTGTATTAATGTTATATTTGATATATTGAATTACCCACAACTTTGCTACCCAATATTATAAATATGATATAGTTTGTACTGCTTTTATAAACAATTACTATTAAAAGAATGGCCAAGAGTGGCGGTAAATGTAAATGTATCTTTATCTAAGATATATTCTTGTGACAAACTGAATAAATGAAAGTAAGAATTAATAGTTGTCTATTTTATTTTTCAAACCATTGACAAATATGACTAAAATACTATTTATAGGCCATATACCTTGTATCTATACATATATACATAATAACCCTTCTATTATCAGAAGTGGGATGTGTCCACCTCACATTACTAATACATCCAATTGTCAGTTTCAGAGCATCCTTGTCGAAATCCCATGACGCTGACTAAAAGACATCATCGCCGTTTTGCTGACGACGGAGCACGATCTGTCTTCGACGCAGTGGCTGTGGTGCTGGAAAGAGGCTAATGGATATGTTTTGTTGGGTGAGGTGATTTTGCAATAATATGTAAGACTGATTGAAGAGAATGAGAATAGTTGACGACGTTCAACAAGTAAATACGTATTATGTAAAAGGATTGTAACACTATTTTTTTAACAACAGTGTATAATTACCTCCATTAGAAACATATATACTGCTAAGTAATGTAATCTGTATTACCGCTAAGCGAAAGTTGGCTATTTATACTCTTTCCTGTAAGAGTTGTTGGGAACTATACCATGAACCAAATGCTAACCAGTCATTGCTATGGCAGTTATGGTCTTACAACGGTTAAAATAATCTATAATAATTTATATTTAAGTTTCTTATGAAATAATTTATAATAATATATTTTATAATGTAATTACTTACTGAAGGTTTCGTAGCAAAGATGTGTTATTTTAAATAAAGGATTATATTCTATAAATTTATCTCTAAAATGTGATAACTACCTACATAAGATTATCTTGCAAAATTTGTATACTCTTGGTTAAAACTAATTTGAATACTCTATACTATTTGATATAATTAACAACAAATTTCAAGTATATGAAGTATGTAGTGAAAAGAAAAACAAATAGCAACTGATATTTACTATTTTCAAATTTACTCCAAATATAACGGATTACTTTTTTTATAGTTAATTCCCATTAACCTAATTTAAAGCGTTTAGCCTTGGAATAACAAAAAGAAAACTGGTGTATGGGGTGAATAAATGTTGGAACAAGTTCTTAAAAAAAAAACTCGTTTGTATTACCGTACAGAATAGACGATTTTAAAATCTTCAGCACCCTAGTCGGATGAGAGTTACAAAAGTTACATTAAATATCTATTAAAGTCAATAATTACTTTCATTACTTTAAACTATTCTTATTTATCCTGATGTTGCGGAATCCTATTCTATTATTTATTAAGTATAGGCTGAATTACATTAGTTACTTTACTTTTAAATAAAAATTTGATGTGATGGTTTGGAGTTTTGTTCCTTTCGTATCATATAAATTGTTCTTGTTAATCCATGGATGATGTAGTGGTTTACAATATCGGAAAACGTTATCATACAGTTTCTATATTATATAACATTTACATTAGAATAGTTTATTGTACTTTAGAAAGAGAATGGATAAATAAGCACAGCCTGATTTCTTGCTAAAGAATTATTTTCTTCACTTACCCACACCGGCATAGTCTAAAGTATATTCTTATCGTGGTAACGATGACTTTTAAATCACTGCTAAATAATATGTGTATAAGTGTTTTGATTATTAAAATAGCAATACTTATTACTTGATAAAGGAACATAAAAAATGTTTAGGTACCTTGCTGAAATGGTGATCTGAAATGGTGAATACACATACTTTATTCCTCCACTTGATATTGCTATCAGGTTGGCCGAGCTATCGTACAGCAGTTAAGACTGGCTCTTACATTTATTAGTATATGTTACTGGTAGAAACTCCAACAACTCAAATCTGATACCCGATTAGATGAGATAATACATGATTGTTCTGATTACTGCTGATCAACTATCAGAATATCGACGTATTAAAATTATTTCTGCTATTGACCGAACATGTAGTAAAAACATTAATACATCTATTCGAACATTTGAAGAATGTCCTGTAGGGAATCGGATCAAGTAGTTATCGTAGACTGGCAAAAGCTGCCTAGGGCATCAGATAGCCTTTATACATTTTGTGTATATTATTAAAGATTAATAATGGAATAACATAGATAATATTTTGTACCTGTGTGAAAATCAAAACCATATTATGATACATGGGCTACAGAATAATCTGTATTTATAACACCAAAGTACAACCCATTTTTGTAAATACATAAATGAAATGAAAGAATACCGCAACCTTATAAGTAAAAATAAAAACTGTGTTTTCAAATATTATATGCCAATATCGTCCATATCTATATTTGAACGGTCTCACATACCTATAAGGATAACAACCATTTATAAATAAGAGTTATCAGTAAAATATTTTCATGATCCAAATTGTTATGTGGAACACCGTGTAGGTGCACATTTATATTGAAAATGTTACAGATAAATGATAAATGAAAAGCTTATCGGACTTTGCGAGGTTCTGGAATTGAATATAGTTTATAAAAAAAAATCGCCTCTTCAGAGTGGACAAAGCAAAAAAAAAAAGAACCGTCGTGAAAAAAAGAAATTAGTTTTAAAATCGTATAAAAACTGCAGGTTGCTGCAGGTCCTAAATAAAACTGCAGGTTGCTGCAGGTCCTAAATAAAAACTGCAGGTTGCTGCAGGTCCCGAATAAAAACTGCAGGTTGCTGCAGGTCCCGAATAAAAACTGCAGGTTGCTGGAGGTCCCGAATAAAAACTGCAGGTTGCTGCAGGTCCCGAATAAAAACTGCAGGTTGCTGCAGGTCCCAAATAAAAACTGCAGGTTGCTGCAGGTCCCAAATAAAAACTGCAGGTTGCTGCAGGTCCCAAATTAAAACTGCAGGTTGCTGCAGGGGGTTAAAATAAAGAGGGTACTTCGAGAGCGAAGTACTGCCCGTCCAGCATACGCACCACGAGAAAATTATCTCTACACGTTTACTCGTGTTTATGACGATTATCTCTATTAACTCGCTGACTCTAACATGGTTACACACACGATTCGACTCGTTATGTCAAATGTAGCTATAATAGTCGTTTTTACTTATCTGTGGCATTTCTCTCGACGAATCCTAACATGACGGCCCAATATTACTCGATTAAGACAAATTTTGACAACTAAAATAGTAATAATAGTCTTCATGCTTTCATACGACGAGAACTACATGAGTAACTAAAAATATTTCTTTAAAACAACAAAGTAAATGGCAGTCCCTTATTATAATTATTTAATAACCTTATATGAAGAGCGCCACGCGAGAAAAGTTCAAAGAAAGCGAATTAGGGATCTCTGTGACCCTTTTACGTTGAACGACAGAGAATTCCAGTTGCTTTGGCGTATATCAAAACCAATGGCTCTGTTTCTCATAGAATGGCTTGCCACGGATCTCGAGCCTCATTCAGATGGCCTGCCTGTCTATTTAAAGATAAGTTAATATCATTATTATCGAAGCTGCGCATGGGACCTCATTCTTATTCAACACAGTAGGTAACAATTGTTAATACTTTGTAGGTATTGACATCAGTTTCGAATTAAAACTAATCAACTTTTGAATTAAACAATACATACAAATGTCAAATAGTACATAATATGATAAACTATAGAGGTGGATACAAGTCTTTTGAGCCATTTGAGCACAAATTGAATGAACTAAACCGGTGTGGTTACATTAATAAATGCCGTAATTGACATTCTATGTTTCAAAGGGCAACATCAGTTACTCGTGCAACGAGAGCGAATTCCTCGACGTGAAGCTTGTCTATCGTGGCGCGCATGTTAAAGAAAACGAGATATTAACCGATAACGACAATATTTCTTCATTCACGCGTGTGATATCTCGTGGTGCGTATCCTAGGCGGGCAGGTCAGTATGGCCGTGATAGATTTGTTGAAATATATTGTAAAGATATTCAAAAATATATCAAAGTAAATACGTCTAAAGTATGTGTGTCCCGTTTGTAAGTACCTATTTATCATCCCAGCAAAAGCTCTGATATCAAACTGTTATAAATCTGGCTAGAATTTATATCATTGTTATTTCTACGTCGAGTTTTAGGTTAAGTTACAATAAGATCGATTTTATAATTATTCACATATCGATATAACCATATATGTTTCTATAAAATGTTAAAACAATTATATTTTAAGTATAAAATGTATTATGAATTATTTTTGTAATAAAACATTGTATTTCAATCTGCACGTGGCGACGAAACGTCATATCCCCACTTGGTGAGTTGTTTGTTCACTAGAATAAAAGTCAGATCGCTACGGAGCGACACTCAGTTGTCTCCCGGCAGTCGAAGTGTGAATATCAGACGAACAAGTGTTGCCAATTCTAAAATAGACAAATTGGTTTGACGTTTTGGCATTTGACACTGTCAAACGGGTAAATAGAGTATAAAGTGTGAACAGACTCTGTTCAGTTTCGCTCCGGCAACGGCTAACTAAGGTACGATATAATTCTGACTATTATATTATTGTGTTTCACGATTCTATATTGCTTCTGTGGTTTTATTTAGGGTATTGTCAATAGAAATAATGCAGAAGCAATGTAATATAGCGTAGATATTGTATATGTATAATTGATATTGTGGGTGGTTTTGTCAGTTGTGAGATGTTATAAGTTTAGAACTTGGAATATCATATACTAGAATCGATTCATATGCTGTGAAACAAGCCATATTAATTATATATGTACCTATGGTGAATATTAAAGTGGTAAATATTGAATATATATACATAGTAAATATACCTAGAGTAATATCAATGATATACCTGTGGCCAATATTACTAAATGAATTATATTGTTGCTAATCCATTGTATTAATGTTATATTTGATATATTGAATTACCCACAACTTTGCTACCCAATATTATAAATATGATATAGTTTGTACTGCTTTTATAAACAATTACTATTAAAAGAATGGCCAAGAGTGGCGGTAAATGTAAATGTATCTTTATCTAAGATATATTCTTGTGACAAACTGAATAAATGAAAGTAAGAATTAATAGTTGTCTATTTTATTTTTCAAAACATTGACAAATATGACTAAAATACTATTTATAGGCCATATACCTTGTATCTATACATATATACATAATAACCCTTCTATTACGCGCAAAATGCAAAGTCAGCGAAATATATTTTTTTTTCACATGCTAATATCTAAATAATTTTTCAAGCAAGTATTGCTATAATTTTATATATTTGTTATAATAATATTACCAGGTATATAACAAAGCAAAAGGAACCAAGGTAAAACTCGTATTGTTATCACGATAATCAATTTTTTTCGACTAAGTCGTAATTGTTTACATAGCATCCGGTTCGGCCCCTCGCATAAAGTACACACTTCATTCAAACGTAGTGTATTTGGGATCACATGAAAGAATAATTCATTTACTTGAACAAAACATAACTTCAACACCCTCACGCAACAAACGAATAAACAATGACTGATTTATTGAGCTCGCCCGTCAAGTGCTCGCGACGCGTTGAGCCGTAAGCACTTGGGATTTTTTAGGTACTTACGCGAAACGACGGAGCGGTTATTCGGGCTTGCTCTTCCCGTACGATAGACCTGTCTAGATACGTTCGTCTAAGGACTATGGATTATTAGACCGTGATAATTATAAAGCTGAAGACTTTATTAGTTTGGTTTAATACAATAATCCCTGGAACTACCAGTCCGATTGCCATCATTAGTTTTGCACTGTAAATAATTATAGTGTTTGTATTCATCGTGTTGGGCTGTGAAACATTATGAGATATGACCTACAGGACCAGCGCACTAACTGTGATGGTGCAAAATTAATATTGTAGATTCCCAAAGGCGCGGTCAATGCCTCTAAGAGATATAGTTTATTGAGCGTGTTTAGCGTTTGAGACTTTACAAATATTCATAATTATATACATACATACATATATATCGTCACGCTTTTTGTCCCCGAAGGGGTAGGCAGAGGTGTATTTCTACACCCACTTTTCGCCAGATATACTTTAGTCCCACGTAATAAGGGGCGAGCCTATTGCCGTACCGGGCACATTTCTAGACTCCGTGCTGCTACTGTGCTACTGAGAATTTTGTGACAGAAAAACCCAATAACACTGCCCGACCCAGGAATCGAACCCGGGACCTCCCAATCCCACGCGCACATTTATGCCGCGAGACCAACGAGGCAGTCGTATAGGGTTTGATGTCGAGTTTTCCGTCTCTACGCAAAGATGGTATTTGCATCGTGTTATCCCTTAGTCGCCTCTTACGACACCCTCGGGAAGATAGGGGGTGGTGACACATGTATTCTATGCCGTCAACCACACGGCCTCATAATTATATTTAAGTACACAATCAGACTCGAAGAAGCTATTTTTGTATCACAAAGAAGTGTTGTATCATGTTGGGGTCGCACCATTCGCACCCACAATTTACAGGGTGTTGAAATGCATTTGGAAAATATTTTCAGTGGTGAATATAATACTGTAACTGAATACACATGCATGAAAACATAACTCACCAAATCGTTATTATTTTCAAATCGTAATCATGCACTTTAAAAATCAGCTCGGTGTACTGATCGCCGCAGCTAAGCTGATCCCCACGAGCTCGCATTGCAGGTGTACCTAACACACACAAGCACACGTACCTACCGTGCAGTCTTATTCTGCACCAGTTAACAGTTTATTTTGAGACTCAATTCTTCTAACTATATTTGTTCAAAATGCAGTTTCGATCTAATGTCAGTGTCATACTTATGTCACAAATGGTATTCTCCTAAATAAACTGATATTGGAATGTTATCGTGACTAGATCGTTAATTGAGCAATGTCATCATCATCATCGTTCTAGCATACCGTGGATTCGAACTCGATACCCTCTGCATAGCAGTCCGTTGGTATCTCCAGTAGGCTATCGCTGCCTGTTGTCAATTAAACAATGTGTCAACGTCGAACAATAGAAGTCAAATTAGATGATAATAACATTTAAATTAGAAGAATACCAATTCTGAGTCAATTAAAAATCTAATCTCATTTCGTTCAAAATATAATTTCAATGTCATATAAAATACGAGAATTGGCGTTCTTATTTACAATCTAAGTAACATTTTATAAAAAGAGGGATTTATATCATCGCACACTGTATGAAATAATTTTAGGTGAATATATATTGTATAATTACAATATTTTGTAAATGCAAATCAACGTATTGTATATTTTTTTCTTTCTTTTAATTAATTAATTATTTTCTTTTATCCGATTCTTTTGGTTTTGTATTTAGTGTTATTCGTGGGTTTTCATGCATTAATATCGAAATAGATGTATATTTGAAATGTGACAATTATGTAGATGACAATTATAAATTATTTCTATCATATAATAAAACTGCGCCAAATTATTATAAATAGTCGTTGTTATCCTGAGAAACATCATCCTACTAAACAAATATGTAATATATATCTTTATTTGATACCTTTAAATGCATGTTCATTGAAAATAATTAAATTGAATACTTTCATATCAATATGATACGGCGTATTACATAAACGAATACTGTTCATGTATGGCAAGAAGGATCAAGATTATTATTCCACACGATACCGTCATAGTGCGCCGGGTTTCGCATGCGCGGTGCGCGGGCGACCGCGGTACTATAAAACTAAACTCGAGCCGCCGCTCGAGGCGTATACGCTCTTAAGAGATTATTTCGTATCCCTTTAATTAAATGGGGCGCATCAAAAATCGGGGTAATGTTTTGCCCATTAAGGCGTATAATATCATGACGCCATTCTCGACCATGTCGTAAAAACAATGCCTTTAAGTCACTTATAAGTTCTGCGACTGCACCCACATTCACTGTGCACTGGTCACAAACCATATTTATAATAATGAGACGCATCTTGTGCATGTTTCACCACAGTTTGAATCATATTTTTCAACTGCATCTTAAGTCTATTCGTGAAGTAATATGCAATTGGCTGTTTATAACTTTGTTTCATACCCTTCACCATAAAAACGAGGACATGGTCAGCAAAATTTGCCTCTTCATTTGATGCAAATCCTTCCAAGCGATCTTCATGGATGTTATAAAAAAATTGCGGTTGCAGTGCCATCTCGTCGAACATCAGACTGCACAGCCTATCCGACATCGGTTTTTCTTTTATTGTGTATTTAAGCTTAGCGAATATAACAGGATTTATGCCAGGTGATAGCTTAATTTTGCCTAAAAGACGTTTCATCGCTTTTGATGATGGTAAAGTAAAATACTTACTTAGAAGCGAGTAGCATTTTGGACTCTTCTTGTACAGTGATAGAGCAAGTACCTTTTCTTCTACGGTATATCTTCGTCCTTTCGCTTTTTTAGGTGTTTGCAATTGCATATGCACGAATAACTGGGCTGGTTTTCTCATATTTTTTATGACTCGTTGAAAGGCAACATTATCCGAAATTATTTCAGCATTTCTTAGCCTGGATTTATAAGCTTGTCCCTTCTTGCGCAAACGTGAAACCTCAGAACGCAGTTGCTTGATTTTAGTCAGATGAGGCTGAAGTATGTTCAGTCCAGCTTTCGAGTTAAATACCCCTGTAAAAAATAAATAATTAAATTAGAACTGTTGAGACCAGTAGCGCCATCTAGTAGTCGTCCATAGAACTACAGTCGCGACGTCATTAAATCGACATCCAATCATCGTTGAGTAGGCTCACCACTGGCGCCATCATTAGTCTACATCCGTATCCGGTTTTAGTAGCGGTCACCTGCGACTGTTCGTATTTTTAATTCATTCAATTACCAAAATTCGTTAGTTGAGTTCACACGTTCACCGAAATTATAATTACTTAGTACAAATTGTAATATTGTTTTTGAAGAAATAAAACGTATTTGTAAAACTATAATCAAGAGCCAATCATTGAAGAAGCCCTGTCTGCCCCAGTCTTCGTTAACCCCCACATTGGTCATTCGAGCCGGATATTTTGAAGAAATCAGCCACGCCCAAGGGACGAACTGAGAGCGAGCGTGAGGAAGCGAGTGGAACTTCGAAGTAGAAGTACGTTACGGAGATCCAGGAGTCCAGCCACAACTGAGCAAAAGCCATTGGTGCACCAGCCAGCAACGGTCAGGCCTGATCGATATTAGATCTACCATTCCTGGGGCCGTCTTCTGGTGAGAAAACGACTGAACACGTACCTACATAAATCTGTGAGTACCTACCTCCTTTGTTAACCGCAAAAAAGACGATGAAACTATTTCTCGTTTAGATACTCAAATATCTGATCTTAAAAAGCAGCGTGGTGTAATTAAAGGTAGATTAACATTATTCGCAAATTATATTAATAAATTAGATGTGCAATCTAAGTTAGAAAGAATTGTAGATGAAAGGGAATTACTGTCACATTTAGATTACAGTGATTCGTTTGAGTGCCAATATTATTCAATTGTAGCTTTAGCCAAACACATGATCGGCGACTGTGATCAAAACGAATTGAATAATTCTCAGTGCACCGGTAAGTCTGTATCTATTAAATTACCGCAAATTAAGTAACCTGCCTTTGACGGTTCCTTCGATAAATGGTTAGAGTTTAGGAATTCATATGTGTCTATGATACACGAGCTTAACGACTTGAGTCCTATTCAGAAATTTCAATACCTAAAATCGTCACTTAGTGGATCCGCGTTACATGTTATAAGTTCGTTAGAGTTTACAGCGCTAAACTATTGCAACGCGTGGGACCTACTTGAAGCTAGGTATCAAAATAATAGGCTACTGATACACAACCATGTGAAGGCCTTGTTTGAAGCACCGTCATTAGGTAAAGAGTGCCCGGCACAGATTAGAACGTTAGTCGATTGCGTTTTACGTAATTTGAGAGCCCTGAATTCTCTTAGAGAACCGGATTCTTCACTCGAGGATATGCTTATCATTTATTTAGTAGTCAGTAAACTCGATTCTGCTACTGAACGCGAGTGGGAGAATTACAGAAGCTCACTTATCTCTGAATTTAACAAAACCTCTAAACCCATTACACTAGAAGACTTATTAACGTTTTTAAATAATCGATCAGATATGTTAGACATGATTAATTCGGGTAAGAGTAAAAATAATCAGTCACATTCACAAAGTAAAAATGAGGGTAAGCGGTCAGCTGATCATAAACGGCAGAATAATTCAGACAAACTACACTTAGTTATGCGAGTGCGAGTAATAATAACAAGGTCTCATCAGGTAGCAAAGGTAAAATAAATAAACATACCTTGACATGTTCGTTATGTAGTGGTAACCATGCATTATATTCATGTGTTAAGTTTTTAAATGTGTTGGTACAAGAAAGATTAAAGTTTGTTCAGTTAAAGGGCATTTGTCAAAACTGTTTACGTTCAAACACTCACACAATAGATAATTGTAATTTCGGTCCTTGTAAATTATGTCAACAAAAACATAATGCGTTAATTCATGTTGACACAAATAGCGTTATTCCAAATACGTCACAACGTTCCGTTGTCAATAATACGTTGCCACAGTCATCTGTATAAAGCTGCGCGTCCACCGGATCGGAATCGGAGCGTACGGAGCGGAAGGATTTGTTGCTTTGTATTAATTTCTATGAAACTGCGTGCACTGGATCGGCATTTCTGCGCCAGAGACCGGTATTTGTGCTGATGACGTCATCCGCAGTGAACGCATCATTCGGATTCCGAGCGTTTCAAGTTCTGACGTGTTTGCGGCATTAAACTGTAGGCAAAAATACTTATTCACGATGAACGACGATGTTTTAATTACTTTAGTAGAGTCATATGAATGTACCCAAAAATCTATGATATTCATTATTTATGATATTCATCAAATGTATAATATTCTCCGAAAATTAATCTACAACAATATCCTCGTCACTATCCTCCTGCTTTAAAAATACCTAAATTGCCGATGCTGAATCCGAATGCAGTGGACGCACCCCATCGGCATTTTGTAAATGACGACGCTCCGTCCGCTCCGTACGCTCCGATTCCGATCCGGTGGACGCGCAGCTTTACACTGCGTTAGTAAAACAGCTGACAATATTGATAAACGTAGTTGTGACACGTTCACGGATAATGCTAAATCGTTACAGACTGTTTTGCTGTCTACGGCGTTAGTGGAGATTGCTGATATTGATAATAGGTATCACACAGTGTGCGCTTTGCTTGACAGCGGCAGTCAAAATTGTTTTATAGCTCAAAGCTTATGTAAACGTTTGAAAATACCTATTATACAGTCCACTATACGTGTTTGTGGCGTTGGACAAACCGTTTCCCAGTCCAGTCACAAGTGCAATGTTAATATTCGTTCTAAGGTGTATAATTTTAATGCAACCTTGCATTGTTTAGTTTTACCTAGTATCATTTCGAAGTTACCTTCGACACACGTTAATAGTGATGCTATATGTATACCTAGCAATATTCTACTTGCAGATCCTACATTTTATGTACCGAGTGACATAGAATTATTAATAGGCGCGGATGTCTTTTGGGATTTATTAAGAGAAAATAAAATAAAACTTCCCACCGGTCCATCCCTTCAAGATTCTATGGTAGGTTGGATTATATCCGGTCCAGTTTATAATAATAATTATCGTTTGTTAGCGAATAGCATGACCGATGTTCAGTGCAATTTGACAACTGTTGATTCTCAATTACGTAAGTTTTGGGAAATCGAGGAAGTACACGTCCCTCCCGTTATTACGGAGGAAGACCGTTTTTGTGAAGAGCTGTTCTTGCGGACAACTGAACGTGATCAGCACGGTAGGTTTTCTGTAAGAATGCCTTTAAAACGATCACCTGATTGCTTAGGTGACTCATATAACTCTGCATTCAAGCGTTTTTTATCGTTAGAAAGGAAACTAAATCGTTTACCACAGTATAAAGATATGTATTGTGAATTTAGGTCATATGACGCTTATTGATGAATTTAAAAATTTTGATAAGCCATATTATTTTTCACCTCAGCAGCTCAAACATGCCGCTTTTGCTGTGAGACAATAGTGACCAAAACGCGATTTTGATTCGAGCGTGAGTAAAAGTAGCTTTTTAATTTTTCAATCTTCAGTGTCACGAATTGACATTGTTCAGCCATAAATTTGAAACATTCGAATTTTACTGTGCTCTGTCTCTTTCACATGCATATAAAATGTGAGTGAAAAACAAACCCCTTCGAATTCAAAATTCGATTTTGGAATTCGACCTCAAAGAAAACACCTACGGCAACGCAAAAAAAAGATATTTGTAATATAGAAATTACTTTTTTTTATATGTTATTGTTTATATGTTTAATTTATTATTGGATTTTAATAAAAATAAGTCTAATTAAAAGTATAAAATTAGTATTTAACCAATACATTTTTATTTAGAATTACAACAATGATACATTTGAAAAATAAACATCAGGGACGCGGTATTAAAACGCGATTTAAAAAAGTAGCGGGAATAAAAATTTCGCTGATGCTGATACAGTACATAGGTATAGCGTAACGTGTTAAATTATATTAATATATAAAATAATCTAAAAAGATGAGTGAAACTAGCGATGATGACTGTACTTTAACACCAGAAGAGTTAAATCAACAAGTGATTACGCAGAATTCAATCTATTCCTGTTCATTTCTATGTCTCCTAAGTAATATGTGTTCTCACTGCTGTGGTGAAAAGTTATGTGTGCTACACGAGAGTAAAGTTTTTTGTGTCTCGTGCTGTTGAGTCCCTCACCACGCTCAGGATTCTAACTTTGATTCACTCGCTACGCTCGTGAATCAATAATAGAATCCTTCGCTTGCTCGGGACTCAAAATCAGCACTCGAAACAAAAAACAACTTTGCTCTCTTGTTGCACAAATAACTATTATCCCACACCATGGCGTATACCGTGAAAACAGCGTAACAACCAAATTACGTGTGGTTTTCGATGCAAGCGCGACAACGACTAATAATAATTCGTTAAATGATATTCAATACGTAGGCCCTAGGTTACAAAATGATATCTTTTCAATATTGCTTCGTTTCCGGCAAGGTCAATATGTCGCCTGCGCGGATATTGAAAAATTCTTTAGACAAATTTTAATACATTCTGAACAACGTAACTTACAATTAATATTGTGGCGAAATGATGCGAGCAAACCAATACAAGTTTATCGTCTCAATACAGTAACTTACGGCGAGAGTTGTTCACCGTACATTAGCAACCGATGCTTGAAACAGCTGGCAAAGGAATGTGACGATGACGTCATCGCTACCGCTATCAATGACGATTTTTACGTTGATGACATGCTTATTAGTCATGATAGCCGTGATATTTTATTAGATATTTGTAGCAAAACGGCCGCCGTCCTACAAAGCGGTTGTTTTCCCTTAAGGAAATGGACTTTTAATTTTGATGTAACTTCAGAAAGCACTAAGGATTTATGTATAGGTGAATATTGTCAGTCTAAAACCTTAGGTGTCGGTTGGTCTAATAAAAATGATTTATTTAATTTTTCAACTAGTTTGGATAAATGTTATATGAATACTAAGATAACGAAGCGTTTAATTATGTCAGTCATTGCTCAGATTTATGACTCACTAGGATTATTAGCACCTGCTGTTACTACGGCAAAGGTTCTATTACAAAAATTATGGCTTGCAAAAATAGGCTGGGATGATGAAGTCTCAAGTCAAATTTCATGTGTCTGGTATAATTTTATAAATTCGTTACAATATTTGCCTGAAATATTAGTCCCTCGTTATGTCATGTGTACTAATGTTGTAAAAAAAGAGTTACATATTTTTACCGATGCTTCGCAGTGTGCGTACGGTGCATGTGCGTACCTACGTTCATATAGTAATATTGATGAGTCACAAGTTACTAGCCGTTTATTGTGTGCCAAAAGCAAGGTCGCGCCAATTAAAGCGTTAAGTATTCCACGCCTTGAGCTGTGAGGAGCTTTAGTTGGAGCTAAACTTTATAATAAAATCATAGACTAAAATTTGATAAGGTCTATTTCTGGACTGACTCCACTATACATAGTTCAAGGCTGGCTTCGCACATCCCCTCATTTGTTAAAAACATTTGTACAGAATAGGGTTGTGCAAATTCACGAATTAACTAGCAACGCTACATGGCTGCATGTCAAAGGTAAGGATAATCCTGCTGATATGTTATCCAGAGGGGTTCTTTTTGATTCGTTAATAGAAAACAACACTTGTTTGTGGTGGTGCGGACCACCTTTTCTTAGTGAACCTACTACAAGTTGGTTGATAACAAATACTAGTGAACTTGAGTTTGATAAGTTACCGGAAATAAAATGTGCTAAAACTTTAAATTGTTTAAATGTAGAAACTAATAGTCCTTTAATTGATTTCGAAAGGTTTTCTTGTTTTAATCGTTTGCAGAGAACGGTCGCATACGTTTTGCGTTACGTTTTTAATTTACGTGCATCGCGTATCGGTCAAGGTCGTAAAACCGGTCCATTGACAGTGAGCGAGATTAATAGTTCACTACTTGTTTTGACACGTTTAGTGCAATCACATTCATTCAGTAAAGGATATCATAACCTTAAAGAAAGTGTACATTTAAATAATAAACTTAGTAATAAAACGAGAGGTTTAAGTATATTTTTAGATAAGGATAACGTGATTCGAGTTGGTGGCAGACTTAGTAACTCAAAATTTGATTACGATAAGAAACATCCAGTGCTGTTGTGTCGTAAACATCGTTTTACATGGTTATTGTGTTCATATGAACACAAGCGTTTACTTCATGCTGGACCTCAGCTTCTCGTAGCTACCATGCGTGATAGATGGTGGGTGCTAGGAGCACGTAATTTAGCGAGGCAAGTGGTTCATAAATGTGTGACCTGCATTCGCATGAAAGGAAATACTTTAACTCCACATATGGGTGATCTCCCTGCCGAACGTTGAGAATCTGGATTTCCATTCATGCGATGTGGTGTAGATTATGCCGGCCCCATTTCTATCTTGAATCGCAAAGGTAGAGGTTCGCATCTAATTAAAGGTTATATTTGTTTATTTGTTTGCTTTGCTACCCGAGCTGTGCACTTGGAGTTAGTTGGTTCATTGTCAACTCGGGATTTTATATTGGCATTCAAACGATTTATATCTCGGCGCGGTAAGCCGTGTCAAGTTTTTTCAGATAACGGTAGGAATTTTGTTGGTGCTGAAAAGGAGCTGTCAGCCATATTTGACAAATCCAATGAAATAATTGATTTTGCTTGTAGTAATAATATTAAATTTAGTTTCATTCCGCCTTATGCACCTCATTTTGGTGGTTTATGCGAGGCTGGTGTGAAGTCGTGTAAGTATTACCTGAGACGCGTCGTAGGTAATGCTAAATTAACTTACGAGGAGTTTGGTACGGTATTGACACAGGTTGAGGCCGTCCTGAACTCCCGTCCCATGTCACCTATGTCCGCAGATCCGGATGATTACCTTCCACTTACACCTGCCCATTTCCTAATTGGCCGGCCGTTGACTGCGCCTGCCACTGAGGACTTCATGATGACATCTACGCCTGCCTGTCGCTATAATCGGCTGGAACAGCTGCGACAGCATTTTTGGGAGCGATGGTCAAAGGAATATGTATCTGAGCTACAACACCGAACGAAGTGGACACAAGTAGGGTAAAATTGGGGCTTCTGCATCACTTGCCCTCGCGTCGCCGCTCGAGCTGCGTGATACAGAAGCCCCAATTTTACAATCGAGGTCGATTCATATTAATGTGTTCTGCATAACTCAGAGTGCCCAGTAATACCATACTGTTATAGTTAACGTAATTTTTTAAGTTTAGCAATTATTTAGTGATCAATGGTAGCGTTACTTTTAGTGAGTTTTTATTATGAATGTGTGTACCTAATGAATTCCTCACTCCATGTAATATCAATGTATCAATTTAAAAAATAAATGGATATGTTAATGAGTCTAGGAAACTATTAAGTAAAATAAAACAATGTATATTATCAATTTCAAAAAGGTTTATTATCAATGCACCATTTTTTTAAACAAAAAACATTTTTTAAAGCACATATTGAGTCATGATAAATACAATTGTACAAATCTTCAGAACACTTATAGCGATCATATAAACATTACAAATTAGGACAACATTTATCTTCTAAATTAATTAAATTATTAGTATTTAAAATATTCTTCAACCATAACATTTTTTCAAGACCTTTAACGTAAATACACATCCTTTAAAACATCTGCAATTAAATATTGATAATTTGAGTAAGGTATAAATCCTTCACCCCAGTATATTTTTCTGTTACGTTCAATCCAGCAAACCTGCCGTCTTTCTGATTTAGTCAAATCGTAAAAAGGAAATGGTGGTTTGATTAAAAACACTTGTAGGTTTTTATTACACCATACAGCTATTTCTTTAAGTATAAATTCATTTGCTTCTGTTTTAAAGCCTTGAACGTCAACAATGGCCGTCATGATAGCCTACGCCCGATGTTGCTTAGAGGTTTGTATTCCACAATTCGGTACTGAGCTACTAAATTCAGCCACAACATTTATTTAATTTTTACATAAATATAAAGCATGCATACAAACATTGACTCATAACAATTACACATTTTTAAAAAGATAACATTTATTTATTTTTAGAAATACAACGAAACTTAAATAAAAACATTATCTTAAGACTACTCAGTATCACACAATTTCTTACTTATTTTTTTTATTAATGTCTCTGTGATATCCATTACATCATCATAAGGCTCCTCAACCACATATTGTGCACTTAAGCAAGCCTCGTTTTTTTTATTTTTACTCTACATAACATTTTTATTCTACATAATCTAATTCACGAATATCTATCTTAATTAGAAGACGTCCTTGCTTAGGACGATTTCTTCGAACAATGTACGAATTTGCCGATGACGTTAATAAACTTTGACGCTTTTTAGACGGTGACAATTTTTTTGACTTTGTAGAAAAGTTTGGTTCAATGTATGTTATGCCATCGTCTTGAGTGGAGAAATATGGGCTAGTAACCTGTAAAAAAATAAATCACACATAAATATATAAAAATGTGGACGCGCACAATAAATGTTTATAAACATAAATACATTTTATGTAGTGCTTACCTGATCAGAGGATTTGTTCCGATGCTTTTCAAAACATTCAAAAAAATGGCTTGTTTTTTAACTGTCTACCATTCTCTGCCAAAGCATTGTCCTGCAATATAATAACATAAAAAATATAAATGAAAAGTTCATAACTATATGAATTTTACTATGAGGAATAAAATAATATTTACTAACCTCTTGTATTTCTGTCTGGTCAACTTCGTCCAAAGGACTTGGGATTTCAGAATCAACATTATCAAATACAAATCTGTTAAGTCCTCCAATGTTGAGAATGCTGGGGCTGTATGACATGGTTCTGAAAATAAAACTAAAGTAAGATATCTAATTATTCATATAATAATATAATATTGTAATAACTAATAACATTTAAAACGTACTTACCAATAAAACTTGATTTCTCTGCTAGCAACAGGTCCTGTTTCGGCTGACTATGACAGCATAATGAAATAAGGAATGCAATTTTAAATCTGTATGATATTCAATACCAAATGAAATCAATTATTAAAAATATAATATTGTAATACGAGAATACAAAATTCCTAACTTTCTAGACCTGTTCAAACATGTTAAATGCTGTTATTTATACTTTATGATATGTATATCTAATTTAGTGTTAAAGTTATAGCTACCTATAAATATGTGTGTTAGACATTCATTACAGTAATTGTCAAAATGAAGTTGATCAAGCAACCCATATCTTTGAAAATTAATAATATAGATTTAAATGAAACTTCTCACCAGATCAGACATAGTCCTTTATTACCGAATACGATTCGATGTATAATGTGCGGTCCATCGAACTGTGGTAAAACAAACGTTATGATTAGTTTGTTGTTACATAAAAATGGTCTAAAATTTAAAAATCTTTATCTTTATTCCAAAACTTCATTTCAACCAAAGTATCGTTTCTTGAGTGAAGTATTAGGAAGAGTCTCGCAGATTAACTTCTACAAATTTAGCGATGATAAAGAGGTAATTTCTCCGAGTGAAGCTTTAACAAATTCTGTGTTTAATTTTGATGATGTTGCGTGTGAAAATCAAGTTAATATTCGCAATTATTTTTGTATGGGTAGACATAAAAAAATAGATTGTTTCTATTTATCTCAAACCTATTCCAAAATTCCAAAACAACTGTTGCGTGACAATGTGAATTTTTATTTTTTTATTTTTTTTATTTGGGTATACAAACAGTGACAGCAATACATATTGACAACAAAGAGTAATATTTATAAGGTGCTGACAATTGTGTCACCAACACCGTTTACCGCAGCTTATATATAATATGTTTTAAGCGTTAATAAACTCGTCAAAAAACTATGTTAGGAGCTTCATGATATTACAAATTTACATTTAAAGGCGCTAGGACGAATTACATATTATAATAGTTTTTTTTTTTTTTTAAGCGTTAATAAACATGATAAAAACTATGTAAGCTCCCAACATAGTCCCCATCATGCTCATTAACGCTCATGATATTACATTTAAAGGCGCTAGGACGTATAACATAATTATAATAATTGTTTTTAAGGCGCTGTTATACCTCAGAAGCCGTGAAACACCTAATTTTTCGTCGCGCATCTAGCCATAACGGTACATATTACAAACTAGCAAAAATTAGAGCTTAAAGTCAAAAGTCTGAACAAAAGACTTTTGAAAGAATTTTTCATGTACGTACAATAGAATCACGGTAAAAAAATCACAAAATCGAGGCAGAAAATAATCTTTCGTCTCACTGTTTGCAATATTTTGATCGTAAGCTGTCATATTTTTTTTTAAATTACCCTATTTATTTTCATATTATACGTGTATATTTTGTAAAATTAAATAAAATCTGCCAAACGTCTATGATTTTGACGCTCGGTAGATCCCATCAATATCAAACGCTTCAGCAATTTAAACCTTATTTGCATAAGCGGTGTACTGAGTGTCAGTTGCTAGTTTACGCCCCGCCCAGACCTCATCATTCGGCTATGAGCCCTGTGAGAGATAGGTCATGTCGCTTGCGTCTCCGCTGCACGAAATTTTACGTAAACCTGTTTGTTATTATAATACGCCGATTTGAGTTCGTAATTTCATGTTTTATGTTATATACTGAATACTTTGAATCAAATAGGCTTTTCATGTAACTATGGGCACATATAATTAGGACCTAAGTTTATACTCTTGTTGCGTTTAATGTGTTATTGTTTATGTGCTTATAAATATTATATAATTAGAAGAATAAAATATGGACAGTTAGAGAAATGAAGTTCTACGAAGGATTTGTACAAGAAAGCGTCGTAATAAAATAGAAATTCATCCATGGCCAAGTGATTATGAAATATGTAACATTTTTACCCAAATTATTTTCATAAGAGTCTTTTATGACTAACTATGTTACTTATATATTATCGATTATACATAATATAATTATATAAATTATTCTCACATTACATAGCTGCCACAGTTTTCAATTTTTGAAAGAGTAATAACATAAAATCGAATCATTTTATGTACCTATATTTCAAATTCATTAGCTTGTCAGAGCGCCTGGAGCGCTAAGATGCCGCCACGGCGAACAATAATGATGACAGCGCTAATATGGCGCTCCGCAATCCGCACACAAGCGGTAACGAATGTTGTATTATTGTGTTTTGAACATAAACCTTTTTAGGTACATCGGGTAAAACTTTGATTATTCATAAACTATTAGGTATGTCTCACTGAGACATACCTAATAGTTTATGAATAATCAAAGTTTTACCGAGAGACTGAGATGTACTGACATCTAATATCTTTTTAATTTCTAAAATCAATCATTTATAAGTAAGAAGGTGACTTTTCTGACTAACACAAGATATAGTATTTTTTTAATAAAAAAGTACGTAACTAATTATCATTATTGTAATTACAGTGAAGTTAAAGATAACAGTTCTGCAACGTCTTACACACATTTGACTTCAGTCATTCCTAACACGATCTGTTCAAGAGCTAGCCAAGAAATGCCAAACAATTTTTTTAACAAATTTGACTCAAATTCCGTAGTGATAAGCAAAAATTACAAGAGGGATAGCAGTGACTGGTTCGAATTGCGTAAGAATATGTTGACAGATTGAAATTTTTGTATCGTGGTAAAAAGAAGAGATAACAGCAGTAAAGCCAACTTAGTAAAAAATATTTTGTACAAATAAAATATTTGCAATGTAAAATCAGTTGCGCATGGAATCTAAAATGAACAACTGGCTTTGCAACAACTGGCGAAGCAAGAAAATGTAACAATCGAGCCTTGTGGACTATTCGATTATTGGTGCCACGCCAGATGGATTAATAGGTCCAAACACGATTGTGGAAATTTAATGTTCTAAAGTTGCCTATAAGAATGGCCTGGAGAATAGTATAAGAGCAAATAAAATACAAATATGGAAACATGATAAAAAAGTGAACTGACTAGTCTAAACAAATATTGTAATTGTTATTACCAAATTCAGGGGCAACGCCACGTTACACGCAAACAATAATGTTTATTTGCTGTGTGGAGTGGCGAAAGTATACCACTAAAAATAGAAATTATAGAAAGAGATGATGTTTTCTGGGAGAAGCTTGTGGCGTTTTATATGAATTGGCAGTTGCCTGAAATGGTTGATTCTCGTCAAGCTCAAGGGATGGCATTGCGAGATCACGGAGAGGAAAATGTTTCATCAGTGCTTGAAATTTCTACAATACCAAGCCGTAAAAGGAAAGTAAATGAAACTGTGCCTCGTGAACAACAGCAAATAATAAGTCTTATCACCTCACACACTGCCTTTAACATTCGATGAGAATAAAGAAAACCTGCCGGGTTGTAGCAGACAGCTAACTTTTGATGAGCGGTAAACTCTGTATTTCGTTAATAAATTATAAATGAATATAAATAAATAGCTTTTAATATTTATTTTCTTTGAAACAACACATATTTGAAGCGAAAGAATTTTTTTATATTTTTCCATACAAACATGTATGACGAGAGCTAACGAAAAAGCAGTAACTCAAATTCTAATTCTATAATTTTCTAAGCGACATATCTCTTGAATAAGGTATATCCACATATATTTTTGATGTTTCATCTATTTTGAAAAATAATAATATATGGGTTGGGTTTCGAAACGAGTCGCCTGAATTTGAGGGTATTGGTAGTGTAGGGGGCTTAAGGTAGTTCGTCTTAATCCCCTAAAAGTAATTGTGGCTGCCGGAGTTGCGTCTAAATATTTTTAAACAATTTCCAAAATTTCATAAATACTTCGGCAATAGGGTATTTGACAAAAAAAATCGAATTAGTCCGTCAGTTAGATTATCGAAAAATATTGGATACGTATTTTTGTTTTATCAAATCAGTAAAAAATTACGAAGATATAACGCTTCAAAGATGGAGAAACGCCTAAGAGTGGGGGGATGTAACGTCACTTGCCAGTAAAAAGTGTACTGGCAAGTGACGTCACACGAGTTTTCAGCGAAGTTTGTCGTCTTTATATTTTGTTTACGTGACTAAAGAAAATATACGTGTCCAATATTTTTTTGAAATCTATCTGACGGACTAATTCGATTTTTTTAGTCAAATACCCTATTATGCAAAACGAAACATAGTTTTTATACTTTAGTACAGTTTTACAAATGTAATTTTTAGGTTTTATGTGAAAAACGTGAAACGAAACGCAAAACTGCCATCTTGGAATGATCATATTGACAGCTAATGTCAAATTTGTGCGTCATTGCTTTCGAGTGCCTTGGGTTAGGTGCGACTGTAATAAGTAAATACATAGGTTATGTTAGGTTCTCTTTTGACCCTTAATCCGAAAATAGGAGCCCATCGCAGGCCTCCGACAACCTTAGTTTATTAAACTAGTGTGATGAATGTGGAAGTTGGCAGTGCCATACACACCGATGTTTGGAGAGTTTTTTTCCAGAGGAAACCAAGTATTTCCGGCAAGTGAAAATGGTGAGGGGGGTTTCAAGACCTCCCCTGCTCCCTCTCCAATCACTCACAACCCCTAAAAACGGCGACGTATTTCGAAACCTTTGCCATAATAATTATACCTATAATAACAATAAACATCCATGAATAAATAAAAGAAATCAACTTTTACTAAACTTCAATTATCTCGTAACTCGCTTTAGTTGAGATACGGCTTTTACGCTTAGTAGAGCAGTATTGTGTTTTTAGGGTACCGTAGCCAAAAATTGTAAAAACGGAACCCTTATAGATTCGCAATGTCTGTCAGTCTGTCCGCCCGTATGTCACAGCCAATTTATTGCAAAACAGATTTGAAAACTGGCAGGAATGGAATTAGATGTAGGTATTCTATGAACTGCTTCACTATTTTTATACAAAAACAAAACAAACATAATAATGGCCTCTCCATACATGGAACTGACTTAATTATTTTTATCATCTTACGGCACGTAGGTATTTACCTACTTTCGTCAACATTTAATACCTATAACGTCTAATGTAAACCAGTTTTTCTCATGGCTGCACTGAGAACAAAAATTGCGCTATGCCTATATTGTACAAACAGATTGATGTATGTAATATAAATTTTAATATCAGTATCTTAATTCAATATGCTAAAACGTTTTGCTTGCGATTTTGAAATATTGGAATACGGATGTCGCCAGAATACGGCCGCACGCGACGAGAATGAAGGGGGGCGCCCCGCAGTAGACGGAGCTAAGCTCCCTTCACCTCCCCTGCTTCACCCCCTCATTTACCAAAACAGTCGCTTAGGACAGCGCCTTAAGCGTTAATAAACATGATAAAAACCACTGTTAGGAGCTTGATGATATTACATTTAAAGGCGCTAGGACGAATTACATTATGATAATTTTTTAAGCGTTAATAAACATGATAAAACCATGTTAGGAACCTCATGATATTGCATTTAAAGGCGCTAGGATTAACAAACATGATAAAAACTACTGTTAGGAGCTTCATGATATTACATTTAACGGCGCTAGGACGAATTACATATAATAATTTTTTAAGCGTTAATAAACATGATAAAATCTGTGTTGCGAGCCACATGATATTACATTTAAAGGCGCTAGGACGTATTACATATAATATTGTTTTTAAGCGTTAATAAATATGATAAAACTATGTTAGGAGCTTCATGATATTACATTTAAAGGCGCTAGGACGAATCGCCGCAATGTCTACAGAGTTGAAATTAATATTATAAGAATTAACTATACGATATAGTGGAGAACGTTTACCTGCATTAGTACGACAGCGAGCTGTTGCAAATAGCTTACAGGGGTTACGGCAATGCGTCCTAGTAGGTATTCTATAACAGATTTGATTAACTAGAGAGGGACAATCATATCTATTATTACATATGTCGTAGAGCAACATTGATTCGAGCAGTTTACGTCTATTTTCAAGTGTTAAGATATTATATTTTTCTAGTAGTTGTTCGTATGACAGATAATTATGGTAGCATTTGTATTGTATAGTACGCATAAACTTTTTCTGAACGGACTCCACTTCTTGCCTGTATTTTTCATAAAAAGGATTCCAAATTGGCACAGCATATTCTAACTGGGACCTTACCAAGGCCTTGTAAAGATGGAGAAAAGTAGTTGGCCTTGTAAATTTTGTGGAGGATCTCATAATGAACCCGTACATCTTGTACGCCTTAGTTATTATAGTATCGATATGCATATCTAAGTGTAACTTACTATCCAATGTGACGCCTAGATCTCTTATTGTCTGAACAGTTTCTATTTGCACATCACACAGTCTATATTTAAATTTAAATATTTGTATTTTTTAGTGAAAGTTATCGCTTTGCATTTATTTATGTTTAATTCTAATTTATTATTCATGCAGTAAGTTGAAAATCGATCGAGATCACCTTGAAAACTGTCTTGATCGCTATTATTGTTAATGGTTTGATATATTTTAAGGTCATCTGCGTAGAGCAAGAAATTACAGAATCTAAAGCAATCAGAAATGTCGTTGATAAATATTACAAATAATAATGGCCCTAGGATTGAGCCCTGGGGTACGCCAGAGCTTACAGGCACAAACTGAGATTCATAACCATTTAATACTACCTTTTGAGTGCGATTACCAATGTATGATCTAAACCAACGCCATAAATTGCCACGTATGCCATTAAAGGCAAGTTTATCTAAAAGAATCCTATGGTCTACTCTATCGAAAGCTTTCCTAAAGTCCGTGTATATGCAGTCTGTTTGTTTGTTGTTATCTATATTTTCAAAAAGGTTACTTGTATAAATTAATAAGTTAGTGTTAGTGGATCTCCGTTTCACGAAACCATGCTGTTGAGGTATAATAATAGTGTGTATTGATGGATATATACTGTTATGCACGAGTCTTTCAAAAAGCTTCGACAGAGCTGGTAAAATCGAAATAGGCCGATAATTCTCAACCTGAGACTTGTCACCTCCTTTGAACACCGGTACGATACGAGCCGATTTCCAGACGTTTGGGAAAACACCGTTTTGTAAGCACAAGTTGTAGATATACTGTAGAGGTTGACATATTGCGTCAGCAGTCGATTTAAGAAAGAAGGGAGAAATGTTATCTAAGCCGGAGCCCTTTGTAACATCCATTGCTCGTAACTCCTTATAAACCGCTTCTTTCGTTATTTTAATATTGCATAGA
Organism: Euclidia mi; assembly: GCA_944739405.2. NCBI lineage: Eukaryota > Metazoa > Arthropoda > Insecta > Lepidoptera > Erebidae > Euclidia > Euclidia mi. The sequence goes on along the minus strand of OX123208.2, from coordinate 29,681,693 downwards.
ATAAGGTCAGATTTGATATTAGTGTCGGGTATATTATTGATATTATAGTCGTCCGGAACACCAGAGGTCTCGAAAACGGATTCAAAAAACGAGGAGAAGAAATTACATATGTCTTGTGGATTGTCTGCTGTTGCATTTTTATATGTTACATTACTGGGTATGTCAGGTCTAGTTTTAAGGTTGTTTATATATGTCCAAAAGTGTTTAGTATTATTTTTAATACCATCTTCAACAGAGTTAATATAATTTTTATAACATTTTTGTGATTCAGTACTAAATCTTTCTCTAAACATTGAAAAGACTCGATAATCGGACATGTTACGGTATTTCTTCCATTTGATCCAAGATTTATTTTTATTCTTAAATATATGAATGAGAGCCGGCGTGAACCATATCGGGAATTTAGATGCTTTGATAACTTTCATTGGTACATGTTTCTTTATTACTGAAAATATGTTTTCATAAAATAGAGAGACCACACTTTCTGAATTTAACTTGAAAAATAGATTCTCCCAATCAATATTTAATATTTCGCTATTTATTACTGAATAATCTGCCTTTTTGAAATCAAATACGGTTCTAGGTTTAGTAGAAAGAGGGGTGAAATTGTCATTAATAGGTAAGAGCGTACAAAAAGGGGGATGGTTTACGTCCGGTGGTACAAGGGGTACCGATGCAACAGTTGACTTACTATCGGGTATGTTACTAATAAATAGATCCAAAATTCTACCACTAATGTTACTATGTTTATTGGTTTGATAACCATTAGAAAGGCTAATAAAGTTAATTAAATATTTATTGGATAAGCAGTAGTTACTACGCAATATCGGTTCCAAGTGTGTGTCGCGGTCACGCCATTCAATGGTTGGCAAATTATAATCACCGACTATAATAAACTTATTTACATCACCGGATAGAATAATAGAAGTTAATTTGTCAAAGTGCAGTGCATAAACATCCGAGTTCAAATTTGGTGGGATATATGCCGCGCTAATAACAAAGACATGATCGCGAGTGCGTATATCGATGAGGACGTGGTCTACCAAGGCCGAAGCCGGCGTGGACGCAGGTGCAGGGCGACAGGACGGCGCCGGCGCATGGCAACAGGCGGGCACTGATGGAAGCAGTCGTAGTCTCGCATCGAGCTCGCGCCGCACCGCCACCAGCACGCCACCGCCGTCCAGCCGCCCGCTCGCTAGGCGATCTCGATCGCAACGAAACACTTGGTACCTTGTGTCTATAAATTCAGTATCGCTGATATCACCGTGCAGCCAAGTCTCTGTTATAATAATTACATCATAACTATGTGCCAGTATATTCATATAGAGTGTGTGCAACTTTGTCCTCAAGCCGCGACAATTCTGATAATACACTGACAAGTTGTATTTATCCATATTTGTATATAAAATAATAAAGCAATGTCAACATAGATGTAGTGATACGATAACAATAAGAACAAGCCACATTGGGTTCTCCAGTATACGAGATATATGATATAAATATACCATACACTATGTCAATACAATTCTCCATCCCTACAAAGCCGTGACCTACTGAAATTAAATATAAATGGTCGATACTTATAATTGTTTCGAAATGTATCCATTCACACAGTGTAATACAAATAAAAATACAATCTAAGCACAGTAACCGCAACATGTTTACGTAGTAATTTGAAGAAGCGGTATCTTTACTATTATGTAAATTAAGATATATTAAGGTCTTTAAGTTTATTAAAGTAACAGAAAAGTTATGATTCTGATTAAACGCACACTTTCTCAGATAAACATAACCTAGGTCCGTTCCCATAACTATATCTTGGCACATGATTTTTACAGATAAAACCAGTACATTATGAATCATAAATGATTGATATTTACGCTTACATACAGTCCTAATTTGATAATTATAAATATACTTATGTATGTCCGCACCAAAAATAAGGTTAAATGGTTCCATTCAAACGTTTTATTTTTATAATTATTATTGGTAATACCCACAGACTACATAGAGATATCAATACATTTAAAACGAGAGGTTTGTCACAGATCGACACACAAAACACTATTACGTAGTTATTTGAATAAGCGTTACCTACCTTTATATTATGTAAATTGAGATATATAAAGGTAATTAAGTTTATTAAAGTAACAGAAAAGTTATGACTCCAATTAAACACACACTTTTTCAAACAAACATAACCTAGGTCCGTTCCCATAACTAGATCATGACACATGATTTTAACAAATAAAGCTAGCACATTATGATTGATATTACACTTACCTACAGTCCTTATTTGATAATGATAATTATAAATAAACTTTTGTAAGCACCAAACATAAGGTTTAATGATTCCCTTCACACGTTTCATTTTTACAATTGTTACTAGTAATACCCACAGACTACATAAAGATACCAATACCTTTAAATCGAGAGGTTCGTTACAGATCGACACATATAACGTTATTACGTATTGTTCATTTGATTTTTGCGATGTCCAGGGATGATCTGATGGCAATAGCAGGTGATGTATCCGTTTTGCGAACCAGCACAGTTCCGTGTTTGATCCAAACATACTTGTAATCCTTTGCTTTGGCGGCCTCCCGGGACTGACGAAAAATTAGCTTGTTGTTGAGCGTAAGGTGTTCGTTGACGTATATATTTGTCGGGGATCCAGAGATTGACAATTTAGTAGTGTTCAAGTCTCTAGTGGCACGGCATGCAGCAATCACGTTGTCACGCAGCATTCTATTACTGAATTTAACGATAATATTTTTGGGTCGACGGTCCTTTTGATCAGCATGGGGAACGCGATGCACGGCGACAACGTCAGATGCTTGTATTGGTTGTTTAATTGTGTTACCTAAACATTCCATCAAGCTAAGAAGGTTTTCCCCACGGCGGTCAGGAATGCCAGACACCTCAATGTTACACTGTCTGGCTTGCTGCTCCATGGAAAGTATTTTTTGCTCTAGTGATTGAATATGTGTTGCAGTGGCGCTGGTTTGTGGAACACAATCTTCAATTTTTTTCAACCGGCATTCAAAGTCATCCTGTCTGTCTAGGGCAAAACGGAGACTCTTTTCCATCTCAGTAACAGATTTTTGAAGACTATTGCAGTCTGCTGTGAGCCGTATCATGTTTGTTTTTATGGAACTCAACTCCTCGGTTATCTTCGATAGTTCTCGGGGAATGGCTGCACTTATCTCAGTTGCTATAATTTTTGTGGCACATTCCGTAAATTTACTGTTCCAAATTGACATCTGCTTTTCAAATCTATTTTCAAAAAGTCTTATTATCTCGTCGTGTTGATTTCTTTTCCTCGTATTAACGTAGGTACCTTCATTATCTACTTCCATCGACAGCGGGGTATTGCTATCGGATAGATACTTGTTTGGTGGTGTGCGTAGTGGATCCATGTTATTATATTGTATGTGTGAAGGTGTCCGTATAGGAGATGCAGCGTGAAAAGGATAAAAATATAGTCTTGTCCCTTATCGCACCGGTGGAGTGGTGAGGTCCCGCCGCTGTCACGACCGCGAGATGCTACGCGAGAGCGGGACGGTGATAGACCTAGTCACTGTGTTTCACTCACGCTTCCAGATATTTAACTCGCTTATTGCATGTAACTTTAACTTCACTGATTATTAGCAGTAAGATCGATAATTGACTGGTTAGTATTAATTATTTTTTTAGAACAACTGATAGCACTTCCACTCTTGACGCTTTCCCAACGAAGAATGATTTTCTTATTATATTCAAACAAGATGATGTGAATTTAAAACATATTTATGAAGAGCATGTTACTTCTGATTTACTGTGGAAAGAGTTTAGAAATATTTGTCAAACTGTTTGGAGTAAACCTTATAATTTTCTACTTATTAATAAAGAATCGTCATTAAATAATGGAAGGTACAGACAGAACTTTGATATGTTTTTTAAATTTGAATATATAAGTAATTAACATGGCAAATTAAATTCAGTATTATTTGTTCTTTAGCTGAATACAGTTGTTAATAAGTATAACATGGAGAAAATATTAAAATAGAATTAATGAAGTCTGTAGACTCCATAAAGAATAAAATAAAACAAATGAAAAACCAGGAACACTACGAACTTATCACTTGAAAAAAATGTTAAAACCTGTCACAGATCCCCTTAAAACTCTAGTTGATTCAAATAAAACATTAGAAAAAATACAAAATTATGAGAATACACACTCTAATTTTGAAGACGTGGAATTAGGTGACATTAATACTAGCTCATCTACTAAGTTTGAAGAATGCTATGACCCAGAACATAATTCTGTACTGAACGTTAAAAAGCCTCCACTGACGGAATTACCGGATGATTTAGAAATATCATTAGAGGGTCGTGATATCCATAATATTTATGACCTAAACATACCATTTGGAATAAGGAGTGAAAACAAAAAAATATTAATGGGTAATTCAATAGTTTCGTTTTCTAAAATAGATAGTGCAAATAATGATAATACCATTTTAATTAAAGTTGGTGACAAAAGCTTTAATTTAACCCCTGGTTTAAAAGAACTTTTACTTCGAAGAAAACCTGATTTGAAACCAATATCGAGCAAAGATAAACTTGTCTATAAAGATATGTTGCATTATACAAATGCACATAAGAGAGATTTCAATCCCAATGGGCAAATTAGAGGCGATAAAGGTATAAAATATCGTGAAATAATCAAACCATTGTTTTCTGAATCGTCAAACAATAATATTGTCACTAAATTTGGAGGAAGCTTACCAACGTTAAAGAAATACAAAAATAGCACTGACTTGGTATATTGGGACGATCCTAACGAACTGGTTGAAAGATTGAAACTATTGATTGCTTCCCGAGATGCTGGTAATACAAATCATGATAATGAAATTTTATCAATAATCGAAGAGTTAAAAGAAGCTGACATAATTAAATAATAAATAGTCCTAATAATATGCTTTTTATTCAGTATTATAGCAGAATTCGAGACAAACATACCTACTGAGTTGTGAACATGAGCAAAGCTGACGTGGTAAACGAAATTCATAAAAATGCGAGAGTGAACTATCCGCGAAGACATGTTGTAATGAGAGATATAGATGACTTGTGGCAAGCAGACTTAATTGATTTGCAATCAATTTCAAAAGAAAATAAAAATTATAGATATATTCTTACCGTTATTGATTCATTTTCGAAATATGCTTGGGCCTTTCCTATGAGAAGTAAAAGCAAAGAAGATGTGTATAACTCTTTCAAAACTTTGTTGGATAAAGGGCGTGTTCCTAAAAATCTGCAAACCGATAATGGAACAGAATTTTATAATAACAAATTTCAGAAGCTTATGAAATCGTTTCATATTAACCATTATTCAACCTTCTCAACAAAAAAAGCTTCAATAGTCGAACGATTTATCAGAACATTGAAATCTAAAATCTATAAGGAATTTAGTTTAAAAGGCAATTACAGTTGGGTAAATAATACCCTCAATGATGTTATTTACAAATACAATCGCACTCACCATCGCACTATTAATGAAATCCCTGCTAATGTGAACAATATGAATAAAAAACTGATATTAGAAACAGAGGCGGCTCGTGAAAGATCATATTGGGTGTTCACAAAAAAAAAGAGGAAACTGCTTACCATTTATTTTGTGAATGCGTTTGCAATTAACAGTAAGATGTGCTAAATCATCGATACCTAGGTACCTGAACCGTCCACGCAGTATCAACCCCGGCGCCACTAAACAAAATACACGAAAAACAAAACAGCTTCTTACTTCCTTCGCATTTTCGCAACCACATTACCACACTTAACCAAAGCGTTTTATCATATTGGTCGTTTTTTTAAGGATTGCACAGTTTTTTATAAAGTTTGAGCTGTTATATTCCATATTAGTTACACAACTTAATAGGGTATTTGACTAAAAAAGTCGAATTCGGCCGTCAGATAGATTTCAAAAAAATATTGGATACGTATATTTTCTTTAGTCGCGTAAACAAAAAATGAAGACGACAAACTTCGCTGAAAACTCGTGTGACGTCACTTGCTAGTACACTTTTTACTGGCAAGTGACGTTACAAGCCCCCACTCTTATACGTTTCTCCATCTTTGATGCGTTTTATCTTCGCCATTTTTTACTGATTCGATAGAACAAAAAATACGTATCCAATATTTTTCGATAATCTAACTGATGGACTAATTCGATTTTTTTAGTCAAATACCCTATTGTCTTTCTTAAACATATATACACACGATCACACATACAATTAACTATATTTTAAACACCAATCCTTTTCTAATTACCAACGCACTTGCAGAGAAATGTTTTGCAGTTTGCTTTTGTTTACATTCAAATGATACCGGCAAAACACTATTAAAAAAAACGGCGCACACGTTTTAATTTTTCTTCGTGACAAATGGTCATATCATTTAGTCGGGTAATATATTCGCGCATGCGCACCTCGTCAAGCTAGCCAGGAGCGCCGCTCCGTATTTGACTTATTTCTCATACAAATCTTTTGTCTCACGCGCCCAGCGCATAGAACGCTCTCTCTTTCGCACTCATTACATTTCAGTATTAAGCGTTGTACTAAGCTTTCGTCAACAAAGAGCGCTGTTATGGGCGCTCCACTCCACAAAAATACCTATGTTTGTTTCAAGGGTGTTGACAAAATTATGATAGACAGCTTAGTATATAGTCAAATACTTATTTGTGGGCATGTATTATAGAAAAGAGAATAGATGTGTGTTAAAATATTGAGTACTTATGTTTATAGAAAAGTTTATATGAGTTGTATAAATATATTTTATAATTTTGGGAGTTCACTGCTCCAGCGCTCCTTTAAACGAGCCGCCACTGATTAGAAAGGTATTTAAAGGTGCCAAAAAATGATAATTTAAAAAGCAAGTACAAAGTAGGTGATTATGTGCGTATCAGTAAATACAAAGGTACATTTGAAAAAGGTTATACTCCCAACTGGTCAACAGAAATATTTAAAATTCGTAAAATACAAAATACAACTCCTATAACTTACTTAATTGAAGACACTATCAGAGGTCTGCCTATTTTAGGAGCATTTTATACACAAGAACTTCAAAAAACAAAACATCCCAATATATATCTAGTCGAGAAAGTTCTTAGAAGAAAAGGTAACAGGGTTTTAGTAAAATGGTTAGGTTTGTCTTCAGCTGAAAGCAGTTGGATTGATAAATCGAATGTAATATTATAAATAAAATAACGTTAACAAACTCGAATCACATAACTATTTAATAAAGTATTCAAACCGGAATCATCAGTCTTATAATGTGTTTTGGAGAGAGTAGTCTTCTCAATTGGCTTATTTGAATTACACTTACCAGGATATAATTACTGTGGCCCAGGTACTAAATTAATAAAAAGACTAACAAAAGGAGATAACGGCGTAAATAAGTTGGACGAATACTGCAAAGATCACGATATTGCATATCACAAGTCATCAAACTTAAAGGATCGACATAAGGCTGATTTAATTTTGTTAAAAATAGCGAAAGAGCAAGCGGTTGCTTCCGATGCCAGTATAGCTGAAAAACTCGCGGCACGCTTAGTAAGTAAGGCTATGTCAGCAAAAATTAAAACTGGTTCTGGTTTGGACAAAAAGCATTCTCCAAAAATTACACCTGGAAAAGGGTTAAAAAGTAAATTAAAATCTGTTATTACAAAAGCAAAAAGGCATATCAAAAAATTAAAACCTAAGAGCAAGAAAATGGCAATAGAATTAGCTATTGCCGCTACTAGAGAATTGGCTGATGATTCATCGATTAAGCTCCCTCGGGTTATTACTATTCCAAAAACTTGGGGAGTATTACCTTTGATTCCTATTTTTGCCGGATTATCAGCTGCGGGAGCTTTAGCAGGCGGTGCAGCTGGTATTGCTAAAACCATAAATGAATTCAAAATGGCTAAAAAGCTGTATGAAGAATCGAGAAGACATAATGAAAAAATGGAAGCTCTATGTATTGGGAAAGGACTACACCTTAAACCACATAAAGGCGGCCTTGGAATTTTCGTATCAAAAGAAAAAAACTAAGATATCGGCTACCCAAACGGGCCTTAACTAACTTTGACATTTTAAAGTACGGGAATAGAATTCCTTATTTTAGAGGTGTCTTTATGAGAGATGAGCTCCCTAAATGTCCTTATAAAAAAGAATGTGGAGTTATTAATTTGGATAGTTCAAAAAATCCTGGTTCTCATTGGGTAGCCTATGCAAAATATAATGATTATGTTGAGTATTTTGACAGTTATGGAAATCTTAAACCTCAGAAGGAATTTATAAAATATGTAGGTTCTAACATTCAATATAATTATGAAAATATACAACGTGATCAACCCTTCAATTGTGGACATTTATGTTTAAATTTCTTAAAGAAGTTTTGGTATAATCATGAAATAAAATAAAAAGGATCATCTAAAAGAGTTCAGTATGCAAGCATGTCTACTACGGTTACCATCTCTGGAAATAAATCGGAACTGATTCGTATTTTCAACCACCTCTTCATTTATCTGATTAGTAAGAGTGCAGTTTACTATACTTTTCAGTATTAAAAACAAGACCGAATGTGCCCGTTAATAACAGCAGTTTAACAGCTGTTATCAGAATTGAATGTGATCTTGTACACGGTTCATACTGCAACGGATTACCGACTCATTTTATTCATGAATTTATATCTGATACTGCTCCAAGTCACGGCTACATAGAAATACCTGAGAACGTTATTTACTTTCCAGTTAACAAAAATATAATTTCATCCATATCTGTTAGGATTGTAGATCAGTTTGGTTACCGTATTGACTTTGGTGAAGAAAATATTCAATTACGTCTTCATTTAAGAAAAGCAAAATGATAGTATATTATAAAAACCCTTCAGTGAAAATAAAACGTCCTATTCCGTCAACGACCATAAAGGTGCACAGACGTAAGAAAAACGTGAAGAAATTGACTAAATCAAATAAAGATTTTCTTAAAGCTTTACAGTCTTATTAATAAACTAGGATTAGCGTAAAAACAACTTTACTCCAAGACTTAAGCCAAGCTTAGGCAATTATGGTATTAATAAACTAGGAGTAAGGACGGAGTTAACTATTCATAATTTACTCCGGGAATAAAAGTTACTCCGCGGAGACCCATGGTTTAACGCTGGAGTAAGCAAGGAGTGAGCATCTATTTGTCACGGGGTATGGTAGTGGTAGCGCCATCTACCTTCCTATATATAACTAATCGCATCAACATGAATCGTTCCACGCTTGTCTAGTGCGAGCGATATCATATTTCCGTCCCTCTCTTTCCCTCTCCCTGGAAGAAGCACTGCCTTGCGCCTGATTCGTCGCCGCGAACGTCGACGCGAGTGACAGTCTCGAACATTCCACTCGCTGAGAACGCCGCGCCGTCTCGATACCGCTCCGCGCCGCGCCGCTGTATGTGATTTTGCCGCTTCCACCAAGGAAAACCCGCTCGTGAGTGAAGTGAAAACAAGCAGCTACATCACGAAAACACCAGGAGGAAAAGAAACGAAGAAGGCTATAAGGTAAGTGCCTTCCATCCTGGAAATATCCTATACCCACTCACTCACCTCCTCCCGTATCCATCTCCTCTTCCCCTATTCCCTCCTAGGCGGCTAAACCAGCTATCCTTTGTATACAGTCCATTTCCTTCTCCAAGTCGCCTAGAACCTAATCGGTTTCGGCACCAAGCCATACCATTTTTTTTGATCCATACGAGTCGGATTCATTTACGTTTTATACGTTATACCGCTATACCTAGGCAGTTATAGCACCTAGCTATACTCCTAATATATTCATATAACCGTCACATGGTTATTTCCGCCCGCATCAGTAGGTAACTACCTAAGTTTATGTAGCTACCTACTTATTAAATTATTATTTCTGCAACTATCATAGTTGTCTTATAAATCTCATATTTCAATCAACTTTTAGTTTCCTCAGCTCTAAAGTGTTGCCTAATTAGCCTACTTAGGTAAAATAATAGGTACATTAGATATTCTTATTTTGTTTCGTTCTCATTAGCTTATACTTACGTAAGCATGTCACAACAAAAGAAGTCACGCGTGTCGGAAGACAAAGAGATGACAATCTTAGAAGCAAAACGCAATATTTTATTTGAGCGCATTCAAAATATCTATGAAAGATCAAAAACCGCATCGATGTCTGACAGTAATAGCGAAGCATTTCTCAGTTATTGTACAACAGTAGATAGTATTCGAACAGATTTTCATAAGTTGTTAGACGATTATAACGCAAGATTACTTTCTATCAATCCTGATGAAAAACCGAACTATCAGGCGTATACCGCATTCGAAGATCTTTATTGTATTATTAAGCGTATACAATCGCAATTGGAGGGTAAATGTTCGGCAGAGCCCGTTGCCCGCAAACCGAGATTACCGCCAATCGAGATTATGTCGTTTGACGGAGATATACGAAATTGGCCGTTATTCTATGCAAGTTTTAAGTCTACAGTGCACGATAATGGTTCTCTGACAGATGCTGACAGGTTGTACTATTTAATAGGTAAACTGTCACCGAAGGCCCAGTCCGTATTTGCAGGTGTCACACCCAGTGCTGAGAATTATCAGGTCATATTTCAGTCACTACTTGACAGATATCAAGACACGCGCGTCCTAGCGTCTACGTACTTTGACCAAGCTTTAAATCTCAAACTGTCCGGCAACGCGTCTGTCTCGAATTTCCAGCTGTTTATTGATAACTTCGTAACCGCGGTTAATTCTCTTAGGAATTTAAAATTAGAAGATCTTTCCGACTTTATGTTGCTTCAACTCGCTTTAAAAAAGTTTGACACTGATACAATTCGCGCATTCGAGATGACGGAACGCAATAACAAAATACCTACACTAGATAGTTTTATTTCGTTCATCAAAGATCAGTGTCGAATATTTCATAATACGCAGTCTGGTTCACCTGGCCCGTCTAACACTAACAACAACAAACAAAGGTTGAATAAATCGCGAAATAGTAATAATAACTCGGTCCCTAATCCACAATCTTACGTAACATGTTCGGAATCTAATAGTAATAATTCACAGAAGTGTCTGTGCAGTAATATAGTGCACGACCATTACTATAAGTGTCCCACCTTTAATGATTTAAATCCAATTGCTCTTTTTAAATGCGTAAAAGATAACAAAGCTTGCATTAATTGCTTAAGCATAAAACATAAAACGAGTAATTGTTCCAGTAGAACGAGATGTCGCACGTGTAAACAAAAACATCATACACTGTTACATTTGGATAAAAATAACCGGTTGTCAAGCCAAGCCGCTAACCTTGACACACTCGCGCCGCAGGTGCAGCAGACCACGGTAGCTGCGCCTTCCGCGTCTGAGGGCGAAGTATCGTTGTGTACGACATCCATTGCGCGGGCGGCACGCACGCGCGGACGGCCTTCGCGCGCTTGTAGTGATCAGAGCAGTGCTAGGCCGCCATGTATGGCGTCAAAGACTGTTCTGTTAGCGACAGCGCAAGTTATCATATATGATGTCAATGGGTCGCCGCACATGGTGCGTTGTCTGCTAGATAGCGCATCTCAGACCAATTTAATAACGTTAGAATTGTTCAAACGCCTCGGATTATGGAATAACTTTAAAAATACGAACTCAATAATCCGAGGGATAGGCGGATCAGAAAAACATTGCAAAGGTTCCGTAGATATTAAAATACATTCGCGTTTTAATAGGGACATTAATTTTAACATTTCTTCGCTTATCGTGGAACGTATTACAGACACGTTGCCAAACGCTAATGTAGACGTAGCATCACTCACTCATCTCGAATCATTGCCGTTAGCCGACGCGGAGTTTGCGAATCCGGCAGGCATTGATCTTTTGATCGGAGCTTCAATATTTCCGCACTTGCTACTAACTAACATAGTTCGTAGTGAGCGATATGATTTACCGCCCGCTATTGAGACGGTACTTGGGTATGTGATTATGGGTACCGTACCTACGTTACATACTTCTCATTGTATTACGTCTTGTTGTTGTTCTGCTCTTCAAGAGATCAAGGTGGGTGCTAAAACTGTGTGTAAGATAAAGCACTAATTAGCTATGCTATGCTATGCTGCGCTATGCTGCGCCATGCTGCGCTATGCTGCGCCATGCTGCGCTATGCTGCGCCATGCTGCGCTTTGCTGCGCCATGCTGCGCTATGCTGCGCCATGCTGCGCTATGCTGCGCTATGCTGCGCCATGCTGCGCCATGCTTCGCCATACTGCGCCATGCTGCGCTTTGCTGCGCCATGCTGCGATATGCTGCGCCATGCTGCGCTTTGCTGCGCCATGCTGCGATATGCTGCGCTATGCTGCGCCAAGCTGCGCCATGCAGCGCTATGCTGCGCCATGCTGCGCTATGCTGCGCCATGCTGCGCTATGCTGCGCCATGCTGCGCCATGCTGCGCTATGCTGCGCTATGCTACGCTATGCTAAGCTACGCTACGCTACACTATACTATACTACACTTCCGCTTTGTACATGGATGACATTGCCTGTAGTGTCATATCCGCTCCGCTAGCAATTTCGCTTTGTGAAGAGCTTATTCAGTTTTTGAAGCGAGGCCAGTTTGGTCTTGTCAAATGGACAAGCAACTCTAAGGAAGGTCTCGCACGCATACCAGATTCTCATAAGGCTTCTCCAGACATGGAGTTTGAGAAGTCTGTACCGCATAAGGTTCTCGGTTTACGCTGGGACTAATCCTGCGATAGTTTTCGGTTTGACGTCTCACCGCCAGATGATAAGTGCGCCAAGCGCACTATGCTGTCCACAGTGGCTCGACTATGGGACATAATGGGTTTTGTGGCTCCCACAATTTTGTACGCCAAGCTCTTGATCAAAGAGCTTTGGCTATCAAAGTGTGAGTGGGATGAAACACCCCCTGACCATATTGTCGCCGCTTGGGGCCAGTTTTGTATTGAGCTTACCGCGCTCAATCAAGTTACTATTCCGCATCATCTTGGGTTGGTAGATGGATGTACCGTCAACTTAATAGGTTTCGCTGACGCCAGCGAGCGTGCTTACGGCGGAGTCGTATATCTGCAAGTCCGCATTGGTTCTAACTACTCGGTGCAGTTAGTTTGTGCCAAGTCTAAGGTCTCGCGTGTTAAACCATTTCGGTTGCGAGACTGGAGTTGTGCGCGGCCCTTCCGCTGTCTCATTTGCTCCGCAAGGTTCAAGACACAGTTTTTCCCCACTACTCTATTAATAAATATACGCATTTTCCGACTCTAAAGTAGTGTTCGCTTGGATTTATTCCTCTCCTCACCGCTGGCAGACTTTTGTCGCCAACCGCGTTCGTAAATTGATTGAACTTGTTCCCGCTACTTGTTTCAATCACGTCGCGGGTTATCGTACTCGTCTTCAGGAAGAACTTTCCATAGATCATATTGGCTGGAAGTTTATTCCACCAGCATCACCACATTTCGGTGGATGTTGGGCAAGCATGGTCAAAGTAATTAAAACGCATCTCTTCAAAGTTATAGGTCAACAGATCCTCTCTTACGAAGAGCCTTTAACTGTCCTTGCACAAGTCGAGGCACTGATCAACTCGCGTCCGCTCACGGCATTGAGTAGTGACCCTGCAGAACCATCCGCGTTAAGCCCTGCACATTTTCTGAACACAGTGCCATTATCGTCATTTCCGGCTCCTGAAGCAGACTCTTCAAGCTTGCTCCAGAGACATACTCTGCTGGATAAACTCGTGCAGTCGTTCTGGCGGCGCTGGCGTGCGGAATATCTACACCAGCTTCAGGCTAGATCCAAGTGGAATAGTCCTGCATCCCCTATACAGGAGGGTACGTTGGTCGTCATAATACACGATAATGCTCCGCCGCTTTCATGGCCGTTAGCCATCGTAGAGAAATTGCATACTTCCAAGGACGGTACAACTCGCGTTGTTACCGTGAAAACCGCCAAGGGGAGTTACGTGCGCCCTGTTGTACGTCTCTGTCCGCTTCCAACTCAGTGAGATCTAGCCTGAAGTTGGACTTACCTCTTAGTTTAAGTATTTAGTTAGTAGTTTTCGCTATTATTGCGTTTGTAGTTTTCGCTAAAGTTAATTTAGATTAATTTATTGTCATATCGCTGTCTTAGCCTATTGATGGGTTATGCGGTAGTACACCCAACATAGCTAAGTTCAATTCTATTTTTTTTAAAGGCAACCCTTTAGGGCCGGGGGGATATGGTAGCGCCATCTACCTTCCTATATATAACTAATCGCATCAACATGAATCGTTCCACGCTTGTCTAGTGCGAGCGATATCATATTTCCGTCCCTCTCTTTCCCTCTCCCTGGAGGAAGCACTGCCTTGCGCCTGATTCGTCGCCGCGAACGTCGACGCGAGTGACAGTCTCGAACATTCCGCTCGCTGAGAACGCCGTCTCGATACCGCTCCGCGCCGCGCCGCTGTATGTGATTTTGCCGCTTCCACCAAGGAAAACCCGCTCGTGAGTGAAGTGAAAACAAGCAGCTACATCACGAAAACACCAGGAGGAAAAGAAACGAAGAAGGCTATAAGGTAAGTGCCTTCCATCCTGGAAATATCCTATACCCACTCACTCACCTCCTCCCGTATCCATCTCCTCTTCCCTTATTCCCTCCTAGGCGGCTAAACCAGCTATCCTTTGTATACAGTCCATTTCCTTCTCCAAGTCGCCTAGAACCTAATCGGTTTCGGCACCAAGCCATACCAGGTAGACTAGATCGAAACTTTACCTGAATACTAAAACATAAAAAATAAAGATTTCGAGTCGACAACATATATCCGCAAAATTCGGATTGTCGAGTATTTTGTTAATTTCTAATGCTTCTGACAGTATTAGAAATTATAATAATAAAAAAAGACAGAAAAGTCACTGTCACCGAATAAGTCATGTTGAGTATCTCCTATGTAGTTTGTATACCATGTGTAAATACTTCTTGCAGTTAGATATATTTCTTATCGGTATAAACAGTTTGTTTAAACGACAATGATTGTTAAAGTATCCGTCTATTATGAGAGAATTGTGTTACTTCGAATTTACGCGAGCGAAGCCGCGGGCAAATGCTCGTAGATTTATATTGTATTTCCAACTTTCATTGAGATTTATATACATAACCCAAATATATTTTCACATTTGTTTGGTGTTCGTTAGAGTACTTACTAGTATCTGATTTTGTAATTTTATTATTGTGGGTTAAAATTAATAGAGATTATTTCATTGAAGATTGCCAACCAACACAAACGCTTGCCCTTGCAAAGGGTAGAAGTTTGTACGGCACAAATTTACCTCTTGGAAGTAACAACGCATGCGCTATGATAATTGAGTGCGCTGTGCGTCAGTACTGACACATCATACAATATAATGTCATATTGTGCTAGGTGATTACATTATTCGCATATATAAACTAATAATTATATAAGTACTACGCTTAAACGGCTGAAACAGTTTTCTCTACTAATATTATAAACGCGAAAATGTTAATAGATATTATTTATTAGATATTATATTGGACATATATTGGAACATGGCTTTGACATTTGACTGTATGCAAGGCGATGTTATTATTTCTTAGATATAATACTAGGTATATAGTGTCATGAATACCTACTGACCGAGCTACTTTACCACCAATAGTTTCTGAAGTCTTTAGAATAATCAGGAGTGTCTTCCCACAACTTGAGACTAAAAGTAGATTTGTGTTACCCCGAATGTAACGCGCGCGAAGCCGCGGGCAAAAGCTAGTTGTCAAATAAAAGTGTTTAATAAAAAGTTTTTATTCGACCAGGTCATTTTGTTCATTCTTTTTACTTTTAATATCAGTGGGTTGCCATAACGTATACCTTAATCTCAGGGTAAGAATAGTATTGTTACTCCGTACTTACCTCGTATTTATTAATACCGTTATGAACACGTAGCTATTCCATAACTAATCTAGAATTAACTACCCCCGGTGTTACTTTGGAGTAAGAGAAGAATAAGCATTTTTTATTAATAAGACCGAGGGTTTAAAGTATGAGTATACTACAGATTACCGATTTACCACACTTTGATAGTTCGATCGAAAGTTATGAAATCAATAACAGTTTTAGAGAAAACGATGAAATCAGAATCCCCATACACCAGCAAGATATATACGTGCTACCATCAGCCAGTTCCATCTACATCGAAGGTCAAGCAAAGCTGTTCGGTAAGGATGGGCATCAGATCAAGAAAGCTGTTACGTTTACTAATAACCCTGTTATGTACTTGTTCCAAGACATCAGCTGTGCGATTCCGAAAATGACAACAGTCACATCGTAATACGCTTCGTACATCACCTCCACTTCACTGCTTACGTTGTGAAAAGTTCTCACCGTATTCCGAAACTACGCATTGTCACTATCAAGGCCAAGTGATGCAAATTTATAAACAAAATATCTGGTGAAAACTTTAGAGGTGCGCCTTGGCTGTAAAAAGTTTAGTAACTACACAGTTTAC